>OY747126.1:14932579-15502944 GCA_963556465.1 Berberis vulgaris | reverse complement strand
CCATTAAATGTTTTTTTTTTCGTTTTACCTTGT
This sequence comes from Berberis vulgaris, assembly GCA_963556465.1. Classification (NCBI taxonomy): domain Eukaryota; kingdom Viridiplantae; phylum Streptophyta; class Magnoliopsida; order Ranunculales; family Berberidaceae; genus Berberis; species Berberis vulgaris. Next base: position 15,502,911 of record OY747126.1, on the reverse strand, counting down.
CGTCTTGTTTTGGCATAGGCTAGTCGAATCAATAGGATGTTGACTGATCTGTCTGCGGTAGAGAGTTTAACTGCTTTGTACTGTGAATGACCTGGGTCATTACTTGTTTGTTTGACTGGTCGGCTTTAGCTTTGTCTGACTGGTCGGCTTTAACTGTTGCCTTGGGCAAGCTGTGGTGGCCGAGTGTACGTGTCAGAACGTTCGTGCTGAGTCAGGCGCCGTAAGCTTGGGTCAGCATCCTAATTAGCTTTTATGTGGACACCGCCTATACTATATTTGTATCGGCACGAGTGACATTTTCTAATGTTAGGATGCCAATCCGTTTGAGCGTGAAGGTGTTGATTTGGCTAGATTAATATCTGCGTCTGCTAGTTGAGAGGGAAAGCAGAGGTCGTGTGACAAGCTGCTTGAGACTCCCACCATCCAAATCATTTATGATCGAACAAGGAGGACGACAGATTTGGGGATTAAGGGTTCGACAACCAAGCTGAAGAGCAGTGGTCCCATGGCAAGCCATCAGAATCAGTTCGAGAGTGACTAGGCTTCCACCATCTGAATCCTTTATGATCAAACGAGGCGGGCGACAGATTCGGGGAGTAAGGTTTTGACGACCAGGCTGAAGAGCGGTGGTCCTGTGGCAAACCGTCAAAATTTTTTCGGGACTAGGCTTCCACAATCCGAATCATTTATGACTGAGCAAGGCAGACAAAAAATTCAGGGAGTGAGGGTTTGGCGACCAGGCTGAAGAGCAGTGGTCCTGTGGCAAGCCATTAGAACAGTTCGAGATTGACTAGGCTTTCACCTTTCAAACCGTTGACGCCCTCCCTGTGCGATGGGGCTACGAATTCGAGAGAATTTAGTAATCACAATGAAAAGCAGTGATCCCGTGGCAAGCTGTAGAAATCAGTTCAGGACTGATTAGGCTCCCACCATCTAAATTATCTATATCTGAGTACACCAAGCTACAAATTTGGGTGTGTTTCGGCGGCTGCGCTGAAGAGCATCGGTCCCATGGCAAACCATCGAGATCAGTGTGGGACTAATAGGGCTTCCATCTTCTAGACTATCTACACCCTTGCGCTGAGGCTACAAGTCTAGGGTTGGTGATTTGGCGACCACGCTGAAGAACAGTGGTCGCGTGGTGAGCCATCGGAATCAGTTCGGGACAAACTGGGCTCCCACCATCTAGACCATCTACACCCTTTCATTGGGGCCTACAAGTTCAGGGTTTGATCAGAAGCTTTTGTCGCTAATCGTCACCAGCTAGGCTTACCTGACTAGGTTCGGCGATCACTGTTCACGAAGGAGGCAATGATCCCTGGAAAGTCATCATCACCAGGTGTGATAACATTGATTAGACTCCCACTTCCTAAACCGTCGATGCCCGCGCTGGGTGAATTAGGTATAGGGATGAACCAGAAGTTATCGTCATCAGTCATTGCTGACTAAGCTTGCCTGGTTCGAAAGGAGGTTCCGCCTGCTAAGGGGCGTGTGAACCTGATCCATCCGCATGGTACATGGTGTTGAGGAAGTTAGCTTAAACCAACTAGTAATCTGCAGGTACGATCTGGATGCCAGGGTTGACTAGGATCTTTTGGTGCTCGTGCCATGCATGCGACAGGGTGTTGTTTGATTATCAAGTTGGGCCCATGGGTCCGCAGAGAAAGGGCTAGGGTTGCCTGCACGGTGCGTTGTGTGTACGGCGTAGATCGCGCAGTGACATGTGTATGGCGTAGGTTGCATGATAGTTGAGTATCGATTACTCCCCCCAATTGACGGGGTTGTGTGCAGTGCCATTAATTGATTGACGTGTTCTGCGCAGCTTCATTAGGAACCATTGTCTTCATGTTTTTCGGACGTTGTTCAATGCTTGGCATTTATTGCTTGAGTGTCTGTTTGGTGAACCATTACGCCTTTACAATTATGTTTCCCAATTGTTGTAGGCAGTATCTTTCCCAGAGTTTATCTCTCAGTAATGTTTTGATTTGAAGAAGACGTTTTGTATTTTCCAAAGGCTGAAGAAGATGTTTTGGATTTTCCAAAGGCTGAAGCTGTATTTCCATGTCTGGAGTCTTCGAGTGTGTTTATGCCATTAAGGAGTGGCGAAAGTTGTCATTATGCATGGTCACCTGATATGGGTGGGCACATAGATGATCCGTTGATGTCTCATATCAGCGAGATGCCCTGGTGTTACACTGTACTAGGGTTGAAAATCGAACTAACGGTTCGATTTTTCACCTAAACCATGAACCTAACCCATTCTAATTTATACAAACCGTAATTGAACTGAACCAACTAAAATCAAACTAAAACCGAACCAAATGACTATTTTAAACTTATTATATTATTTATATATTAAGTATATATTATTTATTATATGTATTCAGTTTGGAATTTTTTAAAATCAAAACCGAACCGAACCGAACTTAAACTAAATCGATCGGTTAGGTCAGTTTTTTGTTCAACCCTACACCATACCACTTGTATCCTCGTGCACTCGAATCTCGCGACTAACCAGTGGATCGAAGTGTTGGTTGATGTGCAATGTTTTTGGTTGTGGTATCTCAGCCATACCGAGTATCGCATGTGTGAAAAGTGGTCTCCCTTGGCAGCACTGTGAAACCTCGATTGCGTTGCTGCATGCGGCAATCCTCATCTACCCACTTCGAAGCTGTTTGAGGAAGTGAGAAGGGATGAGATGTTTCTTGAGGGAGATCAGCAGCTCGTCGGAAGGTGTTCAATGCTGCAACAAGGGCATCTTGATGGAGTGATGTGATGGAGCAATCCGACTGCTCAGTCCTTTCAGTCCCTTCTTACACTTCGCTTTTATCTTTGGAAGTGGTCGAGCGATTTTTTATCTTTGCTCTCACCTGCAAACTGCCCACAGTATGTAATCTTTTATATCAGCCTTAGGGAGTTCGCAGTATGTAGTCTTTTGTATCCGCCTAAAACTGTTTGTTGTTACATTTTTCCAATAATCAATAGAATTTGTTTTTGTAATTCTTGTTTTATTTCTTAAATAATCGAAAATCAAATAATTCGCTTAAGAACTCTAAACTTAATATTGACTTTGGAAAAGGAAACAAACAAATTAAAGCAAACTAATTATTCACGGAGATGAAATGATCTTGGCCTTGAAACGAGTCCGGATTGCCTTAGAGGATCTTTCGACGGACTGTTGAGGTGTCGAAAAGTCTACTGAAGAGTAAACCTTGTAAAGGGGCGGATCTCCTTTCTAATGGAGTGTCGGGAGGATGCGCCTCTGCTTGACATGGCCTTCTTATCTTGTCGAGCGGAAGAACTTGATGTTGTACCACTTGAATTTGATGTCTCCGCCAATGACTAGCTTGACATTGGGTCGAACTGCTCTACAAGATGCTGCTGGATCTGGGAGCACTCCGTATGTTTCAGTGCGGTGTAGTGACAACCTCGTGTCGCTGGTTGGTCTCCACATATAGTGCCTTTTGAGTGGTTAGCTGGATACTTAACATACTGATGAAGGGTGAAGACCATGGCTCCATCAAGGAAGAGATTGTAAGATGATGACGCGTCTACCACCATGAAGTCTAGAAATATGACCTTCCTTAGGTATGGCTCTCCAGCCACTGTGGCTAATCTTAACATTCTAACGGGGAAGCCTTTCTCCCCACTGAATCTGATCTGCTGGTGCTCTGATGGCGTTAGGCGTTCCTCTTTGAGGTTCATGTTGCAGAAATCTTTGTTGAATAGAATGTTGAACGAGCTTCCTGTTTCAACGAGAGCTTCTTTACTTCCCACTTCGCAATAGACACAGAGATGACAAAGGCGTCGTTGTGTGACGCTCGGACTTCGTCTAAGTCCCTGTCCGTGAAGATCAAAGTGGGAATGGGCTTCAGAATTCTTGAATAGCAAACGCGTCTATCCTCGTCCACGAGTTGTGTCCGCATATCCAACAGAGTCTCCTTATAGGACCCGTGCGATTGGTCTTCATCGGGTCCGACTCCATGAAGGATGTATATTATCCCTGAAGTCTTTTTCTTTACTTCTTTTACTGATTCCCCCCGGTCTTTGGTCTAATCTGACTGCTTGTTAGATTTCATGAATTTTTCAACTTGCCTTTGCGGATCCAGTACTTCACTTCATACCTCAGACTCTTGCAGTCATTGGTCTTGAGGTCGCCTTCTTTGTGGTACGTACAATACTTGACGTTGTCCCGTCTAGGTATAGTAGAAGCCTGACATTCGATAGGTTTTGTTTAGCTCCGACACCGAATTCACTTTACTTAACTTACGATAAATCAAGTTAGCTCTTATGTTATGAAAGGGAGGCTCTCATAAGCCATTTTGCCTTCCAATTCTTCATGGAATTGAGTACATTCACATATTGGCATTTAGGGGTGTTGCGGCTCTGGATCTAATGAAGTTGGATGATTTCTCCGGCCCGTTGTCACTACACTTTCTTTTGCTCTGTTCCTCATCCCTACGCCTCTTTCCTTCCTTCTTATCCCTCGAAGCAGAAGGCTTCCTGTCGGCTTCGATTTCTCTTTTGGTTGTCCTCGATTCCTCCAAGGTGATGTGCCTCTGGACGCTCTTGAGGAATTCCACCATGTCCAGAAGGGGCTCCAAGGTGAGGTCCTCGAATAGCTTTCCCTCTCTGAGGCTCGCAGTAAAGGTCGTCACGACTGTATCGTCGCTGCATCCGTCGATGAGGGTCAGCTCGTTGTTGAAGTGCGTAACATACTCTAGGAGCTTCTCGCCAAACCTCTGCCTTAGAGAGAGTATGTAGTGCGAACCTTTTCTGAAACGCTGACTTTCGAAAAAGCGGGTTGGGAATTTCTTCGCCAGTGTTTGGAAAGAATCAATTGACTTTGGAAAAAACCTGTAAAACCACGTCAATGCAGGACCTTTGAGACTAGTAGGAAAGGTACTGCAAATGACGGATTCAGATCCTTCTTTGAGGGCCATCACGTACGGGTAGTGGCATAAATGATCGAAGTGATCGATGGTCCCGTCGTAGGAATTTAGCTTCGGGGGAGTGAACTTCCTCAGAAGGGTCTCACTCATTATTCGATCTACGAATGGCAGGACGAAAAGGCGATACAGGACTTCAGGATCATGCGTTTTGCGGAGGGGATTCTGGGGGTCGAGCCTCTCTGTTATGGCAGCGAGCTCGGCGTTAGCGGCACAACCTCCATTAGTCCAGTGAGAACTAATGGGGGCTTGGCTCTCTTGTGCCTGTTCTTGACCATCCTTCAGTGGCCGAGTCTCGTGTTGCTCTTGGTCTCCATTAGCAACGAGTGGATTCTGTCGTGTGAGTGTCTCTACCGCCTTGATGACTTGTTGTATCTGGGACGCTATAACACATCGATTCTGGGGTCAACCGTTGCTGCAGACTGCGCGGGGATGTGAGTTGACTGCCTGAACTGCTGAAAGGCCTGATATAGGGACAACTTGAGCCTTGGATGTGTCCCCTAGTTCTTCGTTGTTGCGTTATCTGGTGGTCACCATCTCTCTGAATTTTGGTAGGTGACGACGCTTAGTCTAAAATTAAGAACTATGCCGATCCCACGGATGGCGCAGTCATTTTTCGCTCTCTGTTTTGACCTAGTTCCGCTGATATGTTTGACCTGCACAAGTAGCACACGTGAGCCACATACCACAGTGGGATGGCCGATGGCACTCCGATGCTAAAGTCAGATAAGGATCTAAAAGAAGGTGTAATACTGTAACAGGAAATTTGTAGCGTACCTTAGCTTACCAACCTCATGTCTTATTTATAGTGTAAGGTGTATTGATTTAACCAAGTCATCGTAGGCGTAGATTAGGGAAGAGATTTTTGTGGAGATCCCTATCTAATTAGGAGTCGTGTTGTAGGAGGGAAGCTCCATGTTAGCTCCATGATCCTAGATACGCTGACTTTCAATGAAGCAGATCCTCCTGCATCAACGCTGCAACAAGGGCATCTTGATGGAGTGATGTGACGGAGCAATCCGACTGCTCAGTCCTTTCAGTCCCCTCTTACACTTCAATCTTATCTTTGGAAGAGGTTGAGCAATTTTTTATCTTTGCTTTTACCTGCAAACTGCTCGCAGTAGTATGTAATCTTTTGTATCCGCCTCAGGGCGTTCACAGTATGTAGTCTTTTGTATCCGCCGCAAAGTGCTTGTTGTTACATCTTTTCAATAATCAATAGAGTTTGTTTTGGTAATTCTTGTTTTATTTCTTAAATGATCGAAAATCACATAAGTCTCTTAAGAACTCTAAACTCAATATTGACTTTGGAAAAAGAAACAAACAAATTAAAGCAAACTAACTCTTCACTTAGATGAAGTGATCTTGGCCTTGAAACGAGTCCGGATGTCCTTAGAGGATCTTTCGACGGACTGTTAAGGTGTCGAAAAGTCTACTGAAGAGTAAATATTGTAGAGGGGTGATCTCTTTTCTAATGGAGTGTCGGGAGGATGCGCCCCTGCTTGACATGGCCTTCTTATCTTGTCGAGCAGAAGAACTTGATGGTGCACCACTTGAATCTGATGTCTCCGCCAGTGACTGGCTTGGCACTAGGTCGAACTGCTCTGCAAGATGCTGCTGGATCTAGGAGCACTCTGTTTGTTTCAGTGCGGTGTAGTGGCAGCCTCATGCTGCTGGTTGGTCTCCACGTACATATAGTGCATTTGGAGTGGTTAGCAGTATACTTAACACACTGATGAAGGGTGGAGACCATGGCTCCATCAAGGAGGAGATTGTAGGATGATGGCGCGTCTACCACCATGAAGTCCAGAAATAGGACCTTCCTTAGTTGTGGCTTTCCGACCACTGTGGCTGGTCTTATCATTCCGACGGGGAAGCAATTTTCCCTGTTGAATCTGATCTACTGGTGCTCTGATGGCATTAGGCGTTCCTCTTTGAGGTCCATGCTGTAGAAAGCTTTGTAGAACAGAATGTTGAGCGAGCTTCTTGTGTCAACGAGAGCTCTCTTCACTTCCCACTTCGCAATAGACACAAAGATGACCAAGGCGTCATTGTGTGGCGCTCGGACTTCGTCTAAGTCCCTGTCCGTGAAGGTCAAAGTGGGAATGGGGTTTTGAATTCTTGAATAACAAACGCATCTATCCTCGTCCACGGGTTGTGTCTGCATATCCAACAGAGTCTGCTTGCAGGACCTGTGCGATTGGTCTCCATCGGGTCCGACTCCATGAAGGACGTATATTATCCCTGAAGTCTTTTTCTCTACTTCTTTTACCGACTCCCCCAGTCTTTGGTCTGATCTAACTGCTTGTCAGATTTCAAGAATTTTTCAGCTTGCCTTTGCGGATCCAGTATTCCACTTCATACCTCAGACTCTTGCAGTCATTGGTGTTGTGGTCGCCTTCTTTGTGATATGTACAATACTTGTCGTTATTCCGTCTAGCAAGGTCTCTGCGTGTCTTCGGGGGCCACATTAACTCCTCTCGATTCTTCATGGACTTGAGTACATCCACATATTGCAATTTAGGGGTGTTGCGGCTCTGGATCCAATGAAGTTGGATGATTTCTCCGGCCTGTTGTCGCTTTGCTTCCTTTTGCTCCGTTCCTCATCCCCACGCCTTTTTCCTTCCTTCTTATCCCTTGAAGCAGAGGCTTCCTATCGCCTTCAATTTCCCTTTTGACTGTCATCGATTCCTCCAGGGTGATGTGCCTCTTGACGCTTTTGAGGAACTCTGCCATGTCCAGAGGGGGCTCCAAGGTGTGGTCTTCGAATAGTTTTCCCTTTTTGAGGCCCGCAGTGAAGGTCGTCACGGCTGTATCGTCGCTGCACCCATCGATTGAGGGTCAGCTCGTTGTTGAAGCGCGTGACATAATCTCTAAGCTTCTCGCCAAACCTCTGCCTTAGAGAGAGTATGCAGTGCGAGCCTTTTCTAAAACGCTGGCTTCCGAAGAAGCAGGTCAGGAATTCTTTCGGCAGTGTTTTGAATGAATCAATTGACTTTGGCAAAAGGCTGTAGAACCACGTCAATGCAGGACCTTTGAGACTGGTAGGAAAGGTTCTGCACATAACGGATTCAGATCCCTATTTGAGGGCCATCACATACTGGTAGTGGCGTAGATGATCGAAGGGATCGGTGGTCCCGTCGTAGGAATCTAGCTTCGGGTGAGTAAACTTCCTCAGAAAGGCCTCGCTCATTATCCGGTCTACGAATATCGGGACGAAGAGGTTATACTGGTCATCAGGATCATGCGCTCCTATGACACTCCGATGTTAAAGTCAGACAAGGATCTGAAGAATTTGTAATACTGTAACAAGGAATTTGTAGCGTACCTTAGCTTACCAACCTCTCTTATTTATACTGCAAGAAGTCCTGATTTAACCAAGTCATCATAGGCGTAGATTAGGGAGGAGATCTTCGTGGAGATCCCTATCTAGTTAGAAGTCGTGCTGTAGGAGGGAAGTTCCATGCTCCTAGATATGCGGGAGATAATTCACAATCCAAGAGCATTCCGTAGAAGGGAGTTTCCCTGTGTGAAAGATATTTTGGTGTTAGCTTTGTAGTTGGGAGCAAATATCAGTTGTTGTTGTCCGTCTGAAATAGATCCTCGAGATACTTGCCTGAAAAGGGCTTACAGGTATTGAGGATAGCTGTGAAACATGTGGGTCTAGCATGTTGTGAGAGTTCGGACCCATCTGACGGGCTGAGGACCGCTCGGGCTGGATCTGTATTAGGTTGTTGCTTGAGCCCGTAGTTCCTTGAGATCATCATGACACATATACGGCTCAGGAGTATGACCGTTTTTATGTATCATCAATTAAAAGGAACCAAAGTACATTAAAACATATGCATCTCGATGAACGAAATGTATCACTACTTTTGTTGTCGGATGCTTGCTTAGTTTGATATCTCTATTATAATTCTTAGTGGTGTTTTATTATTCATTGCTGACTGTGACAAACAAAAAGGTTAAGACAAAAGAGGGCTCGGATTGAGAGTTAGGAAGATGTTGATGGTTGAGATTCATTCTCTGTAATGACATGTTTGCAATTATAAAATATGTGGAAGGGGAAAAAAATGGTGAAATTTTTTTGTGGAATGTACATGTGGTGGAGAGAGAAAATTTTGTGTTTTTTTTTTTTCTCAAAATGAAAATTGATATAACTATCTTCGTAGTTGTCGGATTTTGATAAACTTAATATCGTTGAAAATCATTTTTGGAGATTTTTCCAACAAAACCTATATTCAATACAAGTGCTAAATTTTTTAAGTTATATATTATATTATTAAAAAATGTCTAACCTATTTCACGCCGTTAGTATTTTTCAAATTTTTTTATAGGAATGAAATTAGCTTCTAAAGGTATATCCAAACAAAGAACTCGAATTCTAATAGAACTAATGATCAATACAAGCGCTACAATTTAAAATATATGTTTTATTATTAAAAAACTTCTAATACCTTTCACGTCATTAGTATTTTTCAATATCATATCAGAAAAAAATGAGACGGACATCTTAATGTACATTTAAACAAAAACCTTAAATTTAATATTTTTGCAAATTCAAAGTTTGGGAGATAACTCACCTTAGACGTTTGAATTTTTATCCTCAAAATTTGTAGTGAGTCTAACCCTAAAGTTTACATTATATATTTGTAACTTAGAATAAGTTTGCACTTCAAAACTGATAGTGAGGATGGTGGCGGGGTGTTCGGGATATGTTATTTAGCAAAAAAATTATGTATTTTGTTGGAGTGCCAACGACACGGATATTACACAATCTCTATTACAATTCAGAGTGATGTTTTACTATTCATTGTTGACTGAGACAAAAGAGGGCTAGGATTGAGAGTTGAAAAGATGTTGAGGGTTAAAATTTATTCTCTATAATGGCATGATTGTAATTATAAAACATGTGGAATGGCAAAAAAATGGTGAAATTTTTAGTGGAATGCACATGTGGCGGAGAGAGAACATTTTGTATTTTTTTCTCAAAATGAAAATTTACATAACTATATTTGTAGTTGTCGAATTTCAATAAATTTAATATCGTTGAAATGCATTTTTGAAGATCTTTCCAACAAAACCTATGACCAATATAAGCTAAATTTTTTAAATTGTATATTTTATTATTAAATAACGTCTAATACATTTCACGCCATTAGTATTTTTCAAATTTTTTCAGAGGAATGAAATTAGCTTCTAAAGGTATATCCAAACAAAGAACTCGAATTCTAATAAAACTAATGATCAATACAAGCGCTACAATTTCAAATATATACTTTACTATAAAAAACTTCTAACATCTCACGTCATTAGTATTTTTCAATATCATATCAGAAAAAAAATGAAACGGACATCTTAATGCACATTTAAACAAAAACCTTAAACTTAATGTTTTGGCAAATTCAAAGTTTGGGAGAAAACTCACTTTAGACGTTTGCATTTTTATCCCCAATTGAACCAAATTTTGAGTGAGTTTAATCCTAAAGTTTATAGTATATATTTGTAGCTTAAAATAAGTTTGCACTTCAAAACTGATAGTGAGGATTGTGGCGGGGGTGTTCAGGACATATTATTTAGCAAAAAATATATGTATTTTGTGGGAGTGCCAACGATACGGGTATTATATTATCTATCTTACAATTCACATAGGTATTTTAGTATTCATTGCTGACTGGGAAAGATATCAATTGAGAATTGGAAATAAAAGAGGGATAGGATTGGAAGTTGGAAGATGTTGATGGTTGAGATTCATTCTTCTCAAGGATGACATGTTTGTAAATATAAGACATGTATAAGGGCAAAAAAGAATGAAAATGTAAAAACGTTAGTGGAATGTACATGTAACGGAGAGAGAAACTATTGTGTTTTCCTTTTTTTTTTTCAAAATGAAAACTATCATAACTATTTACGTAGTTGTCGGATTTTGATAAACTTGGTATCATTGAAATGCAATTTTGAAGATCTTTCCAACAAAACCAATGATTTAAAACAAACACTTAAAATTTCAAAATATGTATTTAATTATTTTTAAAACATGTAAGTATTTTAAAGATTTTCATGCCTAAGTATAATATTTTTCAAAAAACGGACAAAAAATTTATAAACATTCAAACAAAAACTTCGAACATTCAATTGATTCTAATTTTAACCGAGTTTGACTTTACAAAAATTTGTATTCTAAAATATGATATTTTTATGGAACTGCTTGAGTGCATTGGTGTGGATGCTGATATGGGTGCCCAGTGTATGATAATTAACAGTAAAAGTAAATAAACATATATAAAGTGCCAATGACACAGATAATATACTAGTCACTACAAGAAAATTGTATTTTAGCGACGGTTACCAAAGACATACAGCGACGGTTAAGAAGCCGCCGCTAATAAAGGCGTCACTAGAGTGATCTGCGACAGTTTTCAACAACCGCTGGCATAACCGTCGCTAACAAACATATAGCGACGGTTGTCCACAACCGCTGGCAAAACCGTCGCTATATGCTATTTAGCGACAGTTATAGCCGTCGGCAAAACCTGCTTAACCATATTTATTTCTGATTTCTAGCAGCAGTTTCCATGAGCACATTGCGACGGTTGTAACCGCCGCCAAAATGGACGAACACATTGCAACGGTTGCACCCGCCGCCAATTCATTTTGATATTCAATTTTTTTTTTACCAAAAAAACCACATTTTTCAACCTTCAGTTCTCTCTTTTCATAGGGTGCAATCTATGCACGTGCACAACTTCTAGGCTTAAATAAAAAAGTAAATATAAATGACACTATACTCAGTTGATACCATCATCATACATGAAGAAAGACCTTAATTTCATTTCAAAATCAATATTACATGATTTAGGGGAAAACTACAAATTAAATTATTACATATTGGCGGCATACGTATTTCTAGCTGGTGCAGAACACAACACACTAGTGAGATGGTAAGACTTCTTCCAAGAACAACTTAACTGGAAAAGGTGATCCAACAAAACCGCACATGATCCTCTGGTCATATAAGGTCCTCAGGACTAATTGGATCCTAGTACTCATCTTCCTCATTTTCTTCTTCCCTGTCCCTTGTTTTACCATAAACAAATGGTCTTGGCCCATCTTAGTGAATGGCATTAGACCAAAGGCCCGAGCTGTCTTGATCTCCCTTGCAACTTTTCTCTGGGCCTTGGCACTGATGCGACTCTGCAGATTGAAAAACAAAAAATATCAGAGAAAAGTCTATCAACATTTTTTCCTAAAGTAAATCTCAACAACCCAACCTCCCTAACCTATGATGATCAGGAGATATAGCACATTTGATCACACAAAAACGAACTCATGGGAGTCCAATAGCGTATGTTTGGTTCAAAAGCTAGGTTAAGCTAATCAAGCATTTCATTTTCTAAATGCCAACTGCGGTGAAACCTTAGTAAATATAGTATAAATGGTTGTTTGTCCCAAAAGTTTGTGTCACCAATTTCATTTGATTCTATGCCGCATGGATTACACTGCATGTGAGCTGAATAAAATTCGAACAATACTCAATAATAAATAAATTTCATTTGCAACGGCGCTCTTTTGAAAATTCAATCTTTGGAAACAAACAAGAAACCAGTGGAAACAAAGGGAGGGGGCGGTGTTGATAAAATTATCATGTTAAAGCATCGAGAAGTCTACAGATGATGTGACAAGAAAGAAGTTGGCAGCATGTAATAAGATACTGTTGTTTGTTAGTGGCTGTGAATGTCCCTGCAAGACGCAACTGATAACAGGAATGAGAAAACAGAAAGAAATGGTCAAAGTGAAACGAAAGGGTCCAAGGAGTGAGAGAGCTACAGAGAATGAGAGACCATGAGAAGGGGTTTCACTGTTTCAGCTTTCCCAGACTGGTAGAGAGGTAACAGAAATAAGAGAGAAGACTAGTTCAAGACAGAGAGTGATAATAATGTTGCCCAAGGGAAGAGAAAGTGTAAGAAAGGAAAATAAGAAGGGAAGGAGGTACATTGAGAAAGATGGATACAGTGGATTCCCAGATTTCATGGATATGCTGTAGAATTATATAAAATTACGAGGCGCATAATTTGTCCCAGACCCAATGATGGTCTTGATACGTTTGAATGCCATTGAATGTGCAAGCATAAGTTACCCAAAAGAAAAAAAACTCTAGAATTGATATAACAGTTACTAGGTCAGTAAAAATCTAAACTTGCATTCACCTGACTCCTTTTGATGATAATTCCAGCTTCCGTGATAAAGTTGGCAAGGAATCTCACATTCTGCATGAAACCAATAGCTTAAATGATCAGAAAAGAGCAAATCTGAAATAATCAGATCAAAACAAACAACCTAAATTATTTAGGCATTAAGAAAAAACTATATGAACATGAAGATTTTGAGACAGTGACTAGGGTTCTCAGAGAGGAAATGAGGGAGGAGAAAGAGAAGATGAGTCAATTAGAGATAATAAATTATTACTAGGCCGGACCAGCATCTCAAGGTAAGATGTCACCTCCCAGCATTGTTTTACCAACTCAAAGAATATGCTAGTTTGCAAAAAAATTGCAATTTGACAAGGGACAAACTTTAAAAATCAAGAATTGAATAGATTCCGAACCAAGTGACAAAAATTAAACTAAAAAAGAGTAATATCTAGTCCATTTTAGGAGTATGATGTCATAATTCAAAAGTACACAGAGGCAACAACATTAGTATGACATACATAAAACTGACATAGAAAAAGAAGCCACAATCTAACTTTAGACCAAAAAAGGATAGTGAAATTGAGGATGTGTTCATCATCAGCAAAGGAGCAAACCAAACCAAAAGTCATATCCATAAATGAAAATGGAACATACAAAGAAAGTTGTAAGAGTACGAGTCACAATGTGCCATGTATGGACATTTAACACTCAGAATTTTTTTTTTTTTTACCTACAATATCCTATTCCAAAATTATATCATTGCACTTCAAGTGTTACTTCTGTGGTTTAACATGTGCAATTATGCATCATATTCAATCTAATTAATGTAAACATGAAAAGAATTCTTGGTGGGAAAGAATAACAGGCTACAAGAAAAATTTGACATCCTCACCGGCAATAGTAGAGCTATGGATTGGGGATCATCTGATGACAATCCTGGGCATATGCTTCACTTTCCAATAATCTTCTCCTTTTAAAATCTTCGGGCATGTCAACGAAATAAAGAGCTTTGAGATTGTTGAGGTGAGCTTTGAGATTGTCCACGAGCTTTGTCAAAAATTTCTCTCACGTTAGCCTCACTTTCACCAAACCACATGGTAAGCAACTCAGGGCCCTTGATGCTGATGAAGTTTGTTTGACACTCATTGGCAATTGCCTTGGCCAGGAGAGTTTTCCCACAACCAGGAGGGCCATAGAAAAGGACTCCTTTTGAAGGTGACATACCAAACTTCTCGAATTTTTCCGGATGCTCCACTGGGTATTGCACCGTCTATACAAAACAGGAAGTAGTGAATAAAACAACAACAATAAAATGAAACAGAGACGATAAAACTAATCCACACAAACTAGCATTACCGCTTGAAGCTCTCTCTTGACATTTTCCAGGCCTCCAATATCTTCCCAGTTGATGTTGGGAACCTCAACAACCTGATCATGAAAATGCAAGAATCGGAACACTAAAAGAAGAATTCACATACAGATTACAACTGATCTGAGTAGTCTTTTTACAAGACTACTCACAGTTTCACGCAGAGCAGATGGGTTGCTTGTCCCAAGACTACTCACAGTTTCTACACACTATGTTTCATTCTCTACAAATCAAGAAGGCCATTGACAAAATGAACCTAACAACAACAACAATCCCGAGTAAAAATTCGATCTTGACAAAGCTTTTACTCACAATATTTAGACATATATTTGGATTAATCGGCAAAATCAAACACCACAATAGACACAGTCAAGGTTGTTGCAGCTCCACTCCTAGTTCCTTTAACTTTCCCATTTCTAGAATACTTGCCAACATATTATGCATGTTTTGTGCCCTGATGCTCTATTCAAAACCCTTGTTTTTTTTTTTTTTTCATTCTAACTCGGATGGAGTTTATGTAACTAGTGTAACATATTACTAAACCTCTGAATTTCTGAACCAGTTACATCAAAAGCCAATATTAAAAAATAGGTACTTTGTTTCTCCTCTCAAACCCAAAACTCCAAAGCCAACTACAATGTTCAATTTTGCACTAACATTCCAGCGAAAAGAAAAACTGTTTTCAAAGGTCATTCAAAACCAAACCTTCGGTTGTAGGAAATAATCTGACCTGATTTGATGGGAACCTGCATTCGACTGTTAGGTTTCCGATGTGACTGAGAGCGAATGACTCTCTATGACCTAAAAACCCCAATTCAAACCAAAATCAAACAACACAAAAAGAACAAAAAAAAACCATAAAACGATTAAATCAGTAAATCTGAGCTATTTGTACATTGGGCACATATCAAGGTTGGATCTTGTTAATGGCATTGCAGATAACAAGACCATTTCTCAAGCAGGAGACAAATTTGGATTCTGATGGCTGGTTCGGTAGCCCGAGCGTTCCCATAAAGGTTTTGAGCCACACCGCAGCTTGGTATCTCCTCAAAGCAGTTGAACAGTCAAAGAAGAGAGAGAGATGAGTGAATCACTGAATCAATAAACAGAGGAAGCAAAGCAAAGCAAGCAAGCAAAAAGAAAGATAGAGAAGAGAGAAAACCTGCTTCTTCAGCCTTTCTTGAAGCCAAAATGAAGTCGTGAAGAACGATTCTTCAAAAAGTGTAGAAACCCTATAACAAAGAGAGTGTGAGAAAGAAAGGGGAGAATTTTCTCAACATTCAAACTCAAATTGATGAACAATACCAACAACAACAAGAATCGAAATGAAAGAGGAGGTGTCGACATTCACAGAGATGGAGGAGAAACTCATCACATCTAACAAACCCTAATTGCATCTCTCACACCGAACGAATTCGACCAAGAAACACCAAAACCTAAAACTCGAAGAACACAGAATCTCTGTAAAATGAGGAGAAACAAGAATCCCTGCCTTCAAATTGAGCATAAACGAGAAGAAATAATCAATCAATTTGATGGATTGTTGTTCAAAATCACTAAAAAATCGGTCGAGTATCTCTTCTTTTGCGCTGCTTTTCCCTTTTTTGTTGATTTATTTTATTAATAGAGTAAAGAGAGAGAGAGGAAGGAAGGAAGAAGAAAAGATGGAAGCAAACATTGGTGGGAGGCGGTGATAGTGGTGGTGGTGAGTGGTGGACGAGCTAAGGGGGGAAGGGGAGGATGGAGAGTGGAGATGGAGAAAATAAGGATAGGGTTTTAAGGGTCAGCTGGGTAAAAAAATCGATTTTTACTTATAACAACAGTTAAACCCATCGCCATTAAATCTAACCGTCGTTAAACAATATTATTCTACGACGGTTGTTCCACCGTCGTTGAATAAAGTATTTGGCGACGGTTCTTTCAAAATGTCGCTAAATAACCGCCACTAACTTACCTATTTCTTGTAGTGAGTGTTTGACATTTTGAATCAGTCACTTGCACTTACACTTTGTAATGTCTATTTTAGGATATGAAGCCGGCAACAGTAGCTAGAATATTTTCACTTGGGGCCCAAGTGCAAGTGCTCATAACTTTTAGGATTTTTGTTTTTTTGTTTTTTGTACTTTAAGGGTGGTAAATAGCAAAAATCATTTTCTAGTCATAGGTGTTGCATTGCATGGGTGCATACATCCTTTTACTTCGTATCATTTTATCCTCTTAATTATGTTCAAGGATATTAAATGTGGGAAATCGGTAGATTTTGCAAAAAGCAATTTTGCTAGAATGTCTCAGGTGCTTGGTTATTACGAGCCCGGGTACTGCATAGTGCATACCGACATTTTGTACACTTTGAAGATCTCGTGATTGCTAATTTGCATTATTTATGCGCTTTAGTGTACATGTATTCATACTCATGCAGTACACATGCGCTTCCGAATAATGGAAGACCTTACAAAGTTCTATACTAACTCTCTCTATTCGAGTATTCTTAAGGACCATGTCATGCCTTACTGTCATGTATGCCCTAACATGTAAACACCAACACTCCAATTCTAAGAGAAAATGGCATTTGTCATTTCTTCACTATCTTGCCATTTTTGAAAATTGTAGTTTATTGTGAATCCACCTGCTAAACAAATCGTTCACTTTCCTCCACACATTCGTACCTCATCGTCCTAGTTGAAGTATGTTATACAAATCGTGTTAGTAACTTGACTGAATTTTCATTTCACATAGGTAACATGACACAGTATAATCATCCAAGCACATAAATTACAAATTTTCTTGAGTGCTCTTTTTTATCTTGTACATCACTTTTCAAAGTTAGCACTTAAAAGTTAAAGAAGTTTATGTTCTTATAACAAATGGAAACTTATTTAAGAGAATGCATGAATTAGGAAATGTTCAAAGGTGAGACAGTAAAATCAAGAAAGTTTTAGATTATATCTTCACACTTGCTATTAGTATCCATGATTTTCATTTTCATTTTCTTTATTATATCCATCAAGTGAACTGAAAAACTCTTGCAATTTTGATTGGAATGCCATGAAACTCTTCCTTGAAGTTTGGAACCTAAAATGAGCAGAAGTAATACAAGCTCTTAGCCAAATGTATATATTTAGAGGATTCAATGGCCAGAAAGCCAAACTCAAATGACTCTATGAAAAATGGCTTTGTTAATAATACCAGCTAAATCACGTCAAGTGTGTTGATAAATAATAAGTGAATTGACCATATTACCCCATTTAGTACCACCCCAAACTGATAATGTATTTGTGGATAGAGTAAAAACATTTATGAATTAAATATATAAAATCAAAATGGGTTGAGCACTGAGTGATAATGTATAAATGTGTGACCAATTTATTAAGTCATTCATATTGGATTTGCGAGTAATCATGGAAATTAAATCATTCAAGCACAACATAGAAAAGAGTCAACTAAAGTCATTGATTCAATTGATAATATAAGAAATGTCAAGTCAAGGTTAAAGTTAATTGCTCTAAATTGCTGCATGTCCACGGAACAACCATTCTTGAAATCAACATTCATTACATACCTAATTTAAAAGCCAAATACATACTAGAAATAAATACTACAAATACATATCTAATCTGAGAGCCAGCCTCTGTGCGCTATCATCTGACGCTCCAGTCGTTCCAGCAGGTGTAGATGTCGCTCCTGCAGGTGTAGCTGTCGCTCCTGCCACTCCTGTAGCTGCACATGCGCCTGCAGCTCCTGCTGCATCTGTTGCTCCTGCAGGTGCACCAGCCGCACCTGCTGCTCCTGATGTTCCTGCAGGTGCACCAAAGCCTGCAACTCCTGCTGCATCTGCTGCTGCACCTGAAGCTCTTGCAACTGAACATGCTCGTCTCTCTCCTCCTTTGTGCTCCAAAAAGATTTTAGGTTATAGCCGGAAATGGAAAATAGGCTGGAGAAAGCGACAACAGCCGTATATACGGCTGTTATCCAGTCGGGGATAAACGGGCGTGGGGGAAAGTCAGGAAGACCTGACTGGGGAAGGATAGGAGGAGGGGGTGCAGGCAGAGAAGGTGTAGTGGAAAATGGTGGAGGAGGGTTAGGGATGGGACGGGCGAGGGTGGAAGAGAAGAAGAGGAACATGAAGAATAGAACTGCCTGAAATTTTTTAAAGACAAATTTTAAGAAAAAAATAATAATAACACAGTGAAATACAAGTATTAGGAAGGAAGCATTGTTACAGAGCGTTTTTGTCCTGGAAACTCTCTCAAGTAGTGTCATAACATATTCAAATTATACTTCATGGCTGCAATCTAGTTCTGTTAGACTACAACTTCATCCATATATACATACTGCAAAAAGGACGACTAGGATTGTTTGTGAGAAGAAACTAGACTTTACTACTTGAACCAACCCAAACTTAAATGATGAGGGAGATCAAGCGAGGGGAAGGAAGACAAGCCCCCGAACTATCATCATTAATAGGAAGGAAGGCTTACACAAATAAGAATAAATTTTGGCGCATAGAGTTCACTTACCATGGCAGAAGAACTGGATAAGTAACCAGTGGATGAGCTAGTCGGCGATGATGAAGATGGAGGATCAGAATCCACAGAACCTTGATTATCTCTCACTTGAAGATGGAGGATCAGAATTCACATTGCATCTTACTTAAGTACACAAAAACAATGGAGGCACTATGACTAGGGTATGACAAGTTCTTAAATAGCGTCTCACTTAAAACCATCTTAGACACTCTTTTCTCAAGTCTTGCGTGGAACCCATTGTAGACACTCCCGTGGGTTCTACTGTAGACCTACTACTGTACACATTATTTTCTCTGTACCCACTGTAGTCAGTCTCTTTCTCTTCTCCAGCTACGTACTGACACGAAAGACAGCGGAAGAATGTGTGCGTACTTCCCATGAAAAAGATTCATGTGTACAAAAGGAGTCAACACAATTATTTGCCGTTGAAAAGGACCACCGTAAAGTACAAAAAGATAGAACCATAAAGGAAGATCAGATAGTTGTACTGTACACCTAGTGTCTTAAAAGCGCACCTCTTTTGTAGGTTAAAACTTAAAAGCGCTTAAAATTAAACCACCAACTTAGAGCACATTTTCTCGAAAATTCTCTAAGTATGTCTTTCTGTATCTGACTTTCTTCCTATCCACATTAATGAGATTTTATTACAACTTACACAAACAGAGAAATATCCAGAAAAAAAGTCAAAGAAAGCCTGAACCTCAACCTTCCTTACAACCTCCTCTCCTTCTCTCCCTCTCTCTCACATCTCATTTTCTCAGTAAAAGATGAAAAAAATGCAGATATAATCGATCAAAAAAAAAAAAAAAAAAATCTTCTTCTTGAGACAACCCAGAGCCTGCATTCATGGCTGAGAGAGTAGAAAGAGATGTGGCGGGTGGGCGAACTTATATACACCAAAACACTAAAAATAACTCACTGACACGCAACAACAGCTCAAACCATCCCGCCATTGAAGAAGAAGAAGAAAATAAGTCGAAGAAGATCGAACACAAAACAAATTCATCAGAATAATAAAGCTATTAAGTCATTAAGAAGATGAAGAAGGTGGCATGAGATTCAAACCTAAATCATCCTTACTTAAAACTAATCTAGTTTGGTTAATCTCAGGCAAAAACAGGACGTTGGTTTCTCAAAAGGACAAACTATCATTTAACTGGATTAATGGACAAATTAAAGTATCATTTGACACTTATTGTTTAACCATAGCTACATTAACAATTTAATAACCTATTGAAATTTTCAAATATTTTGACTTCAACTAGATCAGACTAACAAGCCTAATAAAAATTCACCATTTCTTTTTAATACATACATATATAATATGTGTTCTAAAGGTTGAACAAGTAAACACTGCCATTAATTTTAATGTTAACCTGAGATCATAACTCCAGAAATTTTGAAAATGAGTGCTTTTACTGATTCACATCACATGCACCATCATAATTACTAACCCATTTTAGAAAAATTCAAATTAGCTAGGTTTAAATAGATCAGACATGTAAAAACACAAATTGATGCAAAAAACTCATGTGTACAACTGTTGAAAACAGGCACAGGTATGCAAACAAAGATCACAAAATCACCTATAAGCTGCTCTGACTTTCCCTTCTTTGCTAACCTATAAGCTTGTAATGCAAATGAATCACCTTCTGTGGCATTTAATGATCTCTTCTTTTTGTTTGAATTGTTTGAAGCAGATTCAGACGAGTGTTCCGTGTCATTGTTACTGGTGTTTGGTTATGGCTGAGATACTAACACGAAAGACAGAGGAAGAATGTGTGCGTACTTCCCATGAAAAAAGATTCATGTGTGCAGAAGGAGTCGACACAATTATTTGCCATTGAAAAGGACCGCCGTAAAGTACAAAAAGATAGAACCATAAAGGAAGATCAGACAGTTGTACACCTAGTCTTAAAAGCATTAATGGAAGCGCACCTCTTTTGTAGGTTAAAACTTAAAAGCGATTAAAATTAAACCACCAACTTGAGCACATTTTCTCAAAAAATTCTCTATGGTTAATATTTTAGATAGTTTGTGTGGAAACTGGAAATGGAACAGTAAAAGAGTGAAGAATAATTCGATGCAATTCATTAATATAATAAAAATTGCATGAAGAATAATAAAATGATGCGCGCCTTCCAAAAAAAATAAATTATTCTGGGGTTTTTGTTTTGGATTAATAATACTACCTTTTAAGTATGTCTTTCTATATCTGACTCCACATTAATGAGCTTTTATTACAACTTACACAAACAGATAAATATCCAGAAAAATAGTCAAAGAAAGCCTGAACCTCAACCTTCCTTACAACCTTCTCTCCTTTTTTTTTTTTTTTTTCTCTTAAAAAAAAAAAAAAAAAAAAAGGCTTTTAGGGACCTGCTCAATGTGGTCCATCCCCTCACCAACAAGGGCTCCTGCGCACAAAGCGCAGCACGACCTTCTGCGCACAAATCACAGCCCTAGAATTTGATCCAACGGTCCATATCAATGTACTTAAAAAAAATTTATTTCACACTTTTTTTATCACTTTATTGGGACTTTAAACTTTTTTTTAATTAACCCCCTAGGGTCCCACTTTTTCCATCTCAACACTCCCACGTCCCTTCTTCTTCTATTCTTCTATTCACAAACACACTCGCCACCCAACCCATCATCTCATCCTCCTTCCCAACCCCAAACCCTAACCCCCATTCCCTCCAGTCCTCCTCCTTCATCGGACTCCCTCTCAAATCCTCTCGTCAGACCCTCAAACTCGCCACTGCTCCTTCAAAGCCCTTCACTGTCCTCGCTGCGACCAAGAAAGCTGTCGCAGTCCTCAAAGGCAACTCTGAAGTCAAAGGGGTCGTCACTTTATCACAAATATCACAAATGAAGATGAAGTACCCATATGCTTTTATAGATTTTAACAGCCTTTTCAATTGGTTATACGTCTAAATTGTTGTAGTTACATAATATGGAACAAAATGACAACTGGCTCATAGTTTTCACTTAATACAAAGACGTCCTGTTGACATATGCACACTCAATTCTAAAACCACCACATTAAGACCAACAGGTGCAACACACGTGTTTGAAACTATCAAATCCCAAGGCATGCAATGATGTGTGAGACTTCATTTTCTTCCTTTGGGTAGTCTGTGTAAAGGATTACCTTCTTTCTTCCAATTCTGTTGGGAACCCCAGATGAGTGAACAACACATTAATAAAATGGCAAGCTAAAATACGTTAGTTTCTATTAGTGCTTTCTTCGTCCATGGTACTCATGTTATGTATTAATGGCGCCTAATAGCACTATAGCAATATCATAAACTAAACAGATCAAATAGCATGAAGGAAAGGGATGGTAGTAACGTTACCATATAGCACACTCATTTGCCAAAATAATTGGTGGTATCGAGATCTTGAAGGCAAAGCTATCGATATCATGGCCCTCTTGCTAGATTATCTCAAAAACTGATTCTGTGAAGTCACCAACAGAACCTTTTCTCACCAGACTTTCTCTCTTGTCTATATGAGAATTCCTATATACCTAAACAAATGCTGCAAAATACAGGCTCAGCATCTGACTCCTCAAGAATAAGGCACTTATTTGAATCCTCGCTCGGTTGTGATCCGTTTTCCACCTCCAAACCATCAGCATTATTTGATTCTTCGAGAAGCGAACATAACATAGATGGTGACAACGTTGAGCAAGAATATACTTTTCCATAGACTCCAAATAGTCTAAGTATGCATCGAACACATACCTATGTCATACAAAACCACCACAGATTCTAGTAAGTCATTATGCAGATGCGATTGTTAGTACGATGCATTCAATTTCTAGTTAAAAAAATTAAATCGAAACAAAAGGGCTCATCTGAACAAGCTGACAAATCCCAAGTTCACGAATCTCTTCCTCGCAATTACAACAAAATATTAGTTACACCACATTAGAAAAAAGTTGTGAACTTTGGCCACAAATCTTCCATATACACCAGAGCAAACTTTCTAAATTCAGATACTTCCACCAAACATAGTTGACAATATTGGTGAAGTATAACATGCAAAAAAGTCAAGTCAAGACGAATCTCTTTGTACAAACTGAATAAACACTAACTTAAGATAGTTTTAGCAAACAGATTTGACAATAACCAAATGTGACTTCTCAATTCACAAATGTAATTTTTTCACCAGACTTCAGAGTTGCCTTTGAGGACTGCGACAACTTTCTTGGTCGCAGCGAGGACAGTGAGGGGCTTTGAAGGAGCAGTGGCGAGTTTGAGGGTCTGACAAGAGGATTTGAGAGGGAGTCCGATGAAGGAGGAGGATTGGAGGGAATGGGGGTTAGGGTTTGGGGTTGGGAAGGAGGATGAGATGATGGGTTGGGTTGCAGTGGCTGCGAGGAGGCTGTGGGCGGCCATGGCTGCAAGTAATGCTTGCATTCAGTAGGAGGAGATAAGGTGGCGAGTGTGTTTGTGAATAAAAGAATAGATGAAGAAGTGACGTGGGAGTGTTGAGATGGAAGAAGTGGGACTCAGGGGGGTTAATTAAAAAAAAAATTTGAAGTCCCAATAAAGTGAGAAAAAAAAGTGTGAAATAAATTTTTTTTAAGTACATTGATATGGACCGTTGGATCATAAATATTTGCATTTGTGATTTGAAAACCTCTCAGTCTCACAGCCCACCAATTCCTCTTCGTCCCATATTGCCCCTTCTCAATATGTAATAATATATATTTTATTATAAAATGTCCATGTCAAGTCAAACACAAACATCAACATCAACATCAACAGTGGATCCTACGTGAAATGAACTCCTTTTTTACCCTATCCACGTACAAATTGGAGGTTGCAACTTGCAACAGAAAAACAAAGAATATTCTTCTTGGAGAAATTCTAGCTGGCCCGTCCTCACAGCCCGTCCCATGGGACGAACCCTCCCAGGCACGTGCCTTTGGGAGGGTGTCTCGCACGTGAAGGACCCTCAAGACCTCGCATGAGCTCTCCACGCCAGATCTGCTCTTCCGCTCGCTCTGCGCAGCTGCTCCTCTGTTCCACTGCTCGGCGCCTCCTCTTCTTCTTCTTCTTCTTCTTCTTCTGGGCTACGAGCGAGCTCCCTAGAATCATTTCTCAAAAAAAGATCTGAGAAGGACGTCATTGCACACAAAGCTCCAAACAAAAAAACGCTCCCTTCGTCTCTAAAAGGCAGACCTTGAAGATTTTTTTTTTTTTTTTTTTTTTTTTTTTGGCTTGAAGCTCTCTCTTCGTCTGCTGCACCTTGAAGCTCTCTCTCCCTCGAAGCTCTCTCTTTTCACTCAAACATAAGGGTTTCATCCCTACGACGAAGAATCTGAGTGGTGAAACCTAGTTCTTTGAAGAGAAGACAGTAAATAAGAGTACAGATCTACGATTTCGACTGGGTTTCATCGCCTAGGGTTGCTTCTCTGTCCCAACCCTCTCCGGTAACAGCCTTCTCCTCCCCATCTCATCTTCTTTGCTTCATATTTTTTGCTTCATCTTCTTTGCATATTTTTAGTATAGCAATTTTGGGGCAATTTTGTATAGCAATTTTGGGGTAATTTTGTTTAGCAATTTTGGGAAGTAGAAATTGATTGAGCACTATTGTATGGCAATTTGGGGTAGTAGGAATTGATTGAGCAATTTTGTATAGCAATTTTGGGAAATAGGAACTGGTTGTGCAATTTTGTATAGCAATTTTGTATAGTAGGAAAAGATTACAACTGTGAGTAGGAAAAGAGTTCAACAGTGAGTAGGAATTGGGGATTAGGAACTTCCATTTTGTAATGTACTTATGAATAGATTTAGGTTTGCTCAGATTATGTTTTTTTTACTTATGAAAAGATTTTGTAATGAACTTCTAGTATGCAATGTACTTATGAAGAGGTTATGTAATGAACTTCTAGTTTGCAAAGATTAGGTTTTGTAAAAATTCAGGTTGCTTTATTTCATTCAATCTTTTATTTTGTAAAAATTCAGGTTGCTTTTAATCAGGTTGCTTTATTTCATTCAAGCAATCAAGGAGTTGATGGCAAAAGGTTTGATCAAGATGGTTTCGTCACATTCAAGCCAGGAGATTTACACCAGGGCAACCAACACCACCTAATTGTTTTTCCTCAGTCAGTGGTTTGGAGCAACTTGAAGAGAAGGTACTTTTTTGTTTCTTAATCACTCAATATCTTCATGGGGTTTTTATTCCTTTCAAGTGAACCATCATTTTGATGTTGGATTTAGCTTATAATTTTTAACTTTCTCACCAATATATCTTCATGTTTTGCTTTATGGGTATTTGATTTTTCAGGTTTTTATGCATGTTTTGCCTTATAAAGTTCCAATCTTTGACGCATTTGTTGAGGTTTTGATTAATGGGTATATTTTGTTTGGCATAGAAAATTTAGTTAATTGAAGTTAGATTTTAGTTTCTATTTTCAATGCCAAAGGTTCAAACTTGCTCTAGTTTAGTTAATCCTTCTGCATTGTGTGCTAGGAGTGGTGCGTTCTTTGGATTTTTCAGCTCCATTGATCAACACGAACTAGAAGGTGAGAGTGTTGATAGTGTGTTCTTGACTAATTTGTTGCGATCTTCGGATCATGATGGAACTTGAGTATGAGATATGTTGGGATTGTTTATGTCATTGCTAAGTTTACATCCCTTGCAATGTTACGTATTGGAAAATTTTGTGGAATAAGGTTTTGAGAAGTGAAGTTAATTGGGTGCTCTGTTTATTGATATTTAGCCTTTGGACTTTGTTATAGATCGTGAATTTGCACTTCCATTATTTTTTTGGCTTTGATGATTCAGTAAATTTTACAATGTTGTATCATTAGACTATTTAGTTTTGAATGCGAAACTGATGTTCATATTGCAAGTAGTTATTGCTCGCATCCATAATTTATTGTGTTTGTTTTGCAATTATATTCTACTAAAAACCATACTAATGATGTTCTATATTCATAAGTATGATTGTACCGTTGTAGACAGAAGCTTCAAGAAGTTTAAGAGACAAAAGATTGAACCACGGAATGATGAAGTTGAACACAAAGGTGCATAAATTGACAACTTGACCCAGAGATAACGCATGACACTTCTTGCATGGACCTCAAAGATGGCACTGCGCAACAAATTAGACTCCTATTTTGGGCCAGGATATTTTGAAGGTGTTATGTCGGGTTGCAATTTTTGAAGGCGAATTTGTATTATTTTGAAGGTGTTAGTGCTGTAATTTTGAAGGCGCATTTTTCAGAGGAAATTAATTGATGTTGCTGCTGTAATTTTCTGTCAGTGAATTTGTATTATTTTGAAGGTGTTATATCAGTGAATCAGGTTGCAATTTGTATTAGTTTTGAACTTGTATATCAGTGAATTAGGTTGCAAATCAGGTTGCAGTAAAATTTGCATCAGTGAATTAGTAAATCTGCAGTAATTTTGTTGTTGTAAATTTTGCAATTTGTTCAGTGAATCAGTAAATTTGCAGTAAATTTTGCATCAGTGAATCTGTTGAGATATACCACAACTACATATACTATGCTTTATGGTTTCGATCAAACCTTATTTGTGTGATAAAACTTTACAACCCTTTTTCTTTGGTTACACCAGAAACAAGATCATTCAAGTAAATAGAATACAGAGAACATCAAACACCAAACACCAAAGATCACATTTTATTGCATTAGTATTCACATTACATCTCATACATTTTTTCCAAACTTCAATAACAAAAACTACAACCATGTACCCCTAAACATTCTCTAGTATCTCATATATTACTACTACTACATAGCACTTAGAACATACAGAACAACTCTGCATCATCTACATGCATGGCTACATGAAATTGTGAATTTTCCCATTAAGTTGCTCAGTTACACTGTTGTTGTTGTTGCTGCTGCTGCTGGCTCCTTGAGAGGCTAATTGTTGTAGGCTAATTGTTGCTGAACTCTTGAATTCATCAGCAACATAGAAGTTTCATAAACCACCATCACAGAGACCATCTACCTTACTCTGCCTGTGTATCTCACAGCGCATCGACTCACTACATGGCTAGGGACTGTAGATAAACATAGAGCCAAAATATTTGTCTAAATGGCAATTACGAATCATTAACAGTCAAATATGTCTTTTAACATTGCCTGTAGCAACCATTGTTTTTACATAATTCAAAACACTGCTAAAACAATCTAGAATTCAATTGACTGCTTATAAACATAGAATATTACAGATCTAATAACCATACAGCAACGTTCCTATTAAGACTGACTCAAAACATTCAAAAAGGGAGCTACAACACATTGCTCACCACATCAAAAAGATTAAACTTGATTCTGCGGTGGTTGAACAGAGTTTACTCAATGTGTTGAGCAAAAGATAGCCCTTAACTGAACCAATTTTTAGGTTGATTGTCGTGCCCATAGAAAAATGGCTCCTTCCTGAATATCTGTAGAGCAGAAAAAGATGCAGCATAAGGATCCAAACAAAGAAACAAATTCCTCTATTCACATTTGCAGGCATACGTGTGAAAACTTGTTTCATTCCACCAAGAAAAATATGTAGCTATGCTTTTTTCTGCTTACAGAGGATGGGCCATATAACAAGGAAAACAATAAAACACCTTATCTGTATCAATCTTTCATAGAATTTTTTGGAGTGCCACTACTAATGAAATACCACTTTCAAAATAAATATGAGAAAGGAAAAAACTCACCATTCCAGCAAACCCCATGAAGATATTGAGTGATTAAGAAACAAAAAAGTACCTTCTCTTCAAGTTGCTCCAAACCACTGACTGAGGAAAAACAATTAGGTGGTGTTGGTTGCCCTGGTGTAAATCTCCTGGCTTGAATGTGACGAAACCATCTTGATCAAACCTTTTGCCATCAACTCCTTGATTGCTTGAATGAAATAAAGCAACCTGAATTTTTACAAAATAAAAGATTGAATGAAATAAAGCAACCTGAATTTTTACAAAACCTAATCTTTGCAAACTAGAAGTTCATTACATAACCTCTTCATAAGTACATTGCATACTAGAAGTTCATTACAAAATCTCTTCATAAGTAAAAAAAAACATAATCTGAGCAAACCTAAATCTATTCATAAGTACATTACAAAATGGAAGTTCCTAATCCCCAATTCCTACTCACTGTTGAACTCTTTTCCTACTCACAGTTGTAATCTTCTCCTACTATACAAAATTGCTATACAAAATTGCTCTATCAAAATTGCACAATCAGTTCCTATTTCCCAAAATTGCTATACAAAATTGCTCAATCAATTCCTACTACCCCAAATTGCCATACAATAGTGCTCAATCAATTTCTACTTCCCAAAATTGCTAAACAAAATTACCCCAAAATTGCTATACAAAATTGCCCCAAAATTGCTATACTAAAAATATGCAAAGAAGATGAAGCAAAAAATATGAAGCAAAGAAGATGAGATGGGGAGGAGAAGGCTGTTACCGGAGAGGGTTGGGACAGAGAAGCAACCCTAGGCGATGAAACCCAGTCGAAATCGTAGATCTGTACTCTTATTTACTGTCTTCTCTTCAAAGAACTAGGTTTCACCACTCAGATTCTTCGTCGTAGGGATGAAACCCTTATGTTTGAGTGAAAAGAGAGAGCTTCGAGGGAGAGAGAGCTTCAAGGTGCAGCAGACGAAGAGAGAGCTTCAAGCCAAAAAAAAAAAAAAAAAAAAAACCTTCAAGGTCTGCCTTTTAGAGACGAAGGGAGCGTTTTTTTGTTTGGAGCTTTGTGTGCAATGACGTCCTTCTCAGATCTTTTTTTGAGAAATGATTCTAGGGAGCTCGCTCGTAGCCCAAAAGAAGAAGAAGAAGAAGAAGAAGAGGAGGCGCCGAGCAGTGGAACAGAGGAGCAGCTGCGCAGAGCGAGCGGAAGAGCAGATCTGGCGTGGAGAGCTCATGCGAGGTCTTGAGGGTCCTTCACGTGCGAGACACCCTCCCAAAGGCACGTGCCTGGGAGGGTCCGTCCCATGGGACGGGCTGTGAGGACGGGCCAGCTAGAATTTCTCTTCTTCTTGATCAGTTTCTCTCCCTCCCAACGTATGTTTGCATGCAAATATAAAATTATTCTTCTCTTTTTTCACTTTTAATTTACTTTTCGCTCTATTTCTTGATCAAGTTAAACTCACAAAACAATGCCATGGACACAAAAGGAAAATGCACTTCAATTCTATGCAAAATTTCATCGCCATTTGTAATTTTTTTTATGAGTTGTTGGGGCAAAGAGGAAGAATACCCCGTGTCTCAAAACAGGTTTTGAGGTTGCTTTCTACGAGGGTGTTTTCTTTTGATAATTCAATTTAAATTTGAGTCAACATTTAAGCATTATCATTATAACACTCATGGTTTTAATACAAAACATATGCTATATATATGCAATTATTCCATTACTTCCCAAAACTTTCGAAACACTTCCTTGAACGATTCCAATTTTATGATTTGTTTAACAAGAACAATGTTCTTTGAATTTGATCAATTTTCGCATCAAGTTGCCTTATATTTCTACTTCAGTTTCATATACATAAATTTAAAATGAAAATTACATAATGTAGTGTATGCTACAAACTGAATATAAAAAACTAACTTGTCACACAACCCAAACTAGCAGTGTACATTATTACAACATCTTTTGATCACTTACTAATACAATTTTATACGTTTTAGACAATATTATTACTGATTATGGATGTCATAACTCAAGCAGAAAGCAAGTTGCAAGTGAAGCGAAATCAAACAACATCTATGACCACTACAACAAAAAAGCCCATTAACGTTGTGTCTGCCGACAACGCTGTGCCTGCCGACAACATCAAACAACATCTATGACCACTCAAGCAAAAAACGTTGTGTCTGCCAAAGCTATAATAGACCCTGGGTCTATTATAGCGTTTTTAAAACGCTATAGAAAGTTGGCTTTTAATAGCGTTTCAGAAACGCTATGGTAGAGTCTACGATAGCGTTTTAAAAACGCTATTGTAAGGCTACGATAGCGTTTTAAAAATGCTATTTTAAGTATACATAGCAATTTTTAGGGCTGAAAACCGAACTGATGGTTCGGTTTTTAACCTAAACCGTGAACCGAACCGACTTAGGTCGGTTTTAAAATTTTCAAACCGAAACCGGACCGATGATTAACAAAACCGATCCGAAACCGAACCGACTAAAATCGAACCAAAACCGAAATAAAACCGAACCGACCGACTATTTTAAACATATTGTATTATTTATATATAAAATATATATTATTTATTATATATATTCGATCGGTTAAAATCACATAGAAACCGAGAACCGAACCGACCACTTCAGTTTTGAATTTTTTTAAACCGAAACCGATCCGAACAGAATTTAAACCGAACCGATTGGTTCGGTTTAGATCGGTTCGGTCGATTTAATCGGTTTTTTGTTCAGCCCTAGCAAATTTTTTTTTTATTACTATCAAATGACTTTTTATTACATCTCATAAGTTTTACATCTAGAAAATAAAAATTTTAATGTGCCAAACTTAAACATTTCCATGAATGGAGGCAAATTAAAGTAATGTAATTAATTAATAAGCTGTATTACATCGAGTCACAAAATCTATCAAATAATAAAGATAATATAATTAATAAGATAATGTATTACAATTATGGTACTAGGGATAACAAACTGGAAATTAAGCGATGGTTTTGCCCAGTGGATCAATGAGAATCATGCCGATAACACCACCCGCTTCTCTAACAAAAATGGCTTTTTCGCTTCTAAGGTCAGGGAGTTCAAAAGCACAGACAACGATCTTCCCCTTTATCAAGCTACGATCAAGAGTGTTGTTCCTGCATAAGTTGAAAAAACAGATCAAGACTACATAATAATTAGCACTATATATATGAAGATGAGTGTTCATCAAGCACATTGGACAAGCATATCATCCCTAAAATGTGCAAATGCATGAGGATCAAATCCAAGAACGTGAATCACCTGAATGGTACCAAAATTTTACGTATGAGGCCACAGAAAGGACTGACTATATATACCTAGTACATCTTTCTTCTATCTCATTTATATGATGATCACTGACCTCATGTATAAGTGTAGCTGAAAGTAAGGTCTCCTCTTCAGCAGTCGAATGGCGAGGAGCAACATTGACATGCCCTGCATATACGATTTGTTCATATTCAACTTTGTCATAGATAAACCACAATAACAGAATATCATACAAGAAAATGCATTACGAAAGGGAAGCTACATACCTGCAATAGCACGGCCCCATTGATCACGCTCACATGCCACCGCCCATGCAAGAGTGTTGCCAGTTGTAGGCCTTGTTGTTACCAAAAACACTAAGTCAGCATCAGCAGTAACACCCTCTACAACGAAAGAACATGTGTTTGATTCGTTAGAGAAACGGGTTTAAATAAAGAAAGAAAATGTTGCACAGCATAAGGATCACAAAGGGATGTCTAAGAAAACAAATTAAAACCACATAAAAATACTTTCCACAAACTTTTACCAAAACTGAAATCACACTCCATGTGTTTGTATATATCTGAAAGGCTGAATGCTTTATTAATAGAATAAAGAATGATACTAAAGCCCAGCCATAAAGACTTATTATGGACGTGAGCAACATTTTGTTTGTTCATTCAAGCATCCACTGGAGCTAAATCACTGACGCTCCAAGGACGTGGTTTTACATTTCTACTTACCTAGGTTGTTGCATTTGTGGTGGTGTTTGTAAAGACCTAGTTTTAGCGGCCTCCCAGCTAGGCAAATCTTTGACTGTTACCTAACTAGCACAATATATGGTGAGACTCAGATGCCTCAAAATGGCAATAGCATTACCTGCATATCTTGGCGAATTGAGCGTTAAATACCTCTATCATGCATCATTCTGTCATCAAATATATCAAATTATCAATCAGTTGTGTTGCCAAGAGTACAGGGTTTTGGAGCAAATGGTTCCTTCACAGAATTTATAGTGAAGTCTGAGAAATAATAGAGATGAATTTGATCAGTAAAATTGTAGAGATAAAGAAGTCAGATTTCACTTACATGGAGCCAGTTAACACAGCAAGAATTACATTAATGAAATCACCACCGGTGTAGCTTTTTTCAACAATCATCTTTTCGCCGAACCATATGGCTAAAGCGTAACTGCATAATACGATCAACATCATGGTACCAAGACCTGATCCAGAGGCCAGGCCTTCATGAACCCCATACTTGTAAGCATTCTTAAGAGCATTTTTGTACTTAGAAATAGCATGCTTCTCCCCAGTAAAAGATGCAACCTGTATACGAACCATGTATTTTTATTTGCACAAAAATGATTGAACATATAAAAAAAAGATGATTTGTTATGAGTACATACGGTCCTTATTGAGCCGATTGTCTGTTCTACAACAACTCCAGCTTGCAAATATGCAGTTTGTCCCTGTGATGCCATCTTCGATATTACAATGGACATTGCTGATCCAGCGATAACTATAGGAGGAATATGGCTTAACATGACCAGGGTCAGGAGCCACCCTTTGATGAATGCTATTATAAAGCCTGCAAAAAATGTTGCAACCAGTTGTATTACCTTCCCTACCTTTAAATTCAAAAATGGAGATGATAAGAAATTATTAAGCTCATACTTAATAATGTTGCAACCATTGCTTGCTGCAATATAACCATTAAAATTCAAATCAACCTCATTAGTGAATATAACCACTAAAATTTCAAAATTCAATCATGAGGTTAGAACCTATATACACATTCAACAAATTTTTTAAAACGAATGGGCTAAAAATCGATAATCTCCATTGGGGTAAGGTAATAGAAGAACACATTCACTACTAACATTTACATCACATATTTGCTAATGTAGGAGAAAAAACAAACATATCTAGTGTGATGCAATGCCATTAAACCCAAACTGCTACTGTAGTTGCGGGCGGTTGACCAAAAGCCA
Organism: Berberis vulgaris; assembly: GCA_963556465.1. NCBI lineage: Eukaryota > Viridiplantae > Streptophyta > Magnoliopsida > Ranunculales > Berberidaceae > Berberis > Berberis vulgaris. The sequence continues at coordinate 15,469,917 of OY747126.1, read as the reverse complement.
TTTTGTGCATAGTCATCAGCAAGTCCATCCATTTTGTAGTCTGAACTGAAAGACATAATTCATTACAAACGCTGAAAATTGATATGAAGTGTATGAGAAATAAAAATCCGCCCCCTCATTTGATTAAAGCAGTGTGTATTACGGCTAAAATAATTGATTACAGTTTCATATGACAATCTCAAAACATACATCACATAAAACATCAATAGAAACCCGTACCCCACTTATATTGCCATTGCTTGGTACAAAGTGGTGATCCCGCGAGGGTAAGCTAACTCCAAACCCCGTCATTTGTTCAACTGTTATGCTCCGACTCACCTGCATGGAACATAGTATCCAGTGATCTCCATTTTAGTCACCATGTAAATTTACTCAACTTTTTTTGTAACAGGTTAGCGTGACATGTTGAAAGCATTCATTGATAAATCTCAACAATAATTTGGAGGTTCTCTTTTAATCAGTCACTAAACCTAGTAAAATAATCCGTTAAGAGTATAAGCACTATACAAACATATACAACAACAAGACCCATGGTACTATCTACTGATCTCACATAATTCCACTTAAGAACACATGGTGCAACGTGACGATATGTACTCACATTCATATACACATCATAACTTTTTGTTTGCAATATTTTGAGTTTTTGACAAAGGCTCGATGGTGTAACAAGAGACGTGAAAGAGCCAGGCGACTATGGTGGCTTTCCAGCAGCAAATACTAAATATATCTTCTCTGTATTCTTTTATTTGTCTCAGTTTATAGCAGGGTCGTCATGCCGAAACGTTACAACTTTTTTTTATTTAGGAATGGTGTGCAGACAAGTTGCTGCCCAATGCTGGAAATCGCAAAATGATGCTTCATAAAAGATCTCTTTCATGGAGTCCAAAAATGTGGTCATAACTTACAACCTGTGGCTTGAATTGTAACTCCAGCGCTGCACACACCAGCAAAATGAATATTGTGTTTAGGTTGAATATTTGCCTCTTATCATGGCATGTGATCACACAGATTTTTTTTAAAGAAGCCCAAATGAAATTCCCTGTAGAGAATCTGAAAATTTTGTTCAACCACTAAGCTATTGAAATTTATTATGCAAGTTTTTTTCTATCAAAACCTTAAATGTAGTCTCATTAGAATACGAAAGTGCATTATACTTGCCCAGTCCTCAATCAGAATTTTCATTTGTCTCTGTAGCTCAGGAAATTTACTTAACTCTTTATCTTTTTGCTTGGTGATCTATGGGCACTGAACTTCAGGATTTGTCATTTCATCACAGGCTGTGTGGTGAACACAAACATCGAATCCAAACAACTATAATTTATGGAACTCCTCAAGGGATAAACTGCATGTTCACATGCGGAGATATCTTGATGTAGCATATCCCTATTTTGTTACAGATCAAGAAATGAAATAATAAGCAACCGGATGCAGTAAATACATTGGACATGTAAGATTCAATTTTTCACAATATACCACACTATAGACAGATTCTACCACTTAGTCTGAAAAATAAGGGAATAAGAAAGCATTAACCCAAATAAACGGATAAGATTATAAAGAGATACATGTAATAGGACTAATTGAATGCTGGACTGGTGAAACTTCGCAGCATCACTTTGAAAGCCTTATGTTTGTGCTCCTCTGTGCTTTTTACTGCTGCGCTTTCTGATGGTCCATCTTCTGCAGGTGTAGTGGCATTATCATTGGCGGCTTCAGAAGAATCGCCCAGTGCCTGGTCCATCAGCTACTGGTATGATTTTCTTAATAGTTCCAACCTTAACATATTTGCTCATGAACTGGTAGTCCCAGTCTTGCAAAGCATCAAGTTCAAATGGACCAAGACTGGAGATGTCCCCAGTCAGATCCATGTCCTCGAAGGACATCTTCGCAAAAGCTCTGCTAGTATTCTTGCCGCAAACAAAGCATATGGACCTCCAGGTCCATAAAAATCCTGCAAGGAACCAATAAACCATCTAATCTTCCTCTCAATTACTAAATAGTATACTATATAACATGATCAGGGTGTTTAATATTCTATTGGTCGTTGCTTTTCTAGAAACATGAACTATGTAAAGTTGAAGAAAATACCTGACAACAAAGTACAAAACACAAAGAATGAGAATGCAAGTAATAAACTCAATGATGAGCTATTCCATTGACAAATATTGCGGATCACAACTAGATTTGGTTACCACTGCAAAGCCAAATAACTAGGAATCTAGGACACTGAACATGTGGATAAGTGAGAATCTCAAAACTGGGAACGTGCCCATAAATAAATTGAGCTCCGATAGGTTGGAAGGGGCAAAGCTTCAAAGCTGCAACTAAGCACTTTAACTTTCGAAAACAACAGTATTTATCAAAATGTGCATATCCATATCTCTACCAATATAAACTTTCGAAAGTCAAAGGGAATAAATTACCCAAATCATATTGCTTTAGCTACAGCTTCGAAGCTTTGTTGCAATATCATGTAATGTCATATCCATATCTCTACTAGTATAAACTTTCGAAACAACAGAATCCGACACGCAGTCTGCCAAAAACCCTCAAATTCTCAAAGGGGGTAATCAGCTGAGGAATAAATTGATGAGAGGAAACCACCCATCATGATTATCCCGAACTTTTCATCCAGGTCAAGCCAAAATTCACAACCCCCCACCCACAAAAAAAAAAAAGAGAGTAAATTAAAATGAAAACAATGACAACAGGAAACAAAATCAACCAGCTGACGGACACAATTTCAAAACCTACTCCAACCCTAACAGGAAAATCAATACAATGAGCAATTTAGATTGCCATTATAATCTTTTTGGGTAATATTAGTAATTTTAAAAAATGTTTTGTGGACACCAAAGGGAAAATAATCCTATTGTAAATTGTGAAAAAAATAAACCCAAGCTAAATTGAAGTCCGCAGCTTTTATATTATCACACAAAAGTGCAGTAGAGGTCATGTTTGTTTCTCACCTGTAGTAGCTCATTGACTAGGAACTGTGTGTCGTGCCTTTCAGGCTGATTCCATAACCTTGTTACATACGCGATATACATCTAGATTGAAAGCTACATCATGTTTTTTGGTTGAGCAGTTCTACATGGCGAGGAAACGAGCGAGGAAATGAGCGAGGGGAGGGAGGTGGCGGAGTGGGAACCGTTCACCTCCCTCGAGATGCGCGCACAAAAATCGATGGCACGCATCTCGAGGGAGGTGAACGGTTCCCACCCCGCCACCTCCCTCCCCTCACTCATTTCCTCGCCCACTTCCTCGACATTTAGAATTTCTGTTTTTGGTTTTGTTTTAGTGACAAGCTCTTGAGGTTGTCAACACTCCGGGTCTTCATTTTGAAGAGGCCCATTTCTCCATTGGAGTTTTTTTTAAGGGCGAGCAGGGTTTTCAATGGATTCCAGTATTGGGGATGAATTGGGCTACAATATGGTTGGTATTATAATGAATACGCAACAATATAATAGCCTTAACTATATAAATCAAAGAAGCACTCGACACAAGAAACTTTGAAGAGGGACTTTGATAAGAACTCACAAGGGACTTAAGAACAAACTATTTTATTGAACTAGATAGCTTTACAAAAGGAACACTCTCTTTAATTCTATCTTGGGATCTCTCCTTAGTAGGATGCTTTCTTGTGTGATACATGAAACAAATGATCCCCTCTCCTATTTATACTACTTAGCTTAACCTTCCACCTCCTTATGGGAAGATTCTAAATCCTACTAGTTCTAGATAAGTACATGAGTGATCTAGAGAATTCTTACAAACTCAAGCCTACACAAGAACTTCTCTAGATACAAAGACTTCTAGAGTATTCTACCATGCTCTAGTACTAAGTACATGTCTCCACTAGGCTCTAGGATGACCTAGTACATACTATAAGGTCCTAGACTCTTCTAGGACGTTTATGAGTTCTCCATAATGTTCCGGAATACTCCGGTGTGTTCCACAATTTTCCATATTCTTCCGGACCCTTCCGGAATCTTCTAGTACACTCCGGGACTTTCTAGACTATTCTATATTTTTCTATTTTGGTTGGCAATGTAATATTCAACACTCCCCCTCATTGCCATACTCTTGAGAAAACCCACGAGCAACCAACCGAGCCTTGTATCGCTCTATCGTTCCATCAGGGCGAATCTTTAACTTGTAAACCCATTTGCAGGATATTGGTTTCATGCCTTCAGGCTTTAGTACTAAATTCCATGTTTGATTATGCTTCAGGGCCATAATCTCCTCTTCCATAGGCTTTCTCCACTCTAGACTCTTTGAGGCTTCTTCGAAGGTAGTTGGCTCTTTGAGCTCAGCATAGGCAGCATTTATGTAATTTGGATTTGGTCTTCTCACTCTTGTAGACCTTCGCAACTCACCTTGTGCCTGTTCTTCCTGTTGCATCTCTGGCTGACTAATATGCACCTTAAACTAATTTGGATTTTGTTTCTCACCTGTAGTAGCTCATTGACTAGGAACTGTGTGTCGTGCCTTTCAGGCTGATTCCATAACCTTGTTACATACGTGTCGTGTAATCCATAAACGATATACATCTAGATTGAATGCTACATCATGTTTTTTGGTTTTGTTTTAGTGACAAGCTCTTGAGGTTGTCAACACTCCGGGTCTTCATTTTGAAGAGGCCCATTTCTCCATTGGAGTTTTTTTTAAGGGTGAGCAGGGTTTTTAATGGATTCCAGAACCAATAAATGACTTCGGCAGGGTTCGTACCATGGACTTGTGATATCATCCACCACTGACTTGTGATATCATACATGTTTGACTTATGATATCATCCACCACAGTGACTACCAGCTGAAAAGTAGTAACCCATTGGCTTGGACTCGTTTTCTTCTTTTGCAATAGATCATCTTCCCTATCTAAAAAAAATATTGATACTTCAACTCAAACAATCACAGAAGAAGAATAAAAAAAATGATATGAGCGTGTCTGTGTGCATTTCTACAAATAGATTTTATTCAGATGTGACAATAAATAATAATACTGATTGCCTGTTCACTTTTATTACAGAAGTACCTGCTACAAAGTTGATGGAGACGCAAAGTTTGATCTGGATGAATCTGAAAAATTTATTCCTTGGGGCATTTGTTGAGGTACATGGACTACCGATGAGGATGCCTATAACATGATACGGTGTATTCATTTAGATAAGTTATGCATAAGGCTGCGGTAAGTGAGTGCTTAATTATGTGTTTTCTTACTTGCTGAGACACGAACAGATCACTTGGAAGGAATGCCATACTACTTTTCCCTTGCGACCCCATAAAATTATAAACTGGATGAAAGCCTAGTGGATATGTGCCTTGCCAACCATTCTGGCAATAGGTTGGTTGTTGTACTAATCCAAACGATTCCTGCATGATATTATCAATAACATGTAAATTCAAGATTATCAGACATTAAGATATATTTATCATTAAAATCTGAATGATTGCAACCCGTGTAGGCTGATGAATGCTTGATGCTCCTGTAGTGATCCGAGTCACAAGCATATTCTCTGTTCTACCACCTGGGAAGTTTTTATTTAAATTAGTTGTAATTGCAACAGCTTGAAATCAAATATGTTAATATAAAATAAATATCCCTGTCAAGATATGTATTTAAGTACTAACCCCTTGACTTGGAATTGGATGAAGCCTTCCTTGTTGGATTTTATCATGTTGCATGGAGACCTTGTTGCTGGTACTACTTTTCTTTTTGTTCTCGTTGTTGCTCTTATCGAACAAAATACTCGAGGAGGATGAAAACTTTTGCAGTTTGGCATACTTTAGCATGACATCTTTCTCACTGGACTCATCCTTAATTACCTCTAAATCAAATGGTTTGAATGTTCTTATTCGTTTGTACCTTGATCTTTGAGAAAAGCTTATTGCTGAGGCTTGTCTAATTTTGATGATTTTTGTTTTTCATCACTTGAGCCAGAAGAATCTGTTATTGCAATAATATGATTCATTTAACCAAATTTATCTTGTGTTTGTTACTGGATCAGCTGTCTTATATGCTCATTAATGGCAGTTTCACTGGATCAGCTCACTATATTAGTTTCACTGGACCAGCTGCCTTATCTGCTCATTAATGGCAGTTTCACTTTTGTTCTTTTGAAACATTAATTAGGTGTTAAATTGCTAATATCAGACAAGATTGCTAGTAAGTAGCCGGCATAAACAAAATGTACCAAGCTAGTTCTTTTTTTTTTTTTTTTTTTTTTTGGATTTAGAGATTATTGTCCATTCTTTTACATGTTTCGATTACATTGATGACTCAATAAGAGCACATACATTCTTTCATATAACTTCTATTGGCACATTATTTTCTTACTATTTATTTACTTCGAAATTCATTTAAAATATAGGTTTTGCTATACGTACCTTTGAGATTTGAATATAGTAGTTGATGAAGATTTAAATGTAGTAGTTTATGAAGATTTTGGATGTGTACTATCAATTTTAGCTTTTTTTATTTGGGAAATGTTTGAAATTCGCTATAGTTTTTAAATGATATAAAACAAAATTGAGTATCAACTTCATTTGAAATTAGTATTAGCTAGTCTATGTGACTATATAAAATTTAGTATTAGTTTTATCATGTTGCAATTATTCCATTAGTATGGGTTGGTTGATGATACAATTATTCCATTAGTATGCATGTGTTGGTTGGTGATACAAATATTAGAATCACCTCATTTGGTATGGGCACAATAGTGTTACAATTCATCTTAGCAACATGTACGAGCTATAACAAAAAGTCCTTTATGGTGAAGTGGTTGTAAGGAATGGTGGAACCCACAACATCAAGATTGTTGGACTTTCTTAAAGGAATTGGTTCCAACATCAAGTAGAGACAAGGATTGATTGATACGATGGTATTGAGTGAGTGAATCATCCACTCAAAAGTCAAAAGTAGCTAAAAGATACATAAATCATTTTTTGAAAAGATTCCACTTTTAGGACGCTCTGTATTTGTTGTATGTGTAAGAGAGAAATTTGTTCTTTTGTTAAACGGGAAGAAAACTAATGAAGTGTGGGATGGTAGAGGTGAGATAAAATTTTATTTTGAAGGATTGGAAGCTACTCTTATGCAAGGTGGTCATAATAACAGTTGTCAATGGTTCAAAGCTTTTGTCCTAATAATAATTAAAACTTTGCCTAAATAAGTGAGCATTACTAGAAATGCCAACGAATTTAATTAAGATATATAATTAAAGCCTGGATTGCATTAATTTATATGCATAAGGTATATGGGCTGAAATTTTGAATTTAATTAGGCATGTTAATTTTGAATTCATCGGGCCTGGTTATTTACTGAGCCTGATTGATAAATTACGGGCTGATTATTTAAATTTGTTTAGTGTATCACTTGGATCTGGTTCATATCTAGATGAATTAGCTTGTTGATCCGATTCAGTCTTATTGTATCTAATGTGTTTATTAGGCCTTATTAATGTTCATAAGGCCTATTAAATTTTTTTTACTATTAAAATTAAGTAAATTGAGTCTGTTAGACATGTAACTTTCATATTAAGTCATGATTAAGCCAAATCTCTTACTGTTTATTATAGATCTAGTTCATGTTGAATATGAATATAATTGTTTAATCACAACAGTAGAATTAGAGCACATGCAAAACATAATTACCCCCGAATATGAGGCAACTCCAGCAGAGATGGTCATTAGTTAAAGTAATATATCTGAACATTCAACAAATATATGCCAACTCCAAAAGCAGTAATCACTGCCCTAATACTTATCTTAGGAATCACCAAAAGTGGTCTTTAACACCTACTACAGAAAATGAATATTTCGTACAAATTTTCACTATGTTCAGGGATCCATATCATATTAGATTGATATACTCATACATTTCCTATTACATGTGGAACATATGCAGTATACTGTAATTTGCTAAATTGTTTTATTTATCCATTGCATATCCTTTTTTTTTTTTACATCATGGGTTATACACTACAAATAATGCCAAATTATACTTGTCTAATAGCTAGTGCCAGTCCACAAATTTTTCTCTACATTGGCCTTTAAGACACAAATGGTGTTTATCATAGCTAGACATATGCAATTTCTTAATGCTCGGACAGAACCCACCATTTATTATTGCAGTTTCTAAAGAAACTTGTGAGATATCTACATATATGCATCACATCTAATGTTGGAAGCCTGAAGCTTGCATTAGAAATCGTGCATACATTAAGCCTGAAGCTTACATTTCAGATACATGCATTACATCTAATGTTGGAAGCATCCAGCTTACATTAGAGATGATTTTCATTAACTTACTGAAATTATAAAACTATCAGAGTTATTACATCACATATCAGAAGCTTCTGATTGGTAACTTTACCGTTATACGTCTTCCCATTGTGATTTTTGTACTGCATATCACAAAATTGCATAGTGTCATTTTATTCCCACCGTTAGGGGGAGATATGCAGATAGAATGGTATGGAATACTTCCATTTGAGAGCAGATAGAATAATATCAGATAGAATAATATCACTAATAACAACAACAACAATGCAACTAATGGTGGTCTGATATTAGATAGTAGTTCTAGTGATGAAGATTCATGCAAGAAATCGATAATGGGGGACCTTGAACATAGAACTAGTACCAAGATTTCGAAGGTATATGTGAGAGCTGATCCATCTGATACCCGCCTTGTAAGTTTCCTAGCTTGATCAACATGATTTATTTAATTATACATTTCCATCATCAAGATTATTTTTTGGTGATCGAATGAATCAACAACTAATTTGATAGATTGGTCAACATGTACTAGATAGTGAAGGATGGATACCAATGGAGGAAAAATGGATAGAAGGTTACTAGAGACAATCCATCACCAAGAGCCTATCTTAGGTGTTCATTTGCTCCTGGTTGCCCTGTTAAGAATGAAAGTGGTCACCTAATTTATTTCAACCATTTACAACTTACAAGATTTGTTTCTTACTAAGTATCAAATATTTATTGCAACTAGTGGTATTGTTTCACAAAAGGGGTTCTCCACAATACACATAAACAAAAACCTACTCTTAACCTTATACAATCATTTAGATATGATCACATAACACAACTTCAATTACTAAATGAGCTTCCTTAGTGAGAACAGGGAATTCTTATTAACTGAACGAATTTTATGCATCATTCAAGTGAACAGAGAATTGTAAGTGACACCGCAATAGTGATTCAAGCCATACAAAGAACGCTAGAACAAGTTTGTTCATGAACCATGGAAAAGTTGGTTCATTCACAGCTTAAACACAAAATGGGTCTCCTCAGTAGCATGCACATAATCTTCAGACCTGAAATCACAAAAGTATTTTTTTTGGATATGATCTTTGGATATAATTGAAGTTTAGTTTCTATGAATATGACAAAAAATAAAAAAGTAGTGATTGTTCTCACTCTTATATTATATTTTGTTAGATATGTATTGGTAGAATTATCGAATATTAGTAGAAGTAAGTGTTCTTGATTCTTTAGTTCTCTTTAGATATATAAATCCATGAATTTCGGGTTAGATTTTAATACATAAATAAATCTATAAATTCATGTAGTATTGTATTATAATTTTCGTGAAGAATGGTTGAATTAAAAGAGAACTAAGATTTTGTTAAATTTAGTAATAGAAAACAGTTTTGGGCAGTATAACGTTTTGCAGTGGATCAAGATCTTCCCGTAGTCAAAATGATTTCAAATTTAATCCATAATTTGTAAACATCCATAGAAAAATTATTGTTTTATTTAGAGTTCATCCAACGATTGGATTTACCTCGAGGCAGGAAAAACTACCACTGATCAGATTGTAGAACATCCGATTTGAAGATTGATAACTTGAGGTATAACTGTAAGAGAGTTTGAGTCTTAATCTTCCCCAAGCTTACAAGTTTACAATTTATCAAGAAAGTTAGAGCTCATGATATGTGAGACCACATAGTTTTTGAAAAATAAAACCTGAGGAATGTTAGAGGATATGCAATCGAGACATATTCATAGGTGCCCACAGTCCAAAGGGATCAAGCTTATTGGTCTCAAGTCTTCAACCTATTGGCATTCAGTCTTCCAAAAACCCTCGAGCATTGAAGGATAACACCACAGCCAAAAAACATCATCGCCTGCCAAACTCAAAACTTTGGTAAAGAAGTCAACTAGGTATCCATCAATTCTAGGGGCAACATCTGATTTGAGCTGATTCATGCAGGAGAAACTCATGATAGTGTTGTAGTAAAAGAAAAGAAGCTTGTTGAAAATGAGGAACTAACTCTGAAGAGGAAACAGATCAATGAGGATGAAGCTTTGGCAAGAACCCTGCAGGTGAGAGAAAGATGGGACGATTGCGTTGGCAGCGCAAATCCTTTGCGATTTTGGTGAGTTTTCTTCATACTATTTCATATTTTTGTTTTAAATTATTCTAGGAATCATAGTTAGATTTTTAGTACGTAATCTTCTTTTTTCACCATTTTCTGTCCTGAGTTATTCTTTTTCTTTTTAGAATTTTGGGTGTGTTTGCATATTAGCAAATATAATTGTAAGATGGATGTTGGAATGATTTGGGTTTATGGGGTTTTATCTGTGAGTTTTCAATCTATGTATTTCTCGACCTCTGTTTTCATTTTTTTTTATAGACCGAATCGATGTTAGGTTCGGTTTATTTCACCAAACCCTAGATAAGGTGTCGACTTTGTGAATCTGGGAGGAATCTGGTTGTTTTTTTTAGTGATTGGGGTTATGATCTTTTTGTGAAATTAATCGATCCGGATGACGTGTGGATTTGAATATATGGATTTGTGGAAGGTTTGGATCTTAAAGAGATTCGCAGTAAGAGAGCCATGGATCTCTCTCTGTTTTTGCGTGTGTTTGATCTGGTGGATGTATGTGAATCACTGGACATGAAAGGCAAACTTTATCAGAGGGAAACAGCAAGCCATGTACTTGTTACCTGCTCCTGTGATCAGGATATATGGAGTGTATTCTTGGTTGAATTTAGAGTCTCCAAGAACATCTGAGGAAAATTGGTGTTGGGATGGAAAGTTAGGTAATCATTCTTTCTTGGGGAGTAAAGGTTGTTTAGAGGTCTGATGTGGGTCAAAAGGAGAGGAATCGGTGGATTTTGATGATAATGATATAAGCAGGTCCGAGTAGCAATTCTTATGTCTATCATGTAAGTTTTCAGAGAATCGGGGATGTATCCTTTGACAACTTGATGTTTGATTGGTTTTCTATGAATTGTTTTTATTTGATGAAAGAAGCACAATATGAACCAGATAGGTCAACATTTAGAATCTTGATAAACGGGTTGGAGTCAAAGGGAGAAACATCATTTTCATATATGCTAAGACAAGAAACTGAGAAATATTTTGGGTTGGCTCTTGGATTTTCTAGAAGAGACGGAACAATCAATAAGCTGTAACTGACAATATTGGGAGAACCTAAATTGAATTTAGGCTAGATTCAGTTGGAGCTTTTGATGGCTTTGGCTGGAAGGAGGCATTTGGCGGGAAGATCAATGTGAGTTTTCTTGTTTCCCAATCTAAATTTTTGTTGGTGATTTCCACTTGTTTGGTTTGATTTCTTTAGGAGATTTTTGTTGATTTCAAACTACCACTTTTGATTGATGTGGTGTTTGCGTAATATGGACTTGGATGTAAGTTGATCCTTATTTGATTGGTTTTCTAAAAATAACGACACGTAATCTTCTTCACTGTGATAGGTGAGCGTGATCGGGAGTCATATTGTGAGTTTTCTTCATTCTCCCTTTTATATACTGATGCAGGAGGATCTGAGTCAGATGATACTGAGTTGTCAGATAGCACGTTTTTTGCACTAAAATATCTTGAATTAGCAGATCAGCACAAAGATGGCAGGAAATCATAATTCTTTTTATAATTTGGCAATTTTGGGTGCGTTTTAGTATTTTGGCCATAACTTTGGCTACGAGTATCAGAATCGCGCAAACGACCCCAATTCGGAAAACTCTTTTCAACGCGCACATCGTGGTCAACCAGCTACACTTGTTGCACATCTTTTCAAGGGAAAATTCCACCATTTTCCCTTCTGAATCCACAAATTTAGCTGTTTATTTCCCTTTATAGTAATATTTTAATTATTGTTTAGGAAGTGATTTTGAACCCAATTTGGGCCAGATTTCTGGCAGTTTATTTCTTGTATTACGTATTTTGTTTTAGCATGATTATTGGGGTTTTTAAAATATTGGTAAAATTCTAATAATCACGAGTTTTAGCTATAAAGCCCGGCTTGTTGGCTGATTTTAGGGAGACCTTTGATTTGAGTAATTTGATTAAACATTAGAGTTATTTTCTCTGTGTTTTTTGGGTAATCTTCTTGTGTTCTTCCCTGTCAATTATCTATTGCTATTAGCTTGGAGAATAATCGCTATTCTGTCCGGCGTCATATACATTTTGTATGAATTTAACAATGTTGGGTTGTTGATTAGATATAGAATTTGCGAGTATCTTTCTGAGTAATGGGTTTTCTTTAATTTTTTATAATATATGGGGGGTTTTGATGTTTACTGTGGTATGATCGTATTGTGTTTGTTTATTGTAGCTTAATTGAGAGTGTAGTCTTAACTCTAATTTTGATTAGTTCAGAAAATTGGTTCAATGGGGGTGTGATTAGCTGTGAATCTGTTGTTTGACTTTATGCTCATTTCGGTTGGACTCTTACTTGTGCATGTGTTTGTGTGAATTTTGTCATCTTTTGTATGTAGATTTCATTGCATACCACTGTCTTGTTTAAAATTCCTCTTGTACATCCTAATCTATTGTTTTGTTAAGTCATACTAATCTATTAGTTAATATTTTAGTTATGTTGTTATAGGATGGTGAGTGTGTGGCTCATGTTGTTGCCAACACTGAATGTAAGCATCTGAAATGGTTACATTTCCCCAAAATAATGGGTGGATTGATTTACTTATGAAGGACAAAATGTCATTGTGGAGGAATTTTGAAATATCAAAAATAAATGATATTGGTAAATTTTGATTCCTGAAAATTTAATCACTTGGAATTGTATCACTTAGAACTACCACACCTCTTTTTGTTTATTATTTTCCCTCTCTTACTAGAAAAACTAAATAACATGCGGGTTGTCTTGCGGAGGTGGGGCGCCTATTTCTTATAGAGAAACTAAAATAAACTTCGGGTTAGTCTTGCAGAAATGAGGTGAATTTTTTATGCCTAAGATTGGCTTTGATATTTATCCGTAAAAAATGTGACGTGACTTTATGTGCATTGATAGCCCAAGAGTGGCTTTTTGTTACTCATATAGTTAGGAGTATCCGGTGATGCATGCCTATATGTGATGTGTCCCCACTTGGGCATGGATGACGGAGAAGTCCTCCTTTATATCAGAGAGGCATACGGGCATGTATGTTCAGCACAGCGGTGGTGCGAATGTGGTATCGTCTAAGTGATCAATTCGTTAAAAATGAATAAGATGCGTAAGTCAAATATAGTACGAAGACAACTGTTTAATTAATAAATTACGTTTATATTGTTTCTAACCTTTTTCATGTAGGATGGCAAGTCCAATAATATTTCTGCAGGTCAGACTTGTCATAGTCAATTTCTACAGTGTAAGTACAAGTCAATGCATATTTACTTAATTGGGATGATGACATGATTGTCTCGTTGAGGAACTAAATTCTTTGAACTGTGTTTTCTTGCATGACACATTTGCCTCATTGAGGAACTACCTGTTAGTGTGGTTGTTTATTGTTTGTGCATAGTTTGATGTTATCACATGCGAATTTATTGTTTTTGGGATGAAGATTACTCACACCAGCTTTATTTCTGACCAAAGTGAGATTTTGCTTCTTGAGCACATTCCTTTGGGAATGTAGCCAATTAGTCTTTCAGGTTTAGAGACTTTTGAGCAGTGTTACTAGAGTTCCGCTAGTGGGGCTAGCAACATCAGTATTTCCTGATTAGAGTTTTTATTTGTTTCAGTAATTAAATCATGTTTAAGTTGTTGTTGTTGTTGCTAAATGTTTCTAGTGTTATTGAATTTCACGTCCCGAGTTTTAGAGAAACGGATAATCCTACGTGAATTTTGGAATTTTCGTTTTCTTCGAAAATCAGAACATGACAAATTATCTTGTTAAATAAAGAGCTCTCAAAGTTGCACTTCTCATCCTCCACATCCACATTACTACTCAAGGTCTACCATTCCCTTGTGCAAATACCATTAGCTCTCAATATCAATTTCACATTTTTCTTGTGGCATCGAAATATACAACTTTCAACAAAGCCTCCTAAGTTCAAAATTGTAATTATTTCTCCACTCTAGACATCATCAAGATTTTTTCTCACATAGTGGCTTTTTAGCTGTTAACTAAGCTGACTGATACCCGCCCTAGAGAAGTTTCCCATAGGAAGCTTTTGCAGAGGTCTACCGAGAAAAGAGAATATAATGGTTAGAATCATTGGTTGTTTAATTTCAATATGGAATGCAGTGAAGATGTGCAAACACATTAAATGCCAGTAACAATACAAACCTTTGAAACATAGATAGGATCTTAAGTTACCCTTCACACAGCTTAAGTTCCCAATCATTCTCAGAGTGAATATAATTAAATGTTTCATAACATTCATTAGAATATTATTAATTTAGTGGGTTGGATCCCAAAAAATTAGTAGTTTAGGGCTTTCCTTTGGTATTTAGAATTAGGTATTCAATTCAAGTAAGGATTTCTATTTTGTATAGGAAATTGGTTGGTTGCTTAGCAAACTTAAGTCAATTATAACAAATAAAAATTAGGGCGAACACTGCTTTTATAAGGTTGAACTTTTGTTTCCCAAATTGCCCCTTCTTATTTGCTTTAACTATCAAAATGCACCTCAGTTGTCTGAGTTGGATTTCTTTGCAACTCAGTCTGCAATTTCTGACACCCAAACCCCCAAAAGGCAAAAATGAGTTTATCGAGAAGGAGGGCATGGACGACAAAATCGTGGCCTGTAATTTCTTCTTCTTTAATTTGGTGTACAGCTGGTCTCATTCACTTAAATATCTCTCCAAACAAATGACAACATCCTCCTCGCCCAAGAAGTCTTCTACACAATCAAGCACAATTCTAGCCACGTTAATTGGTTTTTTCACAATTTCATCTCTAGGTGATGTTTATGGTTGTGTTTCAAAGAAAAGAAATAAAAAAAAAATGTAAAAAAACCAACCAGATTGGCTAGACTTACTCCACAATCAAAAACTTTAAAAATAAGAGTGGACTCATGGCGATTAAGCTTGATCTTGAGAAAGCTTTTGACCGCATGAAGTGGGACTTCATCGAATCCCTGAGACGTCTTGGTATCACAGGAAAATGGGATTGATTAGCTATGACCTGTGTGACTGTTTCCAATCAGCACGTTCTAGAATCAAGATTAATGTGGAACTCTTAAAACCTCTGCACCCCATATATTAGAAGATTAGTCCCATAGGCCCTATCCATCCTCTTTTGTGCTTTGGACCTTACAGGATACGAGCCTGGGCTTGGGATTGGGACATCACATGAAATGGCTTGTGAGATTTGCATTAAAAAAAAAAAAAACTCATTTTGTTGTGTAACAATGCATGCATATTGATATGAATAGATAATGTTGGTAATCTTGGTAGGATATAGTAAATTTATGGGTTGTTCACTTTAAATGATCCTTGATTATTGAAAGGAAATATATGTGACGAGGCAAGCCTCGATCAAATATCTCCCTACAATTAAAGGATATCGAATTTTTTTTTTTTTTTTTGAAAGGCAAGCAGGGTTTTTATAGGATCCCAGAACCCATAAAGATGCCGCAAACTGGGTTTGAACCCATGACCTAGTGGTACCATCCGCCAAGCTCTAACCGTTGAGCTGTCATGTCATTGGCAAGGATATCGAATCTATGTAGCAATAGTATCACTAAGCAACATTTAAGCTAAAAGAATGTATGAATTTAGTCAGATCAGGTTGATTTGTGAAAAATCCATTGTGGATTTTACCATCTTTGACTTATGATACCCAAAAAGCCCCTGTACAAATTGGAAAAATGGAGGAAACTTGGAAGAAATAAAAAGAGAAGAGATGGGAGGTAATCAGTTTGTGGTAATTTTCTTTTGGTGATGCATACAGAGATGTTAAAGAGGTTAAACTGATAAACATGTAACGGGTACTCGGTCTAACCACATGTTTTAAATTACAATGCTACTACTTTTCTTTGGATAGATAATTACTAAAAAAAATAAAAATAAAAAAACATTTTATCTTCTATTGAGTTTTTTAAAATACTTCTCATGTCATTTTTTAATACCAAAATTTCCCTTGCCCATATGTTTTAGGTTTGAATTTTTCTAAAGTGGGCTTCAGCGGACTACCCAATCCTATCCAAATTCTTAAGTTCATCATGTGGGCCTAACACCTGAAGGTCCAAATTGTTTGGTAGGGCCTCATGAGTAATTATTCAAAATTCCCTAAATTTTTATGACCTCGAACATTGAATGTTTGTGTGTGCGTCAATATTTCGGAATGTCAAAAATACACTCCATGTTGACATATAATAACTTGGAGTACTTTAGGGTAAGGGCCATATTTAAAAGTTCATGGATAAAATGGTAACCCATAATTTATTTTGGTAAGGGTGACTTATTCGGTTTTTTCTTATTTTGAAGCTATAAATAGTAGAATTCTACATGTGATTCTGGGTACCAAATTTCGATCGAGTTTTTGTAAATTGTCAAATTTAAGTATTGAAATAGAGAGAGGCCAAACAAGGGCGGCAATTGTTCCATATGTGACGAAGAAAAATTAATGAATAGTGTTAGGGGTAATGTGTGTAAAATTTAGCTCGATTAGATAAACGGTCATTGAAATAAGTATCATTTGTATGTCATAATGTTGGGTAACCTTTGGTTGCTTCAAACGAGTTGACATTTATTTTGAAATGCATGAATTAACATATGACAAGAACTACTCTACACCACCATATATGTTGTCTCACACCACTATGTATTTTTTTTCTTCCTACTAACCCACACCACCCAAAAAACTATTTTTTGAAACTGATTCTCAAGGTCATCAAATCATGAAAATTGTAGTACTCTGAGTTATCTAATAAACACAATTCGAATCACTTGAAAATGTTTTGAAATTAGCAAGTTATGACCATTTTAGTAAAGCACGCAAATCTGTCTTGTAATGAAAACGAGGTAGTATCCCTGACTTTCGGCTAACTTATATGCGCGATCAAGACTGATTCTCAAGCTCATCAAAACATGAAGATTGTAATACTATCATTTAACTAATAAACACAATTTGAATCACTTAAAAATGTTTTAAAATAAACAAATTGTTATTTTACTAAAGTTACACAAATCTATTTCACAATGAAAACGGGGTAGTGTCCCTACTTTATAACCAACAAGGATTATTTTATTAATCTATGTTAGCTAATAAAGTTATATGACATATTTATCCTTCCTAAAAAGATAGAAAACCTAATTTTATAATCAACAAAGTTTCTTTTATTAATAACTTTTTTTTTGTTTTTATGTTTTTTAATTTTCTTTAGATACTTTTTGTGTTAAAAAAAATTTCTTCATTCAATCTTAGGACCATTGATGCTAAAAAAATAAAAATAAAATAAAAATCAACAAATAAGTTGTTAGTGTGGCAATGGTGATGTTAAAGTTGAAGAAGCAGAAAATCTCACATCTTCCCGACTTCCTCCAAGTTCAATCATTGGTTTTCTTGAAGAATGTATACTTCCATCAATTTGTTAGTTTCCTTACATTTAGAATTTGTAATGGAACTATTACATATCAAGTCCTTTTTTGTGTAGAAAAGAAATTAACAAATAATCTATCATCTGGAAAACCATTGGATTTGCGGTTATTGATTATTGGTGGCGAGAAAGGTAGCTCCCAAATCTCTAGTTAGACATATGAATTCATTAGTGAAGGTTCATGTTATCCATGGAGAAACAATGATTAGTGAATCACTTGTTATTATTACACATATAATAACTATGTTATAATTCCATTGGAATGTAAATTTTTTTGACAAGTTAATCAAGTTAATCTTATTAATTTAGTTAAAACCAAATTTGTAATTTTCATTAACTACATTATGAAAAGTTTACCAAACCTTAGCGTAATAATTTGATTAAATTGTCAGTCAATGAAAACTTATAATAACTTATAATTTGTTGTTCATAATTAGAATAATTAATATCGATGTCTCGCATGGGGTGGGAGGGTGAAGGGTTAAAAAAAAAAAAACAAAAAAAAAACAAAATCATTAATAAACAAGTCCTTATTGGTCATAAAAGTATAAAATTATGTTTTTTTATTTGTTTAGGAAGGATAAATATGTCCTATAATTTTATAAGTTAAACTAAGTTAATAAAAAAATATTTATCGATCATAAAAGTATAAAAGTAAGTACAAATTAGCCATTACATCAATTGTGATAACTAAATGGTCTATTTTGTGAAGAAGTAGGCCTTAAAAGTCATTTTTCGAAGATATATCCACTGGTCGAGTTAACCTGAGAACAAAATTTCCTGAGTATTGATCGATTATGAAAAAAAGTTCATCGGTATTAGATTATGAAAATGACCTTCAGTGCCTACAACTTTCGCCTTAACATATTTCAGTATAAAAAATTTCTTGTAAGGTTATTCTTTATTTTATGTTTCGAGTCAAAGTTTATTTTTACATCTATAGCTTAATAAGATGAAATCTAGCATATATAATGAAAAGTATTAAAGATTTGATCATGGTTCAGTTCCAATACTAAATTACATATCGAATATGACTCTAGGATCCTTGGATTTTGAGAATCGACTTGGCTCCTAAGGAATGCCTTAAACCAAATGGTAAAAAAATTTAGCCCCTTTTTTTTTGTAACTGTCCTCTTATCTTCTTCTACTCTTGCCCCTCATTTGTTCACTTCATCTCCTCTCTCTCCACCGACAGGACTAAAGTGACTTGAGAAGAAAAAGTTTTTCAACCTGAGGAGATCACACCATCAGACCAATATTTAGAGGAAGATGGAGAAGAAGATGTAGACAACATCTTACCACGTACATAAATTGTCTTGAGCGAAGCGAAAGGTGTGGAGATAGAAAATAGAAGAATTTGCAGTTGGTTCTCCTCCTTGTATTTGTTTCTCAGACTCTCAGACCATTTCAAGTTTGGATTCACTCATCACGTGCCCAAAACCATGATTGGAAGAGAAATCCTTCACAAGATGAAGTTTTAGCCTTTTCCTCCCTTCTGGCTGGGTAGTTGCCTCGATCGAGGTTGATTCAAGAAGAAGACCTCCCTCCCTCAACTTATTATTCAATTCAATTCAATTCAATTCAATTCAGTTATGTTGTGGGTTCACACCTCGATCATCCCCACATTATTCTAAACCCCCAAACTCAATTATTAAATGTATGTATTCGATCTGTATATTTTCATGGTATAGATTCATGTATACTAATACAATAATAGTGAAGGTAGGGTAGGGGAAATTAATTTTCATTGTGGTTTTTGTGGCTTTGAAAGGATGACCGTGGTTTTGAGAGGTGAGAGTGGTTTTGAGGGGTGATTGGCGAGTGTGGTTTTAAAATGATGAGTGTAGTTTTGGATGGAAGATATGGTTTTGAAAATAGTGGTGAGTGTGGTTTTTGAAAGGTCGACTGTGGGACCCATTAAACAATAGTGGACACTATTTATAAATGTCAGAAGTTGCATTACCTTATGGAAACTTAATACAAAATTTAATCTCTTGTTTTAACCATAAAAGCTTTATTTTCATGCTAATTTCAAGCAATGGGAACCACTTAACAATTAGTGGACATTATTTATAAATGTCAGAAGTTGCATTACCTTAAGATGGAACACTTGAACAAAATTTAATCTAATTTTTAGCCGTAAAAGCTTTCTTTTCATGCTAATTTCACCGAGCCCAAATAAACCGAGCCCATTTGGAAAAGTCACCATCAAACTCCTACGTATTGGTCTCCAACAAAACAAAACACACGTGTAACTAAAAGCCTCATTATTTGTTGATGCATTAAAAAGAAATGAAAATTTTCTCTATTGTTTAGGACTTACTTTTAATGAAAAAATGAAAATTTACTTTTATTGGGACTTGCTTTTTTAGCCAACACTATTTAATGACCTATTAAATTTACTAATTCGATGTCTTAAGAGAGTTACCATCAAGAGACAATTTTACATTTTTCTTGGAAAAATACGATATTCTAATAAAGATTATTGACATATTCAAATGATCAAATATAATAGCTTTCACTTCTTCTACTTATAACAGAGTTGTTTTTGCTTCTGCTTCTATTGTTTTAGATTAAAATAAAATATGCGAAGTTTCAACCATGCAAATGGAGAAGAGAGAGAACGAGTAACTTTGTATTTGGATTTACATTATGATATCTTCATTTCACACGTTTATATTCTTCCCTAGCATAAACAAACACAAAAAGTTAGAAGAAAAAAATTAACAAGATTATTAAAAACAAACCTCAGCGAAGTAAACTGCAAAACCTTCTTGAACATCATGATTTGTCGCAAGTTTAATCGGTCTAATAAACAGGCTAATTTGACTCACTTGTAATAATCGCAAGTGCACGGTGTCTAACTGGTAGACAACAACAAGTACAGGTCGATCCCACGAAGAAAGTGGATGCAATTGAATTTTATAATTTATCAAAACTAATTTATAGAAAAATGGGGTTACAGTGTTTTTAAAACTAAACTAAAAATAAATTAAAAATAAGAAAAATAAAATAAAATGAAAAGATGGATGAGATGGATTTTGTGGGGTTTGGACTCACCGATGAATTAGCAAATATATTTAAATCTAAATTACTGAAATTATAAACGAGGAGCTTTAGGGATGATGATCCATTGCTTGCACCGAAGATGTGATCATTAAAATTCAATTCCAATCATATTAAGTTTCTGTCAAACATGAACAATTTATCTCAAGCTAATAAACTCTTACCAAACATTAAGTGTCTTTTTAAGGCACACTTAATCAAAGTCTAAGCTTAATAATTTTTAGCACATGCTTTGAATATTGATAAAATGTGAATCTAACTACCAACATATCAAGTTTTAATCGAACATGAAAGGTGAAAGCAATTTATCAAATTTCTGAAATAAAATTGTAATTAACAATTAAGCATTTAAGTCAGTAAAATAAATTAAAATAAATTATACAACCCTTTTGATTTGTCGCCGCCTCGGTGCAGTGGTACTCAGCAGATCAGCAGGTTGTCCGAACAGCAGCAGATATTGGTTGTACAGCTGTGGTGCTCAGCTGAATTATTGGGGTGCCAATAGCTTCAGCTCAATTTCAGATTCTGTGGTGGTACTGATTAAATACTTGGGTGCCAATAGCGCCCAAGCCTCTTATTCTCTGTTTCAAATTCTTTGTTACAGACCGAGAAAGCGGGAAACGCGCGGGAGAACTTCAGGCTGTTGCAGGTGCTGTGGGAGGGAGGTTGAGCGTGCGTCAGGACGTTGGATGGCGGAAGGGAAGACGGTGGGACTGTCCGGCGTGTGTGGTGCTGCGCCGGCTGCTGCTGCGTGCTGTCCGGTTGCGGTTGAGGGTGGTTGCGTGCTGTATGTCCGGCTGTGCATGCTGTCCGGCTGCGCGTACGGTGTGGATGGTGATGACTCCGGCTTGTTTCCAGGTGGCGGAGAGAGTGAGTGAGAGATGGATGGTGATGAGATGGGTGTGATGAAAATCACTTTGTGAATGAAGGAAGATTTGTTTTTGGCTATTGAGTCTTGATTCCCTTCTCCTCCTCCCCTTTCACATTCATTTTCTATTGTATTTATATATAATGAACAAAATGAATAGAAATGAGATAAAGTGATGATTCATGGAGTGAATCAATGTAAAATCAAAACTGAATATGGGATAATTGGGAGAATATTTTTTTGTTTTGAGTGGGCGTGGCAATGGGTTTTGGTTGATGGATTTAGTTTTGGGTTTAAGCCAAGGGCTCAAGTTATTTTCACCTCCACTTTCTCTAAAGTCACCATCTGTGATTTGTTCATTTCATTTTTCTTCGATTTCTTCATTATTGCTCCAAATTCTACAAAAACACAAAAATTTAATAATTATTCTAAAATAAGATAAAACAAGGATTAACAAAATTATAATAAAAGGTAATAATGTTATAATTATGTGATTATCATGATTCTTGAAAGAAACAAAGATTGAACAATGTAATTCAGATTCAAAGTAATCTATAAACTCTAAAAGGGTGATTTATGATCATTTATGATAAAGGTGTAATTCAAATTATGTAAAGAAATACAGATTGAACTACATTGTAGCCTAATAAAGATCAGAGACCAAAATAGCACAAAGAATTACTTACGAACCCTAAAAGGGTTCAATTTTGACCTCCATGAAAGAGCTCTTAATGCATTCAACATTGAAAACCCTAACTGCGAAAACTATACTTACTGTTGTTGTTGTTTAAGTGCTATATTTGGTTTCATGTATCCCACCATGAGGACTAGAGACGAAATCAAGCAATATACTTTGTTTGGGATTGCATCCAATGTGTTTGAAATACAAGGAGAAGAAGAAGAAAACTGAAAAGGAGAATAAGAAAAAAAAAATGTGTTATGTAAGTTTTTCCAATTCATGAAAAATAAGGTTAACCCACTATTTATAATATAGGAAAGTGAAAAAGAAAATGGATTTCACTCCCATGCATTATGTAAGTTGTACATCATTAAACAACTGTAAGATCTGATCATTTGATACAATTAAACAATCAGTTGAAGAGTAAAAAGCATGACTACTAACTATCTCAGTGAGCTTCATAGGCCCTTTGAGTAGTTTGCTTCCTACAGGCTGCAACAGTCAGTGACTATAAATGCATCTTTCACGAAAATGGGTCTTTTGTACACTCTGATATCAGAAGGAAACAAGGTCGCACTCTTTATTGAGCCATCATAAACCATTAAACAACTTAAAGGTTATCATTAACAACATGTCTATTGTTGGATTTATCCCACATCGGTTGTGAAATGGGCAGGTGGTCGATTTATAAGTGTGAGGGAAGTCTCACTTCATGAGTTAGCTTTTGGGGTTGACAGAGACCCAAGACTGGTATCAGAGCCCAGGTTACAACATCTCGACCCAATAACCACAAGGAAGAGACCGATTGAAGGTTAGCCGACCAAAAGCCCGATGTGTGAGAGAGAGATTGTTGGGTTTATTTCACATCGATTGTGGAAGAGGCAGGTGGTCAATTTATAAGTGTGCGGGAAAGCATCTCATCGTGAGCTAGCTTATGGGGTTGAGAGAGACCCAAGAATACTCAACACTGGTATCAGAGCTCAGGTTACAACATCTCGGTCCAATAACACACAAAGGGAGCAACTGGTCGAAAGATTACTTGACTAAAGGCTCGATGTGTGTGGGGCAGATTATTGGGTTTATCCCACATCGATTGTGGAAGGGGCAAGTGGTCGATTTATAAGTATGAGGAAAAATCTTATCTCATGAGTTAGTTGTTGTGGTTGAGAGATACTTGAGACCACCCAACACTGGTATTAGAACCTGAGTTACAACATCTCGGCCTAATAGCCACAAGGGAGAGACTGGTCAAAGGTTAACTGACCAAAAGCCCAATGTGTGAGGGGGCAAAATGTCGATCACACATCGGTTGTGAAAGGGGTAGGTGGTCGATTTTATTAGTGTGAGGAAAAGTCTCACCTCGTGAGCTAGCTTTTGGGGTTGAGAGACACAATATCACCCAACACTGGTATCAGAGCTC
Source organism: Berberis vulgaris (assembly GCA_963556465.1). NCBI lineage: Eukaryota > Viridiplantae > Streptophyta > Magnoliopsida > Ranunculales > Berberidaceae > Berberis > Berberis vulgaris. Next base: position 15,446,072 of record OY747126.1, on the reverse strand, counting down.
GGGTTACAACATCTCGCCCCAATAGCTATGAGGGAGAGACTGGTTGAAGGTTAGCCAACCAAAGGCTCGATGTGTGAGGGAAAATTTGCACCTCCTGATCTCCATCCTCTTCCTTTTAACACCTTTTGAGCTACTCGACTCACAAGGTGCAACAGAGGACTTGTCGTTGTCGCATATCACAACTTCGCAACAAAATCTCCGCCATTAATGTACTTACTACTATAAACAATTTATTACTTTCTTGATTGTTTGTATTGATAGAGTTAAATAAAGGAGGGAGGAAAATAATTATCTTTCCCGCTTGTGAAAGCAAATGTCTCTCTCACTTGTGAAAACACTCTTGTTTTAAATAATTTCTCTTTCAAAACAAAAACATTTGAGACACACAGATGCTTGTTTTTTTAGTCAATGGAGACACAAAGGAGCGAAGAAAAAGAAAGCAAAAAAGTTTCTATTATATTATATTCTTCTTCTTCATGGAAAGACAACTATTACAGGCAGCATGCACGTCATTGTCACGGGGAGTTCAATGTCAACAGACAGGTACAATTGTTTTGATGTACTCGTCCTCCTAAACCCAACAATGCATCTCAGGCGTTGATCACGTTCATACTTCAACAACGTGTTTTGCTTACGCTCATCTGCTGGCTGGCGTGGAATCCACTACCTTGCTGGTTTCCTCGACAAATAGAATTTCTGATGTCTTATTAATTCTTGTCATGTTAGGAAACAGGAAGACTGCTGCTGCCTATGAGGTAGGTTTTCAATAGGTCCTCTTTGATTAGCGATTAAAGTAATTCGTGGGCCCCATGTGAAGAGTAAAAAGAGGATATTGTTTTCAATAGGTAGGTCCAATGAACATATATTTGAATAAAAACATTATACAACATTATTTTAAGCCCACTTTTCCTTGTTGCTAATAATTTCTAGAAAACTATGCTATCATTGGTATGGAATGAAAATTCTAATCTATCTTTTGTAAAATTCAACGTTGTTCGTGGTGTGAACTTGGCTAACTAGTGAGGAAAACAGCAAGGGAGGGAGGGGACCCTCCATCCCCCTCGTGATGCGTGCATCCCATCCCTTGTACGTATCACGAGGGGGATGGAGGGTCCTCCCTCTCTCCCTCACTGTTTTCCTCGACAATTAGAATTGGGGTCGTGGTGTGGTGCATTTTCTCAAGACGTTGTAAAACAAAACACTATGGTATGACAAATTATTGTCGTGTGTTTTCTCAAAAAATTCATAAAATAAATCAATCATGGTATAAAGAAGAAAAAAATATTACTGCTCCACCCCAAACAAATTTTCTTGTTCCAAAATTCCCTGTTGGTTTTATGGGAAGTTTATATAATGAAAAATCATCCTCTATAGATCAACCAAGAAGTAATGTTCAAAAAGGAAATGCATGCGGTTCGGCTTCCTGTTGAGGATGCTGACCTCCATAAGTCTTCCAGCACGAGTCGTTGCTTCAAAAAATTTCAATCAACATGTTCTGCAAGCATGGGCGGACCTATTCAGGGACCAGGAGGGGCAGCTGCCCCCCCTGAACTTTTAAAAAAATAAAAAAAAAAATTTTGGTTCATATAAAAAAAAAAAAAAAAAAAGTTGACTATTACATTACATCTTTCCCTTCTTCGAGTCTCTCCTCCTCACAGCCGCACAAAGCGCAAGGGCTTCCTCACAGCCGCACAAAGCAGCGGCGCAAGGCGCAACTAGGGCTTCCCCTTCTTTGTTCCCTCGAGTCTCTCACACAGCCACACAAAGCAGCGGCGCGCGCAACTAGGGCTTCCCCAGGTATTAAGCAAACCCATGGATGATTTCTTCTCTGTTTCTTCTTCTTCTTCACCCTGAGATACTGTGATGTTGGCATGTTGCTGATAGCTTCCATTGGATTCTGAAATAATCTAATAATCTTCTAATCCAAATATCATACTATATAATCTAATAATCTTCTAATCCAAATATCAATACAATATGGTTGTATGGGACCTGGATTAAAAAAATTCTCATCCATTCCGTTTCATATTATATTGGAACCAAATCTAGACATGACACTTTGAAGCCTTTGCAAGCAAGAAAAGCTTCCAAGGCTTTACTCAATTTGTACTACTATTGCTACACATCCATTGCTCAAGACCTTTGCTTCACAGTGTAAGATGTATTGCTTGGCAAATTAGTTAGGAGTAAGATCATATCGTTGGGTCCTTTTGAATTAAACTCAATGTACGAATTCATAATACCTCAAATTTGAGAAATTAACTCTAGAAATCAAACAAGATCCTTTGCAATGAATTTAGTCACCAATGCTTCTAATTCACCAGTTGCAAAAACTTTTTCCCCTTCTGAAGTGACTTATGATAAGAGTGGTGGAGGCTACTTGGACTTTTGGATGATAACTTGGTATTTTATCAATGAGGTCAAAATTATCATCAGCTTGTTCCATGTGAACCTAGCAATCAACTTAGCATGATTGGTATTCTCTTCTTCTTATTACACTATTTTATGCACCTGAGAATGTTGTAGGGGTGGTCTAATATTTTAGCTTTCCTTTGTTTAGCATGTGATCTACCTTATATTAATAACAGCACTTAAAGCTTAAAAATAATACATCAGTTTTGAGAACATGGATCCTTGATTTGTTTTCTAAGTATATGCATGTGTAGTTATCCTGAATTTCTGGACTTTACCACTTGCAAAATCATGGATGATTAAAGGATTGCGTTTCATGTGATCTACCTTTTATTAGATTGGTTTCCTGCTGGCTGCTCTTGCTTTGTTTCTCACTTTGTTGAATGGTAGAAGAAATGCAAGAAAGAAAATGCTCTGCAGAACAGAGGAGGAGGGAGGTCTTTGCTGTCTTATGCAAAGAATCTGATTTCTTAGTGTCTACTGTAGTTCCGTTCTTTCTTTTTTTACCCTTTTTTTCATGCTTCTTTAGGTCATTAGAACTCCTTTTTTGTGTGATTTGGCATTTTACATTTGGTTCTTAGGAAGTCTTCAAAGTTCGCAGGGAGTTTGATTGTAATGAGTTATTAGTGTGTGGACAAGGTGTTGCACATTCATGCTGAAACAATTGCGTTTAACAATTTCCACTCCTAGATTGTCATAATTTGGCTTTTGCTTTGTTCTAACTTTTCTCCTTAAATCTACTGCAGCTACTTGTTGATCTTGGATCGCACAAATTGGAAATCAAACATTCTCACATCCATTTTGATCCCATATATTTTCTTCAGTCTTCCTTCAATAATATTCAACTTTTTGAGGTACATATTTTTTGTGCACCTTGCTTTCATAATTTCATTGCTTTGAGCTAAAATTTTTGTACAATCTAATAGTTTATCTGTGGTCTAGTGGACAAGTTGGGAGCTGGATTGCTTTCATTGCAGTTGTATTGCGGCTCTTCTTTCCAAAACATTTCCCAGGTAAGAGTTCTAGTCTTTTTCTAAACATTCTTCTGATTGAAGTATAAATATACCATTCTCGATATCTATGCAGGCATGAAATTTGAATCGTCTTTCTTCAATAACTGTGTCGTCTTCCTTACAGTTACATATTGGTTTTTGCTGGTATTTGAAACTTATTCTCTTATGATGAAGTTATTGACTAACAATAACCTTTCTAGAAAGTATCCAAACCCCCCATTTTGAATTTTTGGGTTGACATATGCCAGGATGCAGGGTACCAATTACATGTTATACGACAATATTTTCATCCTTATTGAACAAATCACCTCGTTGGTTGAGAGATGTTTCTTGTTTACGAAGGGTCAATCTATTGATTGGCTCAGTACATTAGAGACACTAGTAAACTTTTCTAAGTTACTTAACAAATTTTCCATGATAACAATGTTTGAAAGTAAATATTATATATTTATTTACTTAATTAATATTTTATCTACTTATTTAACATTTATTTACTTATTTACTTATGTTTGAAAGTAAACATTTATTTACTTATTTATAATTAATATTATATATTTATTTTAATTTCAGAACATGAGATCGCGACGTGTAGATTTGTAAAAATGTGGTTAAATGATATAGTTAGAAAGAAATAGTAGGTGTTTTGAAGTGTCCTTATAAGGACATTCCTTTATAGATAATACTTTTTGTACGTATGAGTTGCATAGTTGCAATTTATAGATAATATTTTTTGTAAATTGGTGAGGTGAATTCCTCTCCCATCTCCCATCTTTTGTAAGTAATACAATATCTTATTTTATGACTTAACATAAGAAAGTAAATAGTAGTATTTAAATTTGTCACTTAATTTTTTTTTTTTGGAAAAAAGGTTATTTTAGTAAATTATTATTATTAACAAATATTACTTTGTCATTACGCCCCCCCTGGAGTGAAATCCTGGGTCCGCCCCTGTCTGCAAGGTATGATAGAATTCATTTGTTGTTACTACCAATCTTATCTTAGGACTAAATATTAATTAGTGTGCTGGTTGTAATGATCATGTTTGCATGTCAAGAGTTTATAGGCGAGCATAGTTTTATGTAAGTCAAATTTTCTTTGGAATTGGAATCCATGCAATTTGTTAAAGTCAACATTGCAACTTTTCATTATGTGTATCTGTTCCTCAAACAAAAGTACCGAACAACTAAACTTTATTGACATAAAACACGTTCAATTCAATGAAGCTCAAGTAACCATTGACTTCCACTTCATTAAAGGGTGGGGCAGTTGGGACAATAACTTGAGCAAGAAAAATTATAACTATCGAGGGAAATGGTGAGGAAAACAGCGAGGGACCCTACAGGGGAGGGGGAGTCGTCCATTCCTCCCGAGATGCGTGTTTGAACTTTTGGAATGCGTGTGTTGAAAAGTCAAACACGCATCCTGAGGGAAGATGGACGGCTTCCCCCACTCAGTGGGGTCCCTCGCTGTTTTCCTCGATACTTAGACGGGTTCAGTGAGCAAATGATCTTCTCGTATTGATTCATTGGCAATATGCATAGAAAAATATACATTTCTCAGACAAGAAGCATATGATAGGTGTTAGAATGATTACTAGCAACCAATCAATACAGGGTATAGAAAAGGTAAGCAAGAGTGGCAGCAAGAAAATGAATGGTCAATCCACAAGCTTAAAATTTTCACGCAACATTAAATACCCCAGACTTTACCAATTCAGTCCTTGGTAGCAATATCAAGTTGTACCAAGGGCAATATAATCACAAAGATAGTCACTTATTAATCTAGACAGTTGCTATGCTTGATGTTAAGGTATAATTGTCAGACATTTGAAAATGTCTAAACACTGAATTCACTCTGATCACTCATCACATTCAAAGGTTAGACATGTCCCCAAACACCCCTTAATTGACCTAGTCACCAATTTTCAACAAATTAAGATGTATTTGGTTGATTATGTTTTTATCAATCAAACTTGAAGTCTATGTTGATCCAAATACCAAGGATACACCTTTTTTTTCCCTTGTCCTGATTAACTACATGTAATAAAAAAAAAAAAAAAACAATGCTTTGTCAGGCTAACGTTTGAAATTAAAACATCAAATAATGTAGTAGAAAATTGAGTCCAAGCAGTAGAAAACGAATAAGTAAAAGAGATATATGCCCTACGCAGCGACATTTAATTGCCGAACATTTAGAACAGAAAAAATAGTCAACAAATTTGATTAAAATATAATAAACAATGACATCTAAAAACTTGATTTATCGATGATTCTAAAATCTAACAATATACACAAAATATAACCAAAATTGGCCAAACTGAGATATTAATTGGTCCAATGAAAACTAATAATATTTACTCCTTAGCAATTATGCACATCATCATATACTAATGATTAACTCAAATCAATATAAAATTAACTCGAGTTAGAGATACGTATATCCAAAACACTCGGATTGGAAATAAAACCAGAGTAAATACAACACAGTTGGTTATAATTGCTCGTGATTCAAACTCGTTGAATCGAAAACCAAATAAAATATGATCGGCTTAGTTTGTCAAAGTAGTCGTGCTGACAACATGATGAAATAAATTAAAAGAAACAAATATTATGTATGAGCAAGCCTTTGATTCCTATAAGATTCATCTCACTGTTTCTCCTTTTTCACATTTTATTTATACATCATTTATTACATATTTTTATAATACAAGGAAAGCATGGGGTGGTAACATTGCACAAAGTAGGTTCACCCCCTCAGGCGTACTTTTGGAATTTCATCTTTGCTCGCCAAAGGCATCCTACTCAGAATTTTGATGCAATGTCAACAAAGAGGCCTAAAAATTGGACGTCCATCAAACATTAATTTCATAATATATATAAAAGAAAACATAGGTCATGGCTCCCTAAATTAATTATACTGACGATTTCCCATCTCTTTACTCTACATCACCATCACCAACAACAATTTGAGCAACCAGTAACAAACCCAATTGAATTTACCAACAAAATTGAAATCAAACACATTGAAGCAAACGAACTAAAATATAATTGAATCCAACCAAGGCCGGTTTTACAATGCTAAGGAATCCCCTTCAAGGTCATGTGCTCTTACTTTATCGTGCATATGCCGCTCCCATTAAAAATAGGCGCCAAATCACATCCCCTACCCCTAGTATAAAACTTCCAAACCCACACTAACCTCTCCACTTTTCTTCTTCTTCGCCTTCGTCTTCGTCTTCGTCTTGTCTCCAAAACCACCCCAAAAAAATGGGAAAGCAGAAACAGCAAGTGATCTCCCGCTTCTTCAAACCCAAACCCCCTGCTTCACCTCCTCCATCGTCTTCATCTTCTCCACCCGAAAACCCGAACCCGAAGATCTCGGCCACCGTTTCCTTCTCTCCCGCGAAGCGCCTCCTCTCTTCTTCCCAACTCACACCCCTCAAGAGACTCAAACGTTCCCCTCACACCCAAAACCCCATACCATCACTCCACCACAAGTTCCTCGACAAGCTTCTAGAACCCTCTCCACCAACGCCTCTTCTCCTTCCTCCATCCCCCAAGAACCCTAAGTACACCCCCTTAGAACAGCAAGTAGTGGACTTGAAATCCAAGTACCCAGACGTGCTTTTAATGGTTGAGGTCGGTTACAAGTATCGATTTTTCGGGGAGGATGCGGAGATTGCAGCTAGGGTTTTGGGGATTTATTCCCATTTGGATCATAATTTCCTGACGGCTAGTGTCCCAACGTTTCGGTTGAATGTTCATGTGAGGAGATTAGTGAGTGTGGGGTATAAGGTTGGGGTTGTGAAGCAGACCGAGACTGCAGTGATTAAGGCGCATGGGGCGAACAGGTTGGGGCCATTTAGTAGAGGGCTTTCGGCTTTGTATACGAAAGCAACGTTGGAGGCGGCAGAGGAGATGGGGGGAGGAGAGGAGGGGTGTGGAAGTGTTAGTAATTATTTGATGTGTGTTGTGGAGAAGGAGGGTTTGGTTGAGAGTAAGGAGAGTAGTGAGGTTGATGTGAGAATTGGGTTTGTTGCGGTGGAGATTTCGACTGGTGATGTTGTGCATGGTGAGTTTAATGATAATGTCATGAGAATGGCTCTCGAGGCGGTCATTTTGAGTTTGTCTCCTGCTGAAATACTTATTGGAGAGCCTTTGTCAAAACAAACTGAGAAGGTAGTTTGTAGATATTTGTTGTTAGTTTTGGATTGAAAACTTGATATAATTAACAAGAAATTTTGCCAAAAATTGAAGACTTATTTTGAACGATATATAGAGTTTGGTATAACTAAGCAATATAAAGTTGACAATAGCATTTGAAGGCAATTGTGATAGATAACCAGGATTTTACGTGTTAAGTGACTTATCTTCACTAAACAGTAACGAATTCTGATTAACATTACGAAATTCTAGATAACATTTAAAAAATTCTAGATAACGTTACTATAAATTTTGAATTGATAGTTTCATTAATGAACTATTGGATTGGATGCACGTGCCTGAATTTCTTGCAGCATTTGTTATGGGTGTGTGATGAAGCTTTGCAAGTATATTTTGCCACATCTAAATATGGAATGAAACTTTATAATGGGGTTTTCTATTTTCAACTTCAGTCTATGAGATAACAATTGATTTGAAACATTCACACTGGACTTTGTTAATAAGAGTCATATTGAATATATTTATTTTGAAGTAAGCAAACTTGTGCAGATATAAAATTTGTTTATCATATATAAGGCCTTGTTATCAGAATAGTATAATTACTGATAAATAACTACCCTTCTATGATGATATAATGGTGTTGAAATTAGTATTCAGAATGATATGATTAATTACTTGAGGACTTTGTTCTGATTAAGATAGAATTGTATTTGGTGACAGATGCAATAAATTTGTTGGTTCAAACCTATTTAAATTTTGTGGTTAGGGGACTACTTACACTCTCAAATCTTTTTGCATGTTTCATAGGTGAAAACTGAGAAAAATGACTAGTTTATAATACATTACATCCTCAGTTCTCTTATTAAGCTTTTTAAATATAAGGATTTTGTAATATCCTTTAATACCTTAGAGTGGGCGGGTGGTAAGGCTGGTAGGCTATGTAGGTATTATAGTCCCACATTGCATGGCGGGGATGAGCTATATGTGCGAGCTTGTATCTCCTTAGTATGACGCGTTTTAAAGCCCTGAGGGTGGTTAGGCCCAAAGCGGACATCATATCATGTGGATCGGGTCGTTACATATCCGTGTTGCATTTAGAACCATCTCATACATTTAGTTCATTTGTTAAGGAACAAAAATAATATAAGGGTGCAGCAGGCCTTCAGATTGTTTCTCATTTTCGTTCTTTCTCACGCCCTTCTTAAATTTTGATAACATGTTCTAATTCCTAAATTTAGGTGCTACTCGCATATGCTGGACCTATGTCCAATGTCAGAGTTGAGCACGCCTCACGGGATTGCTTCAGAGATGGAGGTGCACTTGCTGAAGTGATGACATTATTCGAGAACGTAGACAGAGATGATGCCACAGATGCTCATGAGCACAACCCAGAGACTATCACACCGGATAAACATCATTTGGGGATTGAGGTTGCTGATTCTTTGTACTCTGTAAATCTGTAATTTAACTTGGAGCTTTTCTATTCTTGAAGAGTATTTTGATCACCATTATATGTCACAAGCTTGGGTTTGTTATAGGGAATCATAGCCATGCCGGCATTATCTGTACAAGCATTGGCCTTAACCATCCGCCATCTGAAGCAGTTTGGGTTTGAAAGGATTCTTCGCCTTGGTGCATCGTTTCACCCATTCTCCAGTAAAATTGAGATGACCTTGTCAGCAAACACTCTTCAACAATTAGAGGTAGTTTTTGGCAACTTATTCTTGGGCACCTTTCATTCTAGATACCTCTGAGTACCATTCATAATGAAACACTTAGAACTTCCTAATATCCAATAAGAATTAGATAATTTTCAGGTTGCACGACTAAGGTATTTGCTTGAAGCTTGTGAAATATAACATGTTTTTCAAGAAATTCAGACCTCTAACTAGCTCAAGAGGCCCCTCTTCCCCCCAACCCCATCCCTAAAGGGTGGTCCACTTCACAAAGATTTAGGATTTATTTAAATGTTTACAGGTGTTATTCTTGTTATCATCATTATTATCATGTGCTGAGTAATGTGTTTTTGTAGGTCTTGAATAATAACTCTGATGGCTCTGAGACTGGTTCGTTATTGCATTCAATGAATCATACACTAACAATATTTGGTTCAAGGCTTCTTAGACACTGGGTATGAGGTGCGCTTACATGCTACAGTTTTGTTTTGGCAGCAGATTTCAACTTCTTTATCTTACTTGTCATATCTGCTGCATGATGCAGGTGACTCATCCTCTGTGTGATAGAAGCTCAATATCTGGGCGCCTCGATGCGGTTTCCGAAATTGCAGAATCAATGGGGCCATGTCCATCGAAGAGTTTTGGTGGACCAGACACGGATGCGTCTATTGTAACTATAAAACCTGAAGTCCATTATGTACTTTCTTCAGTTTTGACAACATTAGGAAGGTCACCTGATATTCAACGAGGGATAACGAGAATTTACCATCGAACAGCTACTGCATCTGAGGTATGGAAGTCCCTCCATGTTATATAATGCAATGCATGTTTTACATTTTTTTTTTGGTTCCTGGATTGTGGTTAAATAATGCTTTCTCGCTAGGTTGGTAATTTTGTGCTCCTCAAGTAATAGGTATATATCCGTCACTGCCCATCTAGGAGATGAAACAATTCAATAAGACAGGCTCCCATCTAAAACAAATGGTTCATTTGAATTATTATTCAGTAGTCCAAGAACATTTCATACTAGCACTCGGTAGGTTACCCATTTACTTAGAATTTTTTAGGTATATGCCCTTAGCATTTTTGAGGTATATGCCCTGTTATTGTAAAACTCATCGAAGATAATTGATGATGGAGGTGAAAAAGTATAATTGTATGTGTAACTATTTCTTCATTGCTTTAATATCTTAGCAAATCAATTGAAGACACCTATTATTGATTTATCAGTCAACATGATTTATTCCCAAAGTAGATATATTGTAAACCTTATTTCATGGGAAAACAAATGAACATGTATAAGCATTTATCAAGAGAGTTTGGTGGTTTAGGCATAAACTCTTGATATGATGAATCTAATATTAAACAGTGTTGGAGGTCTATGAAAAGAGAATGATAACGGTGAAAGATGGTTCCTGAAACCCCATCTCTTCTTATGGCACTAGCACTCGGAGAAGTATTTACAATCTCATGAATGCTCCATATTTCATGGGTAAACAAGTGAACATGTATAAGCATTTATCAAGACAGAGTTTGGTGGTTTAGGCATAACTCTTGATATGATGAATCTAATATTAAACAGTGTTGGAGGTTTATGAAAAGAGAATGATCACGGTGTAAGATGGTTCCTGAAACCCCATCTCTTCTTATGGCACTAGCACTCGGAGAAGTATTTACAATCTCTTGAATGCTTTCCTGCAGGGTGTCGAAGTGGAGTTTTGTCATGATGTGCAGATTGGTGAGGAAAGCCCCAAATTTGGGTTCCCTCGTCTGTGCTTAGCTCTTTCAAGAATGGGTTGGTGGGCAGAGGATAATCCTCTCTCAAGTCCACCCCTGAGTATTTTGATGGGGATTCGTGGGATTCCTGGTTCTTTCAGCTTTGTTGGGAGATTCAGATACATGGGTTTGGAATTGGATAGGGACATGGATATTTTCGTGAGCTCTATCTTTTCAAAGCTTCTTTAGATCATCTTCTCATGGGTGTGATGTGATCCATAACTTTTCGGTCCACTAGGTATGGGGATGGGAGATTCCGCTTGGAGTTTCGCTCTGTGTTTGACATTACTCAATAAAATTGTTTGTCTCATATGGATATAAGTCAATACCTTGAGTGTTTTTTTTTTCTTTCTTGTTTGGCAATACTTTGTTTTTGGGTTTGGGGTGGCTTCGTTCATCCTCAGCTTTTTGGAATCTCTCTTATGTGGCCGGTGCTTTCAACTTCTCAACTTCATCTTTCTACCATTGGGAAATTATCTTAGAGTTTAAAAACCCATTTGTAACCAACAGTGTTTTGAGTAGGAGAGGAAGGGATAAGAGTCCAGGTCTGATTTTTTCAATAGTAGCTCTGGAAATTTATTAGCTTGTGAATAGCAAGTAGGTTCAACTTGGGGAATGGGTAGTTCAGCAAGTAAAGCACATGGCAACGAACTGTGTGCATGGCATAGGACTTCTGCGTATTGGTATGATCTCGAGTCTGAGTAGTCATTGGATGAGCAGGTGGAGTAGATGAAGTCACTGCTAAGGTGACTCAGAGGAAGTCACTGCAGGAGGCACTCAGAAGTCGTGTCAGAACTAGCAATATGTGGCATAGTTTCTGGCTCAGAGGCAATAGCAGGTGGCAGTTGATTTGTCATTGGGGCTGAATCAGATAGTGATGGCGATATAACCTGTCGACGGTAATAGGCGACCAAATTTGCAATTATCAGATAGTGCTAGCCGAACTGATGGCTAAATGGGATTTGTGATAACAAGCACAAATCCCAATGCAACATACTCAGGTGTAGACGACACAAACTTCAGATGACGTGTAGCAAAGGGGAATGAGTCCCATCAAACGTGACATGGCGAGAGATATAAATCCTATTAGAGATAGGATCAAGGCAGCTGTACCCTTTGTGTTGGGAGCTGTAACCTAGAAACACATTCAACAGATCTTGACAAAAAATTGTCAGTAACATAATCCCCTAAATGAGGGTGGCACACACAGCCAAAGGTTCTAAGATAAACACAAATAAGTGTCTTACCGAACAGATGTGAGAAAGGGGAGTTAAAAAACGATTGATAAGCTAAACGATAGTTGAAACAGCTTCATCCAAAGATGCAAGGGGGTATCAAAGGAGACAAGTAAAGAGCATGCCATATTAGCAATATGACGATGTTTGCGGTGTGCAAGATCGTTCTGTTGAGGGGTGTGAGGACAAGAAAGTTTGTGATGGATGCCAAGCTGATAGAATAATGTAGAGATCGAATGGTTAACTTATTCAGTACCACCATCATCACTCTGAAAACGCTTAAAAGAAGCACCAGAAATATTTTTTTATCATTGCAATGAAGGTTTGAAAATGATTTGGAACCTCAGATTTTTGACGCATTGGAAAAATCCAGGAATAATTTGTAAAGTCATCAGTAATTAAGACATAATAACGAACTCTTGAAACAGAGAACATGATACATCCAACATCGAAATGCACAAGAAAGAATGGAGAAATGACACTTATTTCATTACTTCTATGCACTTATTTAATACTTCTATTAAAAGCAAGGTGTGTGGAGATTTAACTAAAGCACAACCTTTACAAAAGGAAGACATAATGCGAAAATCAGAACTTAACATTTTATTGGTTTCTAGAAACGACAGAATTTTGGATGACAGATGGCCTAGCTTCTTGTGCCAAACTAGCGAAGATATTGCAATAAGTGCTTTAGGTGAAGGAGAAAATGAAAGTGGGTAAAGACCATCCTTACATGGGCTCTGAAAGAGGAGACGAGACAACCAAAGTCCGAGTCAGTAACGGAGTAACCTGAAGGATCAAAGTTGAATCGAACATTAGTGAAATGAGCAACAGAAAGAAGATGTTTACACAGAGGGGACATGATAGACCTTATGTAACTGAAAGGTACGAGAAACTACTGGAAGAGAAATTCTACCCGATTGGCATGTCTAACGAATCACCATTACCAAGAAGAACAAAAATGGTGTGTCAAGATACAAGTTATGTGGTGTGTAGCCCCAGTGTCAGGATACTAGTTGGGAGCAGGAGGAGCAATTTGTAACCCAGCAAAGGCTGTGAATAGAGTTTGGAGTGTTAAACCGGTTTGGGCAGCTAGGAGCAAGATGGGCAACACTATTGCAAAGTTGATAGGAGCAGCCCCAAGAACATCCATATCCATTCTAGGGCCATCGGAGCCACAATTCATATTACCATTATTGTTCCACTGACCATTATTATTCTCATGACTATTATTGGTCCAATTACCATGGTTAAGGACCATTATTGTTCCAAGTCCCATATTGCAATTCTGGTTCTTGTTGCCACGAGAGAAATTTCGATTGGAACCATTTGTGGTTCGAGATTGAGCAGGAGCATGCATGGGACCATATTGTGTGCTACGAGCAGTATGAGGAATCAATGAAGAAACTGTTGGTGAAGAGATGCGAGCAACTTGAGTCTCAAAAGAGAGATGACGAGCACACAAGTCTTCATACTGTGGTAGTGGCAGAAAGTTCAATATAGCAGTGACAATCATGGCATAGTCAGGGCCGAGACCACGTAGGACAGGATTCACTAACTCAACATTAGAAATAGGCAATCCAATATGAGCAAGGGAGCCTGCCATGGATTTGGCATTTTGCAAATATTCAGACAGTTTGAGATTCCCTAGAGAGGGTAATGAGCTGGAAGCGAAGATTAGCTTCATTGCCAACATATTGCAAAATGACTACACAAACATTCCCATGTCGCTTGAGAAGTCTTGGAACCGACAACATTGGTTAACAAAAGAGTCGAGGTAACTCTTGACCAATTGATCCGTTAGGTACCAAGAGTCTGGATTTCGGGCACTTGAAGCAAATTGGAGAGGAGGGGCAGGGAAGGAGCCATCGACAAATCACATAAAGTTATGTCAGAAAATGTCCCATTTAGCAAAGCCACGTCATGTAATCATCACCCGTCAAGTTAGTGAAGTGGGAGACACTAGGTGCAAACAAAGAGACATGGAGACCATGAGAAGCATTCTAAGAAATCTTCGAAGTGGCTGTGGAAGAGGTTGTCATCTCTGTTTTTGTTATGGAATAGAAAAATAAGAAAGTGAGTTCAAAGTAAACCAAGGTCTTGTTGAGATTGGGATGAAAAGAAAATAGTCAGAAGATAAGCAACAATAGTATTGGTGAAGGCCTGATTAACTGGACAGAGTTGGACAGTTGAAATAGATACAGAGATTGCAGACGGCAGCAGTGGAGGTAGATGTGGATTTCCGACAACAGTAGAGATAGATGCAGATTGCAGACAGCAACAACGTGAGATAGGTGCAGAGAGCAACAAAGTGAGATAGAGGGAAAGAAAGCAAACAGTAGTGGAGATAGACGCAGACTGCAGACAACAACAGTTGAGATAGACATATATTGCAGACAACAACAGATGAGATAGACGCCAAAGATGCACGAATACGGACACGACACTTCTACTCAGCAATTTTCCAAAAATTTGGACTCGGGGACACGTCGACACATCATACTATTTTTTAATAAGTCATATAAATATAAATAATAATTTAATAAAGTGCCTTCCTATAGTGTCTCGAAGAAGATGACACTGTTGCAAGAAAAAATGAAAGTAAAGAAAGTATAGTAGAGGAGAAAAGAAGCAAATGAGAGAAAAATAAAAAGCAATGATTAAGAAAAAACATAAACTACCTCTATGCTTTAGTGGTTTTTTGCCCTATTTGTCTTAAATCGCAATTGAAATAGTCATTCATGGATCAACAACCATTAGATTACGTGGTTATTTGCAAACATCTAAAAATAAAAAATAAAACAAAGTTGGTTTTCAAGTCTTGATTGTGTCCTAATCAAGTTCCAGGTGTATTGGAGGCGTGTCCGATACGTTGACCACATTGACCATGTGCTTGACACGTTGACCAAGTGTCTGACGGGTGTCAGAGGCGTGTCGAGCTAGTGTCGTGTGTCGGATACGTGTCGGAGAGTTTGTTCTTTCTTGATAGACGCATATTGCAGAAGAAAACAATTTGAGATAGGTGCAGATAGCAACAAAGTGAGATAGGCGGAGCAGCTTTGAAAGTGAGACATAATTGTTCAGTTGACAGAGAGGCGAGATTCAGCAGTTGAAGTTCAATGGAGAGAGAAGCAGTCGATAGAGAGAAGGTTGTTGGAGGCGCAGTAGGGTTTTGGTAGAACTCCAAGATATTTAGTGTATTCTCTTCAAGGAGTATATTTAAGGGTTACATGTCATGTGAGTATATTTAAAACAACCATACATAAATAATCTTCACTGAGGATTATGGTCTAACATGCCTTATGTTGGGCCATAAAAGAAAGAAATAATCGCATTGAGTCCTTGAGTGGTGGTCAATTGGCGATGGAAAATTTCAGTTATTGCCTAGTATTGGGCCTAATCCGAGTGTGAGGGGGTGGTTTTGATGGGGTTGTATGTCAATTGGACTTATTTTTTCAGACAGCCTCAGTGTTTCCAGTTGCCTGCCTGAAAGGCTAAAACTTATGATGCGTGATTTGACAACTGTTGAATGGACTAACCTTGATTTTCTGTTCAGAGCAGTTGCAAGTACTTACCAACATCTCAATTTCATTTGACAGAATAGTTTCAACTTCAGTGTCAAATCTTGGACAAAATAAGTGTCGCCTCATCTCAATTTCCTGGTGGGACTATTGTTGATGGCCTTACTTCAACGATAGATAATTAGCATCAAGGGGCTAATCATTATTAGCTGCCATAGTCATTATTATCCGACTGTGGAGGCCCTTTCCTGTCTAGGTCATCTTGGGGAGGTGGGTTGTTCACTGATCCAAATAGAGGATTTGCTATAGGAATTAATTTGAGTCATGGAAGGAAAGTATATTTTGTAGATCAAATGTGTAGGGAAAGTCTGGTTGGTTAGGAAATCATTAGGGGTCGACCGATGAATTCAGTCTCAGCTGTGGTAGTTTAATAGTTTAGGCAAACATTCTGTAACTTTGTTTGTTATTTTTATTTTTTATATTTTTTTAATGAAATCTTTTTGTGTTTTTTTCTGAGTGAAATAAAAATCTCATTTCATTGCTTTCTTCTTCTCTCCTGTTGCCTTTTTGTTTCTGCTATCTTCACAACTTCCCAAGAGCGATCTTCACTTTGACACCAAATTTATAGTAACAAGTAACAACGCAAAATTAAAGTGACATAAATTAACATAGAGAAGCTTGATTGACAAAGCTTCGGAAATTGAACCACAGTTACTTAATACGTGACGAAAGAGGTTAGTTTGGTCCTAATGAACCTAATAAGTGAAACCCTGGCCCAACAATGTCATAAACTCTAAATTTATAAGTTTGGTCCAAACCCAATTGTTGAAAAGAAACAATTGATTCAATAAATCTTATTTATTGGTTCCCTAAACATTTCAAATAACATTAAAAACAATTATTATGGTGAAGCCATCTAAAAGATATAATCTCAAGTTCTTAATCATGGGTTAGTGAAGTGGATATCTGAATTACCGTTAAGCCATCTAAAAGATAATAATGCCAAAGGGAAAGAAATATTCTGAAGCGAGTTAGAATTGTCCCCCATATATGAAAACATGTCTAGATTTTCAAATAGACGGTATATCTGTACCTTATTTATAATATCCCTAACGGCTTTGGCAAACTAACTAATCTAACTCTAATTGGATGATAATGCCCTAACTACTATTATGGGCTTTACCTATAGGCCAAATTATAATTAATATTACCAATTAATTCATACTAATACCCGCTTACATCAGCTTTCTATCTGAATGGTACAGTTTGTTGCAGTCATCCATGCTATTTTATTTGCTGGAAAGCAACTTCAACAACTTCAGGTTGAAGATGAGGACAACATTCAAAAAGTTCGGGATAACAAAGTGCATTCAGCTTTATTGAGAAAGTTAATTTTAACAGCCGCATCATCCACCATAGTAGGTCATGCTGCTAAGCTTCTTTCTGTTTTGAACAAGGATGCAGCTGATCAGGGGGATTTTCAAAACTTGTTTGTTGTTTCTGATGGTCAATTCCCAGAGGTGCAGACAAGTATTATTTCTTTTACCTATGTGATGCAAAATTTTCTCTCTTCAGTGCGGTGAACTGATCCTTTTCTGCACAGGTTGCTAGAGCACGTATGACTGCTCAAGTAGCAAATGATAAATTGGAGTCATTAGTTGGTCTGTACCAAAAGCAGTTTGGAAGGCGGAATTTGGAATTCATTAGTGTGTCTGGCACAACACATTTGATAGAGGTGACTTGGATTAAATTTATCTCACCATGAACTTCTTTGGATGACTTATGCGACTAATAATTTGTTTTGTTCTTTCTTGTTTATCACCCATGCTTACTCATTGGTTGCATGTGCCATTATGATTGATGGGCAATATGCATCTGCTTATGTTAGATATACTTTTATGGCTCCAGGTGTCTACGTGTGGCATTGCAGGAGTTTTATCACAGGAAATTGGTGTTCTAAGCCTCCAGTTTAACGCTAGCTATTTTCTACTGAATTATGTGTATGTTATGTTATGAAAGTAGATATAAGAAAATGTTTGACGTTTAATGTGCATAAATTAACTGTGAATATTTTGGCACAAAAAAATTAGATATCTAAGAAGGACGCTTCTCTTTCTGAATAAATGTGCTATTCAATTTAACACGTGGTTAGACACAACAATGGATACTCCATGCCTAGATCATCAACTTCTTAATGTAGCATCTAAAAGGTCTCAATTTTTTCTTTTATTCATATTATGAATATAAATTTCTTATGTAGTGATATTATGAATATTTCTAGCTATTGAATTTTTTTTTCCTCTGCTCAGATAACAACTGTAGTTTATATGTATATGAGTAGTACGATGTATTGTTGTTTCCCTTGTTCGGCTTTTAGTTGAAATATTCGAATGTCAGTGTCACATAGATAACAAATCATAAGTTTGAATTCCCATCAAGGATGCACGGACTCGGACACGGATACGACACGGCGACTCGACAATTTTCAAAAAAATAGGACTCGGCGACACGGTCAAATTTAATTTTTTAATATATATTTTTTTGTAACTCATAAGAACATAAAATCATAAATAAATTAATAATACTATTAAACAATCCAAACATATCAATAAAACATTCAAATTCATTCATTCAAATTTACAAATGCATCATAAAGTCAAGCTCAACTGCTCAAGTCATACTCATAAAGCATAAGCAATATAATTTCATTAACTTGATAATATAAATAAAATGTAAATTGATAATTTCAAAAACTCACCAGCGAGGCGGCTACATCTCTTCTTCTTCATTAACTAGCGGATCAATTGCCACATTTTCTTCATTCAACAGTCCAGCCTCTAGCTCAAGTTCATCAAGTGAAAGACTGGCAATCTCAAGCACTCCAGTAGCATCCAAATCCAACGAATTAATAGTATCTCCTGCGATATCCCACATCCTTGTCTCACCTTATTTGTATTCTTGTTTTCTTCTTGACAAAAGACGAAGGTTGGAATGCACATACACTAAATCTTCAGCTTGTTGTGGGGTCAATTTGTTCCTTTTTAATGAGTGGATGTTGTTATACGTGCTCCAATTCCTCTCACAACATGAGGAAGAACAAGGTTGCCCAAGTAACTTCAAAGCAATATTAAGGAGTAATGGTGCACAGGTACCATGAGAAACCCACCACACATCAGGTTCTAGGTATGTTCTATTCTGTAGAGCATCACCTTCTGCAAACTGTCCAGTACCCGTTGAAAACCTAGCATACTCTGTAATAACCACTCTTTTGTAATCTCAGGATCTCTGTGTGGCGAAATACGATTAGGATCCTCTTCAAGCCATTATCTGCTATAATACCTATATATAAGCAATGTCAATCACAAATTAATATATCAACATTAAGTGCATAACTCATAAATTCTAGTCTTCTAGTCAAGACTCAAGAATAAGTAGAATAAAAAGTTAAAAACAATGTAAATATTTACCTTGGATTCAAGGAATGTGCTAAACAATGCAGTGGTGTGTTGTTTTTCTCCCATCGATCTACCAATATCTGATGCACCACTGAAAAAAACTTTGACTCCTCACTAGTATTTTCCTTTCCTTCATGACGGTAAATAACTTGTTTCACTTTCTCAATCATAACATCCCACATTTCATACACCAAGTGAAGATAAGACTTATCTGTATCAACCCTCCGCAACATTGAATAAATAGGCTCTGTGAAACGAAGCACAGTCCACTTTGTCCCACCACAAGTCATCCAATAGTTTTCCTTTCACAATCCGTGTTTTCTCAACATCATCTTCCTTATAGGAATCCCACTGATCTCCAATCACCATACTTTGGATGCTATTTTTAATGTCTTTCAACCTGTTGAGCATAATTATACTTGAAGCAAAGCATGTCTCTGCTATGGAAAATAACTACAATCTCGAATGCTCATTAAACATATGCAACCTCATGGAATGGTTCATGATAAAGTTCTTGATCAACACCCCATCCCCAACAACATCAATAATCCAACTACACAAACTGTATGCCTTTTCATTTGCAGGCGTATTCTTTGGAGCGCATATGTTCTTCAAGGCAAGGTTGAGAGTGTGGACTATACAAGGTGTCCAAAAAACCTCAGGATACTAGCTCTCAACAAGTAAACTTGCAGCCTTACAAATTGGAACATTGTCGGTTATAACTTGAACCACATTACTTGGCCCAACCTCACGTACAACTTCCTTGATCAAATCAGCAATGAAGAACTTGTCTTTGTATTCCCCTTTACAGTTCACAGCCTTTAAGAACATTGGACCACCCTCATTAATCACTATGAAATTAATGAGAGGACTCCTTTGAGAATCATTTCACCCATCACAAACAATTAATGCCTCTTTAGTAACCCATGTGAACTTTGTTGCCTCCAACAACCTCTGAATGTTGCCCCTTTCATTTTGAAGCAATGTCGTCCTCAATGCATTATACCCAGGGATCTTATAACCACTAATGGACTTTGCTTTATTCGTTGCATAGGTGAAAGCCTCCTGAAAATACGGATTCCTTGCAAGGTTGAATGGCAATGCAGCTGAGTAGAACGCCTTTGCAATCAAAGCATCCAACTCTTGTCGCTCACTCATATTGAAAGCATTTGCAATAGGATTATTAGTGGCTCTCCTCTTCCTTTGTTCATTGTATGGAACTGAAGGACCAACCCCCTCACTACTTGAACCCGGGTGCGGGTGACTACTTGATCCCACTGAAGGAGGTAAAGGAACACTTCGCACCCTTGAACTTTCTGCTCTCAATGCAGCTTCATCAACAAATTGTCGCACCTCTCTAAGTTGTATGGGGGAGATTTTGGCACAAATAGCTATCCCACGGCCTGTAATCTTCAACAAGTGGTCCTTCAATCTAGTAAGAGATCCCGTATACTCTTTCTGACAAAAGTTGCACCTCCATATAAGGTTTCCCGCACCTTCACTTGGTCTTCTTAATATTGTCACATGCTTCCAAAGATCATCTCCAGTTCTTTGGCCTAAAACCAGTTTTAATTTCTTATTTAGTTTTCAGCCAATAGGTGCAAGCTCAAATATGGGGTATTCCGTATTTGAAGTATTTCATGTATGCTTTGCTTTCATATATATGCAAAGAAAGAAAAGAGAAAAACAACAAAAAAAAGGAATGGCAAGAATTCGCAGGAAAAAAAAGGAATCGCAGGAAAAAAAGGAAACGAAATACAAAATCGTAGGATTGATCACAGGAAATCGCAAAAAAGGAATCGCAGGAAAAAAAAAACAAACGAAATCGCAGCCTAATCGATCGATTTCAGAAATCAAACTCAGGAATTGATCGATCGATCGAAGAAATCGCAGAAAAAAATAACAGAGAAAATAGCAGGAAAAAAAAACGAAATCGCAGCCTAATCGATTGATCGATCGATCGAAGAAATCGCAGAAAAAAATAACAGAGAAAATAGCAGGAAAAAAAAAATGAAATCGATCGAAAGGATTGATTGATCGAAGTTACCTGGTGTTGATGAGGTCGCCATAGATCCCGTCGATCAATCTATCCCTCTGTAGAAACCGATTTCTCTACCTCTCTGTCGAAAATCGAAATCGATCTCAGGAAATGTCAGTCGAAATCGATCGATGTCTGTTCTGAGTTCTCTCTCTACTTTCGTCTCTCGATTCTCTGTTCTCTGTGTGAAGGATCGATTCTCTGTGTGAAGGATCGATTATATTTCTCTGTTTAGGGTTTGCTTTGGCTTTGTGGGTGGAAGGATGATTCTCTGATTTTGATTTATTTGCAAAATTTAAAGTCAGCAAATTTTGATCGTGTCTGGGCCGTGTCTGGCCGAGTCTTGACCGTGTCCAATCCAGTCAACGAATTTTGATTGTTGACCCCGTGTCTAATACGTGTCCAGCGCGTGTCGGGCGCGAATCCGTGTCCGACACGCATTTGACGCGTGATACGAAGGTTTTTCGGAGAGTCGGTGCATCCTTGATTCCCGTATTACTTAAACTTTACATCATATCAAGTATATAAGTTTTATTTTTAGTTATATAATCCCATTTTCTCTTTGAAATTGCATTTTCATTCGAGAATTGAGAAATCAGAAAATTTCATGATGCTTTTCACCATTCTTATATCTGGTTTCATTTGTATCTCTCAAGTGTTTGATTGGGTTTTAGAAGAGACTCATTTGGGTTTCTGCAAAGACTTGGACTGTGGTTTCAATTTTCTAAATATGATCCACTTTAGTCTTTTGTTGTGTATTCTCTTCTAGGATTCTTTGTCTTACTATGCATTTACTGTTTTCATCCTTGTACATTAATTTGGTCATCCTTGTAGATTTTTATTGGCAAAACTGGTTTTCTGCTTATCCTATGAGGTTGTAATTTTTCCCTCAAAGATTTAACTCGAAATGGCTTGGGGTTGCAGCTGCCTTCAGATGTGAGGGTACCCTCAAATTGGGTCAAGGTCAATAGCACCAAGAAGACAATTCGCTATCATCCCCCCGAAGTTGTGAAGGCTTTAGATCAATTATTACTTGCCAAGGAGGAACTTACTATTGCTTGCCGTTCTGCATGGAATAGTTTTCTAGAAGGATTTAGTCAATATTATTCTGAATTTCAAGTAGCTGTTCGGGCACTAGCTGCTTTAGACTGTCTTCATTCACTTGCCACCCTTTCTAAAAACATGGTAGTGGAAATTCATTGCTAGCAACTTAAAGTTTGAAACATGTCTGGATAACATTTAATATTTTAGAGCTTGTTTTGCAGAATTATGTCCGTCCAGTTTTTGCAAATGATGATGAGCCTGCTCAGATTCATATTGATTCTGGTCGTCATCCGGTATGTTGCACAATTGGTCATTTTCCTTCAGTAGTTTTTGTAATTTCTACAAGGTTATAATTGTATTAGGACCAATTAGTAATGTGTGTAACGTGTACAAGCTAGTACTTCTATTTTGTTATGATCTGCTATTTCACAAGGATAGCCTTTTTCTTTTAAAGAATATTCTGGTATTAGAATTCTAAAGACCCAGGGAGGTTGTGCCTCTTATATCAAGCTAAACCAATGATGCACGGATACGGACACGCACATCGTGTCGGACACTGACACGACACTTCGATTCGGCAATTTTCCAAAAATTAGGACTCGGGGACACGTCGACGCATCATACGATTTTTTAATAAGTCATATAAATATAAATAATAATTTAATAAAGTGCCTTCCTAGAGTGTCTCGAAGAAGATGAAACTTTTGCAAGGAAAAATGAAAATAGAGAAAAAGTATAAAGTAGAGAAGGAGAAGAAAGAAGAAGCAAATGAGAGAAAAATAAAAAGAAGCAAAGATTAAGAAAAACCATAACTACCTCTATGCTTTAGTGATTTTTTGCCCTATTTGTCATAAATCGCAATTGAAATAGTCATTCATGGATCAACAATCATTATATTACGTGATTATTTGTAAACATCTAAAAAAAAAAAAAAAAAAACAAAGTTGGTTTTCAAGTCTTGATTGTGTCTTAACCAAGTTCCAAGTGTATTGGAGGCGTGTCCGATACGTTGACCACATTGATCATGTGTTTGATACGTTGACCAAGTGTTCGACGGGTGTCGTAGGCGTGTCAAGCAAGTGTCGTGTTTCGGATACTTGTCGAACACGGATACGGCAAGTGTTCGAAGAGTCTGTGCTTTCTTGAGCAAACTGAAGCAAGCTAAAAAGCATACTGAAACAACCCTGACTACCAAGTCCTCATCAACGATTGAAGTCAACTCACTGCAGGTGCGAGGGGAGAGCCCTATCCCACTTTTAGCAGCTAGTGTATCAGCTGCTCCATTGCATTCTCTGTAGACATGCTGAATGTTAAATAAACTCAATTTTTTTTACCTTATCTTTTGATCTCCTCAACTTTGTTACTATGCCTCCATGGGATCCCCCATTCTTCACGCACTGTACAATCAGCAGACAAGGAGACCCTTTGAAATTGGTGTAAGTTGGAACTGAATTTAGTTCTAACCTTTCCAAACGAAAACATCATTAAATCACACAATTTACTATCTTTTCAAGTTTCATGCAATATAGAACAAGCTCTTATGTTAACATACTTTGTTGAGAGTAGACTCAACTCGTCTGAACTCTCATACCCACACACCAACCTACATTGTCACACACTCCATTGCTCTTTTTCCATGACATTGATAAAACATGGATATGTTTTCGTTTTTTTTTTTTTTCCATTTTGATATAACTAGACCAGTTTTGCTTGTTATATCATAAAAAATGATAACTTGAATTATTATATCATGAAACTCCAAACTGTGTTCATTTGACTAATGGGTGGATCAGCTTGGTTTCTCTTTTGATTTTTTAATTGTAAACCTTTAATTGACGTACAATCCAATAATTCATGGTTGATTCAGATTTAATATCTCCACACTTCAGTGCTTTGGGAACTTCCATTATGAAGTGTATTATTTTCGGTATTATCAATAATACGTTTCGTATTTGAAAGAACTGTTCCAAAATTTTCACCTCTACTAGTTGACCTACTGTTGAGTATTGGTTATACAGGTTCTGGAGTCGATATTACAAGATAGTTTTGTTCCCAATGACACCTACTTGCATGCCAATGGGGAATACTGCCAGATTGTAACAGGGCCAAACATGGGAGGAAAGAGTTGCTATATTCGCCAGGTTGCTCTCATTGCTATCATGGCTCAGGTGCGATTTCTGTCTTGTTGTTTTAGCAGCCATCAGAATCTGGAATTCTTGTCCACAAATGATGTCAATTGTATTTTGTGTCTGTGTGTTTCCCCTCTTTCCTATTCATTCTGCAGATATTTGTTTATTTTTCCCTTCCATGCACGAATGTCTTAATATTAGTTCATATGGCTCGCTAAAAATAAATCACTATCTAAATATGAATTTGTTGTCCTGTGTAAATGACCTGTTTTGTTACCATCTGTGTTGTTGCGTAGACTTTTGATTGACTTGTGCTTCTTGTGGACACTTGTTGCTTAGACTTTTGGTTGACTTGTGCTTCTTGTGGACACTGGTTCATTAAAATGTATCTTCTGATCCCGCTAGGTTGGTTCCTTTGTACCAGCCTCATCAGTGAAGTTGCAAGTATTAGATGGAGTTTATACCCGAATGGGCGCATCTGACAGCCTTCAACAAGGAAGGAGCACTTTTTTAGAGGAACTTAGTGAGACTTCGCACATACTTCACAGCTCAACATCACACTCCTTGGTAATCATTGATGAACTTGGAAGAGGCACAAGCACACATGATGGTGTCGCTCTTGCTTATGCAACATTACGCCACCTTCTTGAGCAGAAACTATGCATGACCCTTTTTGTCACGCACTACCCGAAAATTTTAGATATCAAGAATGAGTTCCCAGGTTCTGTGGGATCTTACCATGTTTCATATCTGACTTCACTGGAGACTCCAGGCAACATGGACTTTAGATCAGATCAGACTGTCCCAGGTGTCAATCATGGTGATCTTACTTTCCTTTATAAGCTTGTACCAGGCAGGTTGGACAAGAGTTTTGGTCTAAATGTTGCACGGCTTGCACAGGTAAGTGACTAGTAAACTAAACTACTATAACTTACTGTGGCATGTTGGCTTTCAAGAATCATGATCAATTGGAAAATGATATTACTTGATATTGTTTGACAATTTTACATCATCATGAATCCTGGTAACTGCAGTCTGCGAGTCTCATGTTCCATTTTTCTCATTTATTTGAGATAGTTCACATATCTAATCACAAAGCTCAGGATACTGGAAACAGTATAAGGTCTTTTACTAACCTATGCTTTAAAAATTGCAAACTTCTGATCATTGCCGTCTGCAATATAATTATTTATTGCTGAAGAGGGGGATTTAGAAAAAGAAAAGAAAAGAAAAGACTGGGTGTTCAATGAAGATTCTTCAACTTTGGATTGGCCTGTTCTTGATCTATTTGGGGTTTGGGCGAGAGATCTGTTTTCAAGAGTTTGTATTCAAGTGATTAATTTATCTTGGATCAATAACTTCATGTTGGGGCCTTTGGTATTTCTAGCTACCTTTCATTTTTTTAATAAACTTGAATCTACATTTGAAATCAAAATAATAGTAAAAATGAAAATACAAGAAGAAGCTATAGGCAGTCTTCCTAGATATCGATTGCTACTGTAGTTCCTGTACTTGCCCAAATCTGTCCTGAGTTTCTTAACATAATTTGCTCCTCTGCAGCTTCCTCATACATGTGTTGTTCGAGCTGCTGTCATGGCTGCAAAGTTTGAATCCTTAGTAAGCACTAGGATAAGTTCCCGATTGGCAGAGAAGTTCTTACTAACAACAGGATGCACTGGAGATGAAGATCTAATACAGAGTTCCTTTGCTTCAGAATCCTCTACTCTAAAGCGACTTAATGACCATCCTTTGGTGGATGAAGTAGAGGATTTTCGAGGAATTACTAATGCCTATTTGGAACTCTTTCAAAACTTGAAACTCGCATTTTCTGATGCGGACCCTGTGAAAGGCTTCCAGCTCTTGAAGCAGGCTAGTGGTTTTGCACTAGATTTGATGAGAAGGTAATTATTTGGTAGCCTAGTGAAAAGGATGCTTTCATTTTCATTTATTTGATTTGATTATTATTATTTTTACATGTAAATGATAAAAGAACACATTATGGCTATATGGGTAAATAATTCAAGAAAGTCGGCTGAACATTTACTACTTCGTTCATAAATTAAAGTACGGACTAAAAAGTATGGGGGGTTATTGTTTGAAATGATATTGGTTCTGCACTCATGTATTTGTCATGCTGCCTTCATGTGTGTTACCTGTTAATTATTATTATTATTATTATTTTTTAGTTGTTGTTGTCATTGAAGTCCTAATGTTCTTTAACAATTGGTGCTCTGCAGGATACAAGATTCTGAAAAATTATATGGGCAAGTACCTGATGGATTATGAGAATTTGCCATTTGAACAGTTTCTTAAGTTCCTTCTTTGTTGTTTGTTTATACATGCAGACGTCACGGGAGATACTGCAGCAGTGTTTTTGTTGCACTTTATAATGTGTTCTTGGATCCCTGTCTTCTGTATATTCACTGAAAACTTAAGCTCTCACCATTTGGGCCCCAGTGTTTGTATTACATTTATATAGTGAGCATGATTTCTTTTCCAGTTTGGCTCTGTGACATTATTTTAACTAGTGTAATATAAATGGATATGGCAAGTAAAACTTATTGCAGAAACACTTTGGCAAAACAATACATTAGATGCTGTACAACATCAAGCCACGAAGGCAACATTGAGTGCTTGATACACTTTTTCTTCGGGAAGTGAGCAACTGGAAAACAACATTAGAAATATGGGATAATTGTTACCGGAATTAACTCACTAACTCCCAAATACACACTATAGTTTGGTCTGGCTTGAAGTTCAAAGATTCGACGTCCCTGAATGTAGTTAGTATTGAAAAGTATTAGAGAAGGTGGTGGAATATGGTAGAAGTTTCCAGCGTGACTTGGTTTTAAGTTTGTGAAAGCTTTTAGAGCAAGCTTTCTATAAATAGGGACTAGGTCCCTTGGTTGATTTTTTTAATTATTTAAAATTTTTAATTTAACATTCGGGAAGGAGGGGGATGTCAGATTTTTATTACTTGATTAAAAAGATTTACATATTCATTAGGGGTACATGATAACTTTACCCGAAAATAAATGAACATAACAAAATAAACCATCCCTAACCAAAAAGATAAGCAAAAAGCTTGCCCATTTAACATCCTACTCAACTTGCAACTAATCAAAAGATCAACCGTGTCTAACACTACCACACACGCTGAAGAGCACCTCGACTCCTTTCTTAACATTAACCAAAAATACCAGTAGAACACACCAATCAAATCATAACCAGGACTTGATGCAACTGAACATAAACTTTCACTGATTACCAAACAGAACCAGTAGCTTTCTACACCTGAACCAACCTGCGACTTCTTCATCCCAACTAAACAGCTCACGTTTGCAGCTGAAAAATAAAAAAAACAAAGCTTTGTTTTAACCAAAACAGAGCAACGGATACTTTGTTTTCGCGCCTTCAAACTGCACCCAATTTCAGATCCCATTGCTATTCAGAAAATATGATGCCCCTGACCAAAAAAAGACATTCTCGCTCCTTTAGAAACCTCTCCCCTTTAAGAGATGCAAATGTATGCCGTACGGGCACGATCAATCCTGATCAAACCCATGATTTTACCGGGAAGACATGAACCCTCAAACTCTCATGTCCTTCCAGCTGTGCCTTCCTTGCCAGAGTATCTACAACCTAGGGATGGTAGTGGGGCGGATTTTCACGGATATCCACCCCACTCACTCCGTTTGGGGCGGATTTAGTAAAGGGTTCCTGAATCTTGGGGCGGATACGGATTTCCAATCTGTATCAATTTATTAATCGGGGCGGATACGGATTTGGCCATATTCGCCCCACGGATATCTGTTTAATCGATAAAATTACAAAAATACCCTTCATACACGGATGTCATGGAAAAGGAACCATCCACATTTAGGTTGCCACACATATGTATCCACATGGGAACTATCCCCTTAATAGCATTCTCCAATAGTTTCAAAGTCAGACTGCGAAAAATATGGTTAAGATAAAAAAAAATCAATATCATGTTCAACTAGCTCCATTGGCCTAACAAAAACCAATATATTGTTCCAATTTTCTTCAAATAACCCAATGTTTCCTCGACCAATTTGCTAAAGAGAGCTTGCCAGAAATACATCTTTAACTTTAAATAGATCTTTCATCAGCGGAGAAGCACCACTCTTTTCAACTTGTTTACTCGACGGGACACCCTGTTTCCAATATTTCTTCCTCATAAAACCATCCACAAGGACTTAGCATTTAACATATTCCACAAAGCCTTAATCTGAAAGGCCTTAATAACCACAGAAAAATCCCTAACTCTTAATCCGCCTTCCCGGATCAGTAGAGCTATCTTCTCCCAGCTAATCCATTTCTTCCTCAACTTACCTTCACAATCGCCCCAAAAAAATTCAGCTAATATTTTCCAAATCATGTATAAGATTTTTTAGGAGACATGCATCGCACTTAAGACATAGACCGGAATGGTACACAACACATTTTTTATCAAGACCAATATGCCTCCAAGTGACATAAGTTTTGCCTTCCATTCATCCACCCTTCATTGAATTTTATGGACCAACTCTCAAAATACACTATCTTACAATG
The DNA here is from genome assembly GCA_963556465.1 of Berberis vulgaris. Taxonomy (NCBI): domain Eukaryota; kingdom Viridiplantae; phylum Streptophyta; class Magnoliopsida; order Ranunculales; family Berberidaceae; genus Berberis; species Berberis vulgaris. The sequence continues at coordinate 15,417,035 of OY747126.1, read as the reverse complement.
CCCTTGAAAAACTAGCCCCCCCCCCAAGTATTTCATAATAGAGCCTCTATATTGAAACCCCTTATGAGATTTGACTGATACCAATCGTTCCACTTATGCCTTATCATCCAACATAAATGAGCTTTTGTCTGTATTAATTTTCTGCACTGAAGCAGAACAATATTTCTCCAGAAACTTGATACAACCAAGCAAGGATGTCTTCATTCCATTCCAAAAAATAAGAATATCATCATCATAGAGAAGATGAGTAATCAAAGCACATGCTCTCGGAGTATAATAATAGCCAATCCCTCTCTTCTAAAAAGCCATAAAGAGCCTCCTATTTAGAACTACGCACAGTGGCTCTCGATTTAATTGCAAGGATTGTAGAGGATGTACGATTGAGAATAGCAGTCTTAAACCAGGAAATCGAAGACACCGATGCTAGTAGGAAATTATGTGTGGCATGGCGACTGTCTGTTACATATGTTCATCAGAAAGTTACACAACATCGCTGGCCCCGACCAAAGCCTCCTTGGTACATGATTAATTCGGATGGGTCACTTGCGGGGAACAGAGGAGGTATGGAGCTCTCATCAGGAATAACAATGGTGAAGTCATTGTAGCAGCGACGGGTTCAAGTGCAGCCAAATCAGTTCTCTTGCATGAAGTTCAAGGCATCGAATTGGGTGTTAAGTTAGCCAAGAATAAAGGCCTACGACGAATAATCCTATGCATGGATTCCGCTAATGCTCTCATGTATCTAACCACAAACAAACCACCTCCCTGGGAGGCATGACACACAGTTAGGAGGATCAAGCGATCACTGGCCGAGTTCGAAGATTACAAAATCATGCATTCAGTCAGGGAGACGAATAGAGCAGCGGATATGCTCGCCAAAACAGTCCCGAATACGGAATTCCTAGAGTTAATTCCAAGCTCGTTTGCTGAGGATCTCAAGAAAATAATCTATGAAGATGCTATATGTAAACGATACAACAGATTGTAACATCTTCGATTCTTTTTTTTAGTGGTCTGGGGAGCCCATTTATACCCCGCGCTTGCCTTTCAAAAAAAAAAGTGCAAAAACTATCACAGGAATAAGATGTTTGAAGAAAAGCTGGGTACCCGATAAGTATGCCATTAATTATTTTTTAAATACAAATTTATATGAATTATTTGCTACTCGCTAATTATGGTTTTTTTTAAAATTAACATTATTTTTATATTAGCGACGGTAAAAAACCGTTGCTAATTGATTTAAAAAAAAAATAACATTATTTTTATATTAGCGACGACAAACAATTGTCGCTAATTGTTTTTTAAAAATATAATATTATTTTTATATTAGCGACGACAAAATAACCGTCGCTAATTGTTTTTGAAAAAAAAAATTATGCACTAAAGAATTTAGCTACGGCAAAAAATCGTGGCTAAGTTTTAGATTTTTTTTATTAGCGACGGCAAAAAACCGTTGCTAATTGGTGTTTTGAAAAAAATTGTACACTAAAGAATTTAGCTATGGCGATGAACCGTGGCTAAGTTTTAGATTTTTTTATTAGCGACGGCAGTAAACCGTTGCTAATTGGTTTTTTAAAAAAAATTATACACTAAAGAATTTAGTTACGACAAAAAACTGTCGCTAATTGTTTAAAAAAACACGTCACCGATCCGCGTGAAACCTCATCTCAACCGTTAATAACATCCAAAACATTTAGCTCAATCCAACGCACTAAACCAAACCACGTCACCGATCCGCGTGAAACTAACACAACCAATCCCCTTCAATTACCTTTCTCTATATAAATTTAAATTTTCTCTACAAACCAACTTAAACAAAAAATTTCTCTCACAGAGGAGAAGTCCACCGCTTCCTTGACACCGATCCCGGCCGCCTCCCTCGACACCAATCTTGGCCGCCTCTCTCTCCCCTCCCTTCCTCCGCCGCCTCCCTAGATGCAAGAGATCTGAGATCTCTGAAATCTCGGAGATCAGATTTCAGATATTCTATAGATTGAATTTTTTTTGTGGTTTTTTGTCATTTTTGTATGGATTCTTTGTAATTTTTGTATGATATTCTAGAGATTCTGTGTAATTTTTGTTATAATTTTGATCAATTAAGTTTAGTTCTGGTAGTTGATATTAATTTTCAGAATGCACAATCATTAATAGCTAATTTCATTATAAAAAATGAATTATCTTTTGTAATTTATAATTTGTCAATTTCATTTGTCAATATGATTAGCAACAAAGCTATCCCTAAATAGCCACGGCAAATACCGTGGCTGTTTTGTCAATTAGATTTGCAATTTAGCGACGACAACAAACCGTCGCTAAATAGCCATGGCAAAAAACCGTCGCTAAATAGCCACGGCAAAAAATGGTCGCTAAATAGCGACCGCAAAAACGGTAGCTATTTAGAAAAAAACCATCGCTAAATAGCCACAGCAAAAAAAGGTCGCTAATTAGCGACGGCAAAAACCGTCGCTATTTTTCAATTTGCGACAGTCGTGGTCGAAATTTTCAACGGTTTTAGCGACGAAATTTTTGACACTAGCGACGGTTTTTTGGCCGTTTCGCGAATTAGCGACGGAATAGTTTACCGTTGCTAATTCAAATAGCGACGATTGAAATAGCTACGGTATTGCGACGGTTGTTGGGCCGTTGCTGATTCCTTTTAGCTACGGTTTTGGGACATTTAGCAACGGTGTTTAGCCGTTGCTGATTTCAATTTTTTTGTAGTGGCGGGCCCCACTGACTCCAGTAGAGCAAAGCAAATCAATAAGAGAGCCAGGCTAGGCCCGCCAAGCCCGCATCAGGCTAGGCCTAATACCCTCTATCATCCTAGAGATGCTCTTAATGTCTTAATCGAATACAATCACACACACAAAGAGCCCCCTTGGCGCTGTCCGACACTAGGCGCCTAGCTCTCTAAATTTTTGATAATTTATACTCGACATTTCTTACACAAATCAGAGCAAGCTAGCTAAATAGCTACAACTAGTTGTGGAAGTAGAAGTGTGCGAAGACTCAAGTGTCAACTTGATGTATGTAAAGAAAAGGGAGAGAAGAAAAAACCTAAGAGTATTTACAAGCTGTAATTCTAGAGAGCCAGGTTCACAGCGCCAAGCCCACCCATCACCATCCATCATCCTAGAGTGGAGGCATTTTCAGCATCTCTAGGATGATGGATGGTGATGGGCCGGCCTGATATTGTGGGTTTGGCTCTCTAGCAAAGTTCATTAAAAAGAGAAGGCAAAAAAGTGCAACAACATCTTCTCAACGGTGTGGTTGTGTAACAATACTAACTATACCTTAAATTCACACGGTACTACTGTGAAAAAACACATGGGCAATTTAGGCCCATGGATAATTGAAGTGAACTTAATAATCCAACACTTAGGCTCAAATGTGACCAGTGACACAAATTATTCTTGAGAAAACAATTCAAATTTTCCTTTATGATGATTAGTTTGTTCATGTACTAGGTCTAACGAATGGATGATCCAAACAAATCCAAAGAACAACACTAAATTCATCTAAATAGGAACAACTCATCTAAAAATTAAGATAAGTAATACATACTTAGGATTCCTTTTTCTTAAAATAAATTAAACACAAAATTGTCACGGATCAAATAATACTTAGGATTCCTTGTGAATTAACAAATAATTTTCCTTTTGGACCATGTAATTAATATATTTTGAAATTTTGTGCATACACATCAAAGGACTAACTGAAAAACAGAGTGGTGATTGTTTGATATTTTCAAAATGCGTATTCACTCAAATTTATTCCCGGTTTCTTAGTGGAAGGAAAAAAAATATTGCTTAAAAGATAGCGTTCAAATAACATGCCTGTTAGTGATTTTGTGATCTTTGTTTGCATACCTGTGCCTGTTTTCAACAGTTGTACACATGAGTTTTTTGCATCAATTTGTGTTTTTACATGTCTGATCTATTTAACTAATTTTAATCATTAAATCATTGTTAACATATTATTTTAACGATTTTCTTAACTTTAAGAATTTGCTTTTTAATTGTGTTTTTAATCGTGATTCATTACCTTTTCAATATTATTGATCTCTCTCATTTCCTTTTCAACGTTTTTTTTTAAAGCTTACATACCTCAAATACTAAGACTCAACTTGGTACACGGTAGAAAATATATAATGCAAAAGTTTACAGGGGTTACATAATCTTTAGTGCTTGATTGATTTTATGAAAAATGGATATTGAAATTTGAATTAAAGACCTTCACATCTCTTAGTTATAAAGTTTGGCAGGATAAAATCTCCCGGATTACTTTGCAAAACTCTCATAATCTCATCGAGTACTCAAACTCCATAAACACTCCAACCACCACCACTTTCACAACTACCGTCATAGCCACTACCACGATCACCATACCATAACCATCACAACCACCACCACCACCACCACCACCAATGCCATTACCACCATCGCCGCCATCTCCATACCCACCACCATTCCTATTACCCCCACTGACACCACCTCCACCACCACCACTATCATAGTACAATCACCACAACCAATACTACATTACTGTTACCACCATAATTTTCGTCGTCGCGCATCATCACTACAACCAGCACAACATAACAACCACCACCACCATTCCTACTCACAACTATCATACCGACCACCACTACTAACATCACAACCGTCATCTCCACCACCATCACAACCAACAGCTTAGCCAAAATTCTCATGGAAGGGGGCAAGTAATTATTATGTGAATTAGTGAAGTAATGAAGCAACCATTTAAGGAAATGTGAGGGGACAAAATGGGGGTGAAAGAAGAAAATGCATAATTTTTACAGGGTAATCAGTAATATTAACCAAGTGGACCCCACTATTCTATAGGTAAATTGACAATATTTTCAAAGTTGAGAGGGGCAGTTGCCCCCTTGTCTCCATAGTGCTTCCGCCCATGAGCACAACCACCACCACTACTATTATCACTACCACCACCATAGGTACCGCCACTACCACTTCCATGATCTCCACTACCATATCATACTCACCACAACCACCGCCAACTTTACTATTACCACCATAACCGTCGTCACCGCCACCACAACTACCATAGCATAACCACCATCACTATAGCATAATCACCACAACTACCACCACCTTCACTGCTACTACCGCTAGAACCTTATTTTCATTGATATAGCTTGACTTTCCTCTACCTGCAATGAAGGTTGCAGCAACTTGAGACCAAAGAGAATAATTGGTTCCATTAAGTTTCACACCATATGGGATTGCGGTGGGTTCAGGCGCAAAACCCATAGGTTGAACACTCAAAATCATCTTGGAGTTTGATGGTGTAGATGGTGGTGGTGGACCCCTATCTCAAAAGGCCGAAAAATACAAAAATAAAAATGAATAAACCGACGAAGAGTATCTCCGAGGGAACGTATGAACAAACGTAGCGAGATCTCAAGATCACCACTATGATACCATGTCAGAACGAAATTATAAATATATTGAATATTTTGTTTTATTTACAATCAACTGATACATGGGTATATATACAACTCTGCAAATTAGTCTAGATTCTAAAATATTTGTGACTTGGTATACAAGGATTAAACTAATAGGAATCAGTAATCTAATAGGGAACAATACTGGTATAAAGATTAATCTAATAGGAAACAATAAGCTAATAGAAACAATATAAGAAACAATAAGCTAATAGGAAACAATATAGGAAACAGTAAGCTAATAGGAGACAATATTATAATATGACCACGCCAACATAGAACTGTTTGCCTCATGATGGGGAGTTGGGGAGAGGCTACGATCGCAGGGGGAGAGTTCTCTTTCCCGTGATGAGATGAGAGATTACAGATTGGGAGTGAGAGAGGGTTTGTGAAGAAGACCTCAAGGTGAGGGGAGAGTTTACAAAGAGAGATTGGGTTTGTGAGGAAGAAAAGAAAACATTGCAAATCAAACACCAACCAATCACATTACAAATCAAAAACCACAATCAAATGAATAAATAATGTAAATTGAAATATCCACTACACTCACCTAAGATGCAAAGAAACCAACATCTTCACCGCCTCTTGCACTTCTCTACCAGTCGTTTTACAGAGAGTGAGAGATTGAGAAATTTTCAGTATTAAAATTTTAGGGTTTGATAAAATTTTAGGGAAATAAGCTTAACTGTGGTTTAACCCATAGTAAGGGTGAAAGAGTTTGAAAAAATATTTTGACCAGTCATTAAGGTGGACTTAATGGTTTCGTCGGAAAGTAAGGGTTAGACTCAAATAGTTTCAAAATGAAAGCCGAACTCTAATAGGTATAAATTAATAAGTGACTAACTAAAAAAACCCAATTTTAATTAAAGATACATTTGTAATATGAGGGGTTATTATTGGAAAGTGAAAAGTCTTACATGGCATTTTTCCTCAGGGCCAAAATCGTTGTGTGTAGTAGATGATGATGATCCGTATTAAATATTTATGTGATGTTTTATAAAACTAGTTAAATAATCCATAAGCGAGCTTCTTTCGAGTGTTTGTTAGAAAAGGAATTAGTCGATATTGTAGTGGATACACATATAAGTATTTTGAAGTTTCTATATAGTGATGGCTACGTGTATTGCAAAAACCATATTATAAAGACATGAGGGCTTTTTATCTCTTATAAAAAAAATACAAAAACTCTTCTATGATAAGGTCAACCATTTTCAAGGTTAATTAATTCTGAATATAGAAAATGTCAATTTTTTTAATTCATGAGTCTTCAATATTTTATATCTGTAGTGGAATTCACTTGTGATTCATTCACCAATGAAAAGGTTTTCTAGATTTTGGTAAGATAATTTCTACCGCATAGTCATTGTAGACAAACTAAGATTTATGTATGGATAACAGTGGGGCGGATTTTCACGAATATCCGCTCTTTTGGATTAATCTTAATGAATTTCGAAGCGGATTCGGAGATCCAAATTATATTCACCACAAATTCAAAACGGATACGGATTTAACCATATCTACCGCGAATATCCGCACCGCTTAATTTAAATAACATTTTAATGCCACTAATTTAAATAAGACTGAGTTCCCATGTGACTCTTTTGACTTTTTTGCTCCACATCAATTCAGACTGTGATTAATAGTTGTTCTATCACCGTCAGACTCCCTACGTGACTTTCTTTTCCCACAAGGAAACTGTTGCTGCCTGAGACTGCATTTTCTTTCGTCTCTTCAATCTCTTCTTTAAACCAACTTTCAATGGTTCTCTCTCTCCACTTTTTTTCTTCCAGAGCTCCAACGAATCAACAAAGACACTAAACAACCAGAACCCGTAAACAATCAATGGCCTTTTCGTCTCACGCAATTCCTTTTTCATTGACACCCCTACTCCCAATATCACAAGTCCTTTTATGCATTCCTTCGCTGAACTCGACCATATTATCCTCTCTCCTCCTCCAACCTTCATCGGATCTAGACTGTGATAGATCTAGGGCATCGAAAAAGGTTCAATACTTCTTCACAGAATTCCACAAAAACTCAAAATATTTCCAGGTTTATAATGAGCCAAGAGAGCTTGTAACTTCTCTGAGATGTTTGGAAGGGATTTGTCCAACTGTTCCATCCCCACATTAGTGACTCATGCTCCCTCCAGTGATCTGTTTCTAAGGGTTTTATAGCTCATGTACCAAGATATGATTGCAAGATCAAGTCGAGAATGACGAGGATTCCGCAAAACTGAAGTTGATGATGCTGTTGAGATTTCGTGGTGGTCTTCTTCTTGTGTTTAAGAGGAGGTGGAGCTATATTGATTCTTTGAAAGACTTGCGATGAACGCCGTCCTTGTTGAAACTCTTAATCTTAGCAGTCCAAGAGTAGTTTGTCAAGATCCTCGAGCTTCGTATTCATAAATCGATCCAAGTCTAGCTCAAGAGCTGAGACTCAGTCTCTGAAACATAAACCCTAGAACTATAAAGATAGATCTCTCAGTTGTTTTTTATTCGATTTGTATGATTGATTTCAATCTTGTTTTGGTAGAATTTGTATTGAATTGGTCGGATCTGAGTTTATATTTTGTATTGAATTGGTGGATTCGATGACTGTTAGTTTTTGGATTATTATGGAACTTTGTCCCTATTGTTGATGACCAGACGATATCTTCTTCATTGTTTTTTTTTTTTTGGGGACCTAATCGGGCGGGGCGGATATCCGCCATCCGCCTTGGAGTGGGGATGGTTTTGCTAAAAAAAAAAAAAAAAAACTAAATGATTATTTGAGGTGGATTTGGGGTATGCGATCCTGACAGGGGCAGGGACGTCAGATTTGCTCGAATTCGCCCTATTGTCATTCCTAGTTTTATGTTCATCAAATATAGTACAACAATTCTTGCCAGTCACTTTTCGGTGAGGTTTTGGCTTTTTTACACTTTTATAAATGGTGTTTATAGTTGTATTCTAAAATAAAAAATGACTTTCAAACCTGGCTAACTAGACTTAATATAGCATGCAAATTTAGGATAAAAAATGGACAATTCTTTTGACTTTTTTGTTTTGGCCTTTGTGTGTGTGTATATGTATCATGTACTTAACATGGTTAACAAATAAAACATAAAATACATATATTTAGGTATAGCTTGCCAAGACAAAGATAAATTAATCTCTTTAATCGTTGCCTAAATCCTACATTTGTCATTTCCTCATTAGCTTTATGTTATATTATTCCCCACATATCATCAAGATATTACATTTGAGATACCTACATATTTTTTCGAATCTCAAAGATTGGAGCTTCCTCATGTACATACCCTAGAAAACGATTTCTCATTTATTTAGTCAATCTTTGTTGGGAATTCTAAATGAAAATTTTAAACAGTCCATTCAATTGTAAACATGTTATGATTCATATTTATTTGATGAATAAGATGACCTTGATTCCCCGGCTTCAATTATTAATTTTGAGGAAAGGAACAAAAATGATTGAATGCTCCCAATTCCCAATTTTGATCGACGCATGCAGGCCAAAGATAAATAAATAAAAAGTTAGCGAGGATGATATCAGTGCTAAAGTCAATCCATAAAGACTTGCTTTCATTTATATGGTATATTTAGCCATAAACTTCGCTTCAAACAAGTCTAAAGACCATGTCAGCAAAGGAATATGGAACGAGGCTAACTAGAAACACTGTTACATGCTAAATACTCAGATATGGGTTTGTCTAAATGTCGAGGGAACCAGCGAAGGAGGGGGTGAAGCCGTTAATCCATTTAGAATTTCGAGAGAAGTGAACGGCTTCACCCCTTGCCTCGCTGATTCCCTCGCCATTTAGAATTTCCCCTTAGATATAACACTAGAAATAAATGTATGTCGATGACTCCAAGTGATTCCCTTTTTTTTCCAAGGCCAAACAATAAAAGTTTTATTGACAAGGCAAAGAGGTGACTGCGTGAGACACTCAAGCGTTACAACAAACATGAACATATCGATCAGTAGCCCAACAAAGAGTGCCACGTAGTGGTTGAAACAATTAGAAAATGTAGGAAAACAACTTTCAAAGCAATCATAAAAGCTGGCGTCATAATCCTATTATTGTAATAATATTTGGGTATTGATAGAAAAAAAAGAATTGGGCGGTAATATAATACATTTGGCACGTCCAAAAGCAAGTAAGTCCAACTTGTGCAATAACAAAGGGTGTTAAGCTTTGCTTTGCTTATTTCATTTGGCGTGCGTGTTATATTTATGCAAGCAATTTTACATGCTCTAGTTCCTAGAGAATTACTATCTTCCTTTTACCTACTCTCTTATTTTTTGTCGCATTTTACTGCCTATATTGAATTCCTCTGGTCCTTTTTCTCTCATCTGTGTCAGTCAAGCAATTTCACGCCACATACATGTCTCCAAAAATAGAAGAAGAAATTAATGTGAACTTGGGTAAGAGCCTAGCAACACGAAATTGGAAATTGGTCTTAAATATCTATCTTACTTTGAAATTTTCAATACACCCATTGACTTAGTAATTAATTTCACACCATGGCCTAACAACCAAAAATAGAGAAAGAAGTCAAGTTACAAATTACAATTGCTAGGAAATCTCAACATCAAACTAGACTACAATTTCAAGGAGTGGAGTTGTTACCCTGGTCAGAACGAAATTTCAGAGACTAAACAATGTTTTCTAGTGATAACAAAAAATTAAATTTCGGACTTGATAACGCATTTCCATGATTTGAAGAGTGAGGACAAGAAGAGAAAATCTCAAGAGAATAGCTAGGGAATGTATTTCCGTGATCAAAATAAAGATGCGTAGTAATTACTAGGGGTGGGCACGGTCCGGATCGGTTCTAAATTTGGAGGAACCTAACTCGAACCGTTTAAAATTAACGGATCCGGTCCGGTCCGGATCCCCTCATTTTGAACATTGAAACCGAACCTAACTCGAACCCTTTGGAACGGTCCGGTTCCAAATCTAGGAAGCTTTTGACATAATCAATTGTGCTTGTAGTAACATTAGAAACAAAGAAGATAGGATAAGACATATAGATAAACCAAATACTCGAACCTTGCATTGATTTCTTTAATTACTAACAAGCAACTATAAAGTAATGCAATGCAAAACTAATGCATATGGAAACTATGCAAATTTGTTATTTATTTACAACACATCACAAATGTTAACCTAATAAAATCACAAACAATGGACAATAATGACTTTAGCATCAAGATCACAGCTTTGACAGGTATTGTTCAAGAAACATTCTATTCACACAAAACCCACAACCCTAGATTTGCATAAATGATAAAACAACAACTAAAAATGGCAGGCAGCCATTTGAAATTAAAACCCATAAAGGAAAAAACGTAGTAAATTTCACACAAATAAAATACCTTGAGAAGAAGTGCATTTGATTCCTTTCCACCCAAACAACACCCAGAAGTCTCAAAACATCTCCAAATCCAATCTCCAACCTATAAATCTCCCCACCATAACCCACCCAAAAATCAACCCTTTTCCTCTCCGGCATAATCTCTGCCTTGAAAACCTTCCATGACTCCAAGACATTCAAGCAATCTCTCTCAGCTAAGAATCCAACATGCAGAACCCCTCCTTCACCAAACTGATTTCTGGGGTGAATGGGTCTGATGATGATATCTTCAAATGAGGGTGAGACTGACAAATGGGAATTCTGGAAAACGAGTTTTCTTTGTTGAGAAAGGAGATTTACAGTGGTTAGGGCTTCGATGGTCTCGAATTGAACCCGGCTGAAGCCTCTGGACTTCCAATTCTTCCGCTCTGTGAAGATGTCGCAGGCAAAGACTGAGCCTTTGCCGAGTTTGGACTCGAAGAAGTTGAAGAGCTCGTTGGCTATGGCTGTTGATGGGATATTGGAGAGGAGTTGAAGAGGATTCAAGTGAGGAGAGCTCCTTGAGCTTGCGATTGTGTACGGCGTTGGAGACTGGGCTTTAGTCCAAATCCCTAACTTCCTATTTAGGTTAGGTTTAGTCTAGTAATGTAAATTGTAATTATGATTTGAAATGGGTCCAACCCGGACCGTTTGTTTTTTAAAAATAGGAATCGGGACCGGACCGTTTTATAACGGACCCGGACCGATCTGAACCGTATCTAAAAACACATAATTAAAATCCGGACCGTTTAAAGCAAAACAGTCCGATTCGAATTGAACCCGCAGATCCTCAACCCGTTTGCCCACCCCTAGTAATTACATAGAAAGCCTTTTTCCAAGAAACCAATCCAGAAGATTTTTGTTTCTATCAATTAAATACAAGAAATCATTCACGTTAATGGTATTTCTTTCAAAATAAAATATCGTCCCGTCTTAACACAAAATATCGACCAACTGCAAAACTGTACCCAGCTCCATATATGTGCTGTAATGTAATACGTCAGCTAATTTCATAGTTTACAATCATGTTTTTTTTTTTTTTTTTTTTTTATTTTAAACATTTCAATAAAGGTTCTGATATTTCCCCCAGCCCATTTCTCTAATATTTTTCTTCATCATGTCTGCTTTCTGACTTCATTATAAATTTGCTGCATGTTATGTTATGATGACAAGCTTCATCAATATATGATAATAAACAAATCCCAAAAGATCAACTAATACTCCTTTAAATGGGTCTTTGTATTCGCTATAACCTATATTGATTCCAGCAAACGTGTGACTATTTGCTTTGAGAAAACTACATTGTGTAGCGAATGGGGTGCAAGTCATGCGAGAAACCGAAGCAGAAACACAGGAGGGGTTGTGGTCACCAGAAGAAGACCAAAAGCTCAGCGATTACATCTTAGAGTGTGTTTGGTTGCATGAAATTCTATGCCATAGAAATTCATGAGGGGACCACTACATTTTAGGCTAAATTGATATATTATTCCACATTTACCATTTGACCACCATTTGATTTTGTGATCAATGGTGGGAATGGAAGTCCCATGAACATGGGAATCCCACTCCTTGGCCCCCTAAGGCATGTGATTTCCATGTTCATGGGACTTTCATTCCCACCATTGATCACAAAACCAAATGGTAAATGTGGAGTGATACATCAATTTAGCCTAAAATGTAAGGGTCCCCCCATGAATTTCCATGACATACGATTCCATGCAACCAAACATATCCTTAAATTATGGCCATAGCTGCTGGAGCTCTGTTCCTATTAAGGCTGGTAAGTTATTTTATATATACTTCTTGCATTGAAATTCTATTTTAAAAAATCTCTATAAATTGCTAGTTGTTCTGGTGTTGAAAACAGTTCACATTTCAACATAGTACGGGGGATCACATGCCTTGCACCACCATATGTAGGGAGCACTGCCCAAGATTTGTCTTTTTATTTTTTCCTTTCTGTTTCTGACGTTGGGTAAAGTAGTGATTATCCTGCGGGCTACTTCAACAGACAATTCACAAAGAATGATACAAGAGATTTGCCTAAAAACACAGAGAAAATAACTCTAATGTTCAATCAAATTAATCAAATCAAAGGTATCTCTAAAATCAGCTCACAAGCTGAGCTTTATAGCTAAAACTCGTGATTATTAGAATTTTACCAAAAATTAGCAAAACCCCAATAATCATGTTTAAACAAAATACGTAATAAAAGAAATAAATTGCCAGAAATCTAGCCCAAATTGGGTTCAGAATCACCATAGCTCGTTGACCACGACGTGAGCGTTGAAAAGAGCTTTCCGAATTGGGGTTGTTTGCGCGATTCTGATACTCGCAGCCAAAGTTATGGTAAAAATACTAAAACGCACCTAAAACTGCCAAATTAGAAATAGAATTATGATTTTCTGTCATCCTTGCGCTGATCTGCTAATTCAAGATATTTTAGTGTTAATAACGTGCTATCTGACAGCTCAGCATCATCTGACTCGAATCTTCCTGCATCAGTTTCTCAAGGTTTTGTAACTCACCTAAGATAAACAATTTTTTTTAAAGAAATTGGTGCAAGCCATTATTTGAAAACACTCTCGTCAATGAAAGTTACAAGAAAAATGTTTTTATTTTTTTTCATTCTTTATAATATATATAAGTGCTCATCTTCTGGTTGCTAGAAAATAATTTATCATGAAATTTTAAGAAAGTCATGATGACTTTCTTCCCATTAGATTAACATTGGGCCATAGCTGAAGTAACGCTCTGCATGATCTCACGAAAGTTGGTATTTTCATTATTTGAGTATTTTTCCTCATTATTTGGAATTAGACCTCCATCGCTCAGTAGGAAACAAGTAAGCAAAAGTCATTTACAAAAGAAATAAGATCGATTAATTGTCTAATATTATATGTTAAGATGCTAATGGAACTGATTAACAATTTGATCAGGTGGTCTCTAATAACACAACAATTGCCTGGAAGGACAGACAATGAGATAAAGAATAATTGGAACTCTTATTTGAAAAAGAAAGCAATGAAGAAGGTTGAATCACATTCTCAAAGCATAGACTCTACATCCGATTCTAAGGAGACTAACAATGAAACTTCAAGCTTTGGATCATCAGAGTCAATAGAGCATAAAGAAAGCTCTTCATTTGGAATTAATAAAACAAATAAGAATACGTTACCAAAATTTTTATTTGCAGAGTGACTATTACCAAATCAGAATTTTTGGGAGCTCTAGCAACAAAATAGTTATGGAGGAAAATGTGGATAATCTGAAAGTTATTACTGATACATTTTGCCATGATACGGAGCCGTATGCAAGTGAAAGTCATTGTCAGTTGAAGAATGAAGACACCAATTTGACAAAAATTCCCTTTCAATTTGAGTATGAGACTCATAGGAATGGGGTGTTTGATTTTGTTCCGATGGTAGAAATATACAGTGATTATGACATGGTTCATGATTTTATTTACTGAGAACAAATGGCGTGTTCAATATCCAATGCAATTCTCAGTAGATGAGGAAGGAAATTAATTAGAGGCTCATCGGAGTGAATAAGATGCTCGAGTGAAGTTGTCTGCAGACTGCATTGTTTGAGTAGCTCTCAACAGTTATTGAAAACTGAAAAATAATGACAACATTTGATTTAAGTTATTTTTTAGTTTATGTTAAACATTTGTGGAGAATGTCCAACATAAACGTTTTCTTGGTTTTGTTCTTTTATTCCAAGGGATCATAAATTTTTTATTAATATAAGTGAAGTTCTTATTAATTTAGCGATTTTCAGATTAATTTGTTTGCAACACAAGTAGGGAGCATTTGTAAATTGACCGATTATTAGTGGAAAAAAAAACAAAAACAAAAACAAAAACAAATACAAAAAGGAGGCATCTGTAATTTGGCCATTTACACAAGTGGTTTCCACTTGTAATTAAGGCCAAAGACTCTGAATAAACACCCGCTGAATTTATTATTTGTTATTTTATTTTTTAAAAACATTTGCCTTAATGCGCCTACAAGCACAGGAAGAACATAAAATGCCTTCCAACCATTCTGAGCTGCTGCAATGTATTAGTGCCGCTGGCTAGCCAGTCGTGGGTGTTGTCAAACTTTTAAAACCATTGTATATTCTTACCTCCATAACGCAGAACAGTTGGCCATTTTAAATTTTGTCGGGTAAAGGTGGTCAACCCAACTGAAATTTGAAAGATTATAGCCTTCAATCAGAAATCCTAATTTTGACTTACCAAAAGCTCAATTTCATTCTGCGAAATATAATTGTGACTATTGGAGTTCAATTGTGCTGTCTGAATCGTCAGACGGATGTTCAACTTAGCTTCACAGGTTATTTAAGCTTTTTCTCCAAATTCAGTTTGTGTATATTAGCAATCAGTAGAGGCAGAAACCAAAAATCTTAAGCAAACACTAAACAAGGTATTGGTCTGGATAGGCTATCTGAATACTAAGACAACATTACATGATAAGTGTTCAGCAAACTTCCCCATTGATCACTTAGTGTGCAATGCTGTCAAATTCTTGGAGAACCAACCAAGACCAAAAAGTCACACAGTAACCAAAGAAAATAGAAAAAATCAAACTGAACCCAGTGTTGGAGATCATCTTATTGATGGTACAATCATCAAACTAGGTTAAGTGAGGACCAATGTAAAAGAATTTTTTTTTTGGAAAGTGAACTGGGTTTTAAGGACTCCAAAACCTTTATATAAATGAAACAAAAGCAAAAACAACAATAAAAATAGAAGCAAACTCTCACAAGAAAGAGAAGTGTAGTGAGAGTGAATATGGTTACTAGGCCTATAAAAATCTTCAACTAGCATTGGCCAAAGTCTCATTTGTTAAGGAGGAAAGGATTCAACCTTTGTACTTTTTGTTTGCTTTCTTAGCCCTAGAGGATCTTCGAGGGCAGAGACTAAAATATTTAGTGCAAGATTTTGAAAACAAATTGCTTGCAACCTCTTCACTAGAAGGATCTTGCTCATGTTCCTCGTTACTACTCTGCTCATCTGTTGTGGTGTTCTCTTTGTCTTGAGTCGGTGTGTGGTCACTTGCCTTCACATTAGCACTACGCTCGAGCATTGGGTTGATAAGAATCAATGGTTGTGGACTCTGCGTTATGGCATCACTCTGGTCATCATTTATGTTATGCTCTGCCACATTGACAACCTCTATACTGGTTACATTCCATACTTTTTCTGTGATAGGCCCTGGACTCCCCTCGAAACTGGGTTGAGTCTTCGACTTGAATGTATGTCTACCATTGGCGATCGTCCAACCATCGGAGTTTGTCTTTCTAGTGGTTGGGTCCTACCCGTAGCTTGCCATACCATATGGCCTGGAGTATTAATTTCTTTGCTCTTTGAACACTGCTGTTTTGTATGACCAAAAACTGCACAAGAATTGCATTTAACAGGAATCCATGCATACTCAACTTCAACTATTTTTTTCTTATCTCCATTGATAACCACAGGGATGTCTTTGGGTAATTGGTTGTTTGCATCCACCTCCACACACACTCTCGCATACGCTAATCTTGTCCTTTCTTCAGTAGCTTTGTCAAGCATGATAGGCACTCCAATAAAACTAGTAATCCTTTGAATACCCTCTGAATTCTATAGGAATAAAGAATTTTTTTTCAGTGTAACTCAAATAGGTATCGAGGTAAGCACCTCGGCATCCTCGTCCATAGAAGGTGACCAGGCCTTGAGGATGAACAACCTGCTTGCAATATGCAGAGGTCCCATTTTCAATACCTTACTTTTATCTTCTTCCTTCTTGAATTTGAATACAAAATTCTTATCTCCGTGTATGCTCATCTCAAGCTAAACAAAACAAAACAGAACTTAGGAAACAATACTATGAAAATAGATCACAGACCTCAATACTAAAGATGGTTATGAAAATACCTAAAGACCTCTTCTCTGAAAGATGTTGTGGTCAAGGTTCAGTTACAGTACACTTATACAAATTTCAAGATTCTTTACTTATTTTCATTTGGCGTTTATATATGGGAGAGAAAACCAGGGATTCTGAGCACGATCTGTTTAGACAAGAACTAAACCGGGGATTCTGACCACATATATGTTTAGGCATGAATTTATATGTCAGCGACCTGCTTGAGATGTCATTTGAATGGATCAGTGGTGGAACTGGGAGGTTAAAGGATATGGAAAGTTCCAGGGTCCGAATTCGACAAAAGGTTTCACATTCTTGCTAAGGTTAAAATCCTAATCACTTTTTTTTTATTTTTTCCAAAGTACTTGCACCTGCCGGGAATCGAACATGAGTTTGTGGTAGGATCAACATTATTATTTGTTTGTTTGTTAGTTTTCAACATTTTTTTTCTTTCATTTTTTTGTTTGTTTCAGGACCGAGGAAGGGGTTATAACGTAAAAATGTTAAGAGTCTAGGTTCATCATGTAGCAATGACAGTAATTCAGGAAGACATCTGACTGGAGCATACATACATGCAAATGAAGGTTCATACCACCATAAATTATAGCAAAGCTTCATTGCTCAAGGAAGTTGGAACTGTTGGCTTTACAAAGCCTAGATGGAACACGACAAGAAAAAAATAAATTAAAATGCAATGTTTATTCTTCTTAAGCAAAGAACTACAACTTTTAAGGAGAACTCACACTTACTTCACTCATACTATGGAATGCCTAGCTCTCCCCTTTATATAGATATGGATACTAATCAAATACAATGCCTAAGACTTTTCATTTTTCTAGATACATAAATTCAATGAACCATTTAGTTCAGTGAACCACATAGAAAAACTTAGAGATCATTACTTAGAAAAATTAAAGACCATTTATTTTGAGTTGTATACTCCAACTCCCCCCTTCAAACCAAAATCTTCATACCAAGCATTGCTCTAAGCTTTTCAAACGTGCTAGTTGACAAAGCTTTGGTAAAGATGTTTGCAATTTGTTCAGTTGTACTGCAATACTCTAACTTCACCGTCTTTTGCTTCACATGATCTTGAATGAAGTGAAATTTCATATCAATATGCTTGCTCCTTCCATGTTGCACCGGATTTTTAGCTAGCTCAATAGCTGATTTGTTATCCACAAATATAATTGAAGATTCTTCTTGATCATGATCAAATTCTTTCAGCAAGTTCTTCAACCAAATTACTTCACAAACTGCAGTTGCGGCTGTCATGTACTCAGCTTCACATGAAGATAGAGCTACAACACTTTGTTTCTTCGAAACCCATGTAAAGGCCGTTTATCCAAGATAGAAAACATATCCACTGGTACTTTTCCTTTCATCTTGGTCCCCAATCACTACCTGAATAACCACGAAGTTTTGCGTCGTCGCCATATGCATAAAAGAAACCAAAATTCATTCCTTTAATATACCATAGGATTCTTTTAGCTGCAGCCCAATGAGAATCCTTCGGAGTTTCCATATACCTGCTTAAAAGTTCAGCACCATAGGCAATATCTAGCCTTGTGATTGACAAATATCTGAGACTACTAATTAGACTTTTGTACAAAGTCGAATTCACAAGATTTCCTTCACCTTCCTTAGGTAACTTTAAACCTGTTGCTACAGGAGTGCTCACAACATTGCAATTTCCCATTCTGAATTTTTCAAGAAGCTCTTTTGCATATTTTTTCTGACCAATGAAAATGCCATCAGGTTGCTGCCGAACCTCAATACTAAGGAAGTAGGATATAAGTCCACAATCTGTCATCTCAAACTCCTTGAACATTGCTTGCTTGAAATCATGAAACATTTGTTGACTATTCCCTATAAACAGTAAGTCATCAACATAGAGACTTGCTATGAGAATTTCTCCATGATCGTTCTTCTTCATATATACTGCATGCTCAAATGGACATTTGCAAAAACTATTTTCTTCAAGATAATTATCAATCCGAGCATTCCAAGCTCGGGGAGCTTGTTTAAGCCCATGAAGAGCTTTCTTCAAGTGATAGACTTTGTGTTGTTCTCCCTCTACTTGAAAACCTTTTTGTTGTTCTACATATACCTCTTCATCAAGAATTTCATTAAGAAAAGCGGACTTAACATCTAGTTGGTAGATTTTCCAACTCTGATGAGAAGCAAGTGAAAATGGTAATCTTACAGTGTCTAGTCGAGCAACTGGGGCAAACACCTCTTTGTAGTCCACACCATATTTCTGTTTGTAGCCTTTAGCTACAAGTCTTGCTTTGTACCTATCAACTTCTCCATCAGCTGTACGTTTGATCTTATACACCCATTTAACACCGATAGCTTTTTTACCTTTGGGAAGTCAAGTTAACTCCTGTGTCTTGTTCTTCTCGATAGCAAGAATTTCTTATTTCATAACAATTCTCCAACATTCTTCTTCCCTTGCATCTTGAAATGAAAGGGGCTCATGATCAACATAGAGACAAAAAAGATTTGTTTCTTCTAATTCTTCATATATATCTTGTAGACTCCTCATTTTGTTAAAGACGGGCTGCTTGAGTTTTCAACTGTTGAGGCACTTTCTGATGCACTGTCGGATGGTGATCTGAATTGCAATTCTAAATTTCTTCGATTTGTAGAGGGTGTTGCCACTGCACTTGATGGTGTTTCCAAACCTTCTGGATCATCAGAATCTAGCTCTTCTAAGTCAATATGCATATCTTCACTTGTTTGTTCGTCATTCCATTTCCATGCTTCTTCCTCACTAAAGACAACATTTCTACTTACCACAATTTTGTTAGTAAGTGGATTGTAACATTTGTATGCTTTAGATTCCTCACTATACCCAATGAATATGCATTTCTCTCCACGATCATCAAGCGTTGTTCTTTTTGCTTTCGGAACTTGTGCATAAGCAATACATCCAAAAACTCTAGAATGTGCAGCACTTGGTTTATAGCCACTCCATGCCTCTTGAGGTGTCTGTGAGCACCGATTTAGCAAATATGTTGTGCAAGCTACTATTTCTGCCCAAAATTTCTTTAGCAAACCATTTTCTTTCAGCATGGTCCTGGTCATGTCAAGAATAATACGGTTTTTCCTTTCTGCAATATCGTTTTGCTGCAGTGTGTAAGCTGCTGTGAATTGTTGCTTAATACCTTGTTCTCTGTAAAAATCTCCAAATTCATTTGAGGTGTAGTATACCTCTGTCAGATCTAAGAACTTTAATTTTATGGCCACTTTCTACCTCCACATGTGCTTTAAAATTTTTAAAAACAATAAAAGCAACAAAATTTTCTTTAAGAAAATAGACCCAAAGCTTACGACTAAAATCATCAATGAAGGTAATGAAGTATCTGTTACCTCCATGAGAAATTGGCTTCAACGGTCCACATATATCTGTGTAAACCAAATGTAGTGGTTCTCTAGTTCTCCATGATTTTTCGACTGGAAATGAACTTCTTTGTTGCTTGCCAACCATACATGTATCACACACAATTTCTGGTTTGTCAATATTAGGCAAACCAAAAACCATCTTTTGATAAGCTAACAACTTGAGTCCTCCAAAATTGAGATGCCCGAAACGTAGATGCCACTTCCATGACTCATTGTTAAGAATTGTATGAAAGCACTTTTCAAGACTTGTCTTGAGATGGGAAGGAAACATGCGATTCTTCGCCATTTGAACTTGAGCAACATATCTTCCATGCACATCTCTCAAGGAAAGAGAGAGATTCTCCATGTATATTACGTACCCCATTTCTAAAAGTTGCCCAAGACTGAGAATATTACTTTTCATACTTGGTACATAATAGACATTGAAAATATACCGTGGCTCGTCATTTTTCTGATAAATTCTAATTTTCCCCATACTTTGTACAAAAAGTTTCGATTAGTCTCCCAAGCTTACATTGCTATGCATTTCTTCAGTAAGTTCAACAAAGAGTTTTTCTTACCACACATTTGGTTACTTGCTCCAGAATCTAAATACCAAACATCAAGTTGGTTGCGAGCCTCGTCTTGCGCAAGAAGAAGTGTGGGAGCTTCTTTTCCCGGATCTGATGATTCTGCAAAATTGGAGTGTTCATCTTCTCCAAGCTTTACTCCAACAATCTGCGGCATAATGCCCAAACTTCTTGCAATTATAACATTGAATATTTTTTTTAATTTCCGCATCCATTAGAGGAGGATCTACCTCTTCCTCTTCCACGACTATTGTTGCTCCTTTGATGATATTGTTCATCATTTCCACGACCTCTGCTTATTCCACGATTGCTTCCGCTACGTTGCGAATTTCTTTGACTGGTCTTCTTCTCATTTAGAGTCAATTTTGACTCTAAAGCTTGTTCCAACACAATGGAACTATTGTTCTTTTGCAAGCATTGCTCATGAGCCTACAACGATCCCATCAGTTCTTCAATTGAGAGAGTATCTAAATCTTTAGACTCTTCAATAGCCACAACCACATGCTCGAATTTGGTTGTTAGTGATCGAAGGACTTTCTCAATAATACGGATGTCCTCAATCTTTTCTCCATTGCTTTTCAATTGATTAACAATTACTAACAATCGTGCAAAATAATCAGAAATACTTTCACCTTCCTTCATGTGGACTGATTCAAAATCAGCTCGGAGAGTTTGTAGGCGAACTCGTTTCACCCTCTCAACACCTTTGAAGATTGTGCCAAGAATTTCCCATACTTGCTTACTTGTTGTCACTTCAGCGATCTTTTCTAAGGTTGGATCATCCAATCCTTGGTAAAGTATAAACAAATCCTTTTTGTCTTTCTTCCTTTGATCCCTGAGGGCGTTCCTCTGCTCCACCGTATAAGCAGCTTCTAGCTCAATAGTGGGTTCAACATACCCATCAGTGACAATCTCTCATAGGTCTTGATACCCAAACAATGCTTTCATATGAATACTCTATCTATCAAAATTGTCCTTTGACAACTTCGGAATTTGAGGCTGAGCTAAGTTGGATGCCATCTCCACACTTATACAAACCTTGCTCTAATACCACTTTGTTGGCTTTACAAAGCCTAGATGGAACAAGATAATAAGAAAAAAAAAATTAAACTGCAATGTTTATTCTTCTTAAGCAAAGAACCACAACTTTTAAGGAGAACTCACACTTGCTTCACTCATACTATGGAATGCCTAGCTCTCCTCTTTATATAGATATGGATACTAATCAAATACAATGCATAAGACTTTTTATTTTTCTAGATACATAAATTCAACGAACCATTTAGTTCAGTGAACCACATAGAAAAACTTAGAGATTACTTAAAAAAACTAAAGACCATTTATTTTGGGTTGTATACTCCAACAAGAACTCATTTTCAACTTGCATTTCAGCTAAGAATAGAAACTCAATGATAGAATATTGGTGGTTTCGAATAAAAGGATTTTTCAGCTATTGCTTATAGAGATGTTTTTTGAATGTTTCGAAGCATTTCAAATTCAATGCTAATTAAAAAACAATAAGCCTTTTGTATTTCTAGGAATGGCGTAGAATACCAGCGTTTTTGAAATAAAACAATAATTTTATACAGAGAACATAGCCTAATAGCCATCTGCAATGCAACCATGTGTTCTGCAGAAACAATTACTCTAATAAGCAATACACTTTGTCATCACATTTATCATAATATTCTGGTGTAGAAATACATATTCATATTCATCTGGGGTAGACCTATATATAATTTCTTTTTTGTATGCTTAAATCTATAAAAATATGATGTTCACGTGAACATTGCAGCAAGACGTTTTTTTTTTTTTTTTTTTTTTTTATGTTTTAACAAAACCAATCAGTACCAGATTAAATGAATACTTTTTTTTTTTTGTTGGAAATGCCTGAATATTTATTAGATATAAAACTTTAAATGGGTACTTAGTTTTAGTAGCTACACGCACTTGGATAATAAGGATTTCTACATACCTCTTCCAATTTCTTGCAAAGGGAAGAAAAAATGGATGCCACCGACTGCATTGCAACAATAATCAACATTTCTTCCAAGCAATTGAACTCGGTAGCTAAGATGAGAGCTTTTGCTTAAATTGGATCCAAAGGCAACGAGCCATTTGATGCCCAACTGATTTGGATAGCCATTTGATCCAAAGGCAAGGGATTGCTAATTGTTTTTTGGCTGATTGATTGAAAAGAATAGTTATCTTATTTGTTTATCAGTTAGGTTTATCATAGCTTTATTTCAATTCTTGCTTCATCTTTCGATTCTTGTTTGTTTATTTCTATTCTTATTTCGTTTATTTTAATTCTTGCTTCATTTATTTCAATTCTTGTTTAGTTTTATCAGAGATTAATCAAATAAAGTTTACAACTTAAGAAACATATAATATCATAAATTCATAATATAAACCCATGTCCTTGTACTAGTGGATTTTATGTCGACGTATGACATTTTTGTGTCGATCTCATTACACACCATAAGTGGCCATTAATAGCATTTGAATATAGCATTTTTTAACTTGTGCTATGAAAAACCATGTTTCAATAGCATAACAATATTGAAACGCTGTAAAAAATAAAGTGGGAGATAAAAAAAGAGTCAAACCTCTCGATTTCACTCGAAAATTTTGGAAGCCCCTCCTCTCTGTCTAACCAAAAGCACCTACTCCATTTTCTTTCAATACAAAACACGAGCGAGATCCATGGAGAGAGCGAGATCCAGAGCATTTTCTTCTTGAACAACATCAAATCCAAGTTCGTGTCTCCTCATTCTCACAATTTTCCGCTATTAAACATGTCCCCATTCTCCTCTAGGGTCTTCGAATCCTCCACTCTCTGTCGATGCCTCAGCAGCGGCAGCAATAGCAACAACTTGTCTCCTCATCCCGAAGATGAATTCAACAAGGATTGCTCTGGCGATGCTACTGCAGAGGCAGTGCTCAGCGGAGGTTCGAGAGATCTGATTGCAGCGATTCGAGTCGTCAAGAGCGCCATGAATTGCTCATTTTGCAGGAGAAGGCCAAGAAACCTCAACAACAGATGACTGGTGTTTGGTTTCGTCGACGGATCTTGATGGTTGGAAGACGAAGAAGAACGAGGAGAAATTTTGGGTGGATAGATTAAGGTAATGGTTCTGGCTTTGTCTTAGCAGCAGGACACCTCTATCTCCGCCACCACCATATTCTTCTAATCTTTTAATTTTTCTTGCATAGATTTTCACAGTGTGAATCTCATCTTTTCTTGTTGTCTTTCTTCTTACAGTTGTGTTCTCTTGTATTGCTCTTCTTGTTCTTGCCTTCTTAGATCTCTGTCACACATAATACATGCTTGGTGAGAGTCAACCCCTTATCACCGACATACTTGATTTCTATGGTTATTTAGTTTCAGGAATTTAAGGGGTTGAAACATAGATTTTCTAACAGATTCTTTGTTGGGTTTCCTATTATATAAGTGAATTTTGAATCTTGGTAGGGGTTATTTGCTATTTGAGGTTTGGAGAGCGGAGAGTTGAGATAGTTTTAGATACTTGTGTTATTGGAGTTTTGATTCTTTGGTTGTTTGTTTGGAAATAGACTTTGGAACTCAATATATCAGTGTGTCATGTCCTGAAATTGAGCAAAGAGCTAAAGAGACAGAGAAAAGAAGAAAATGGGTGCTGAAAAGAAGGCGCGAAGATCTGGCGCTAAAACAATTCAATTTGAAAGTTCAGGGTAAATTTGTAATTGGTGTAGTTGTGTTAGTGGAACAAATTCGTCTACGTGTTTAGCTATGAGTAGTTCCTTTTGAAATTCTGTTAGGATCTTAGCTATAAAGAGAGAAGCAGGAAACAGAGAGAGGTATGTTGAGTGAATGAAGTTGAGGCTCTTTGGTTCAGTTGGAACCCTAGAGAAGAAGAGAGGCTCAGTTCTTAGTAGAACTTGAGAAATCTGTATCCATTTTTCCTATTTTTCAGTTCAATCTATCATTTGTTCTTTCTTATTTGATCCCAACTAGTCACGATCGTGACAATTGGTATCAGAGCCGTTGCGATCCCACCAACTGATAGGATTAAGATCATTGAATTGAAAAGCTATGGAGACCAAATGGGAGGAGATGGAAATGTTCATGGAGATAAGAGAGTACCAAGGAGAGATGTCGGAACAGTTGGGACTCTTGAAAACAGAGTTGAAAGGATTAGCTCAATCAATGGAAGATCGAGAGAGGCGAATGAATGCACGATTCGATCAGCTGGAACAATTATTGCTTGGTTACCTCGGAATGGGTGGATCTATGGATTCAAACAAGTCCCCGACTACGCGCGATTTCAGTAACACAAGGAGCCTCACCAAATGTACAAGTTTATTTTCAGAAGAGGAGAATTCAACAATTATTGGGGTTGTACTCCAGAAAACTGAATTAAAGAAAGAGGAAGATGTTGCTGCCGACTGTGCTCAGGTGCGAGAATGTAATTCCTACACCAAAGTCACTGGAACAGAAACCAAGGTGAGTGGAATTCCCTATGTGATTGAATATGGGCTTGCAATAGGAAGTGAGTTGTATACTCCTAAACCACAACAGATCCCTAAGGAATATGACTATAATGGTGATGCCCCTGTATTTCATGAAGGCTATTTGAAGAAATTTCCCAAAGACATATTGTTTTCATTAGTCACTTACTCTTCTTGGATCAAAGTAAAGATGAAAGTTCAAGAGGATGCACTTTATTTGTTTTTTGAAACCAAGAACGCTGGTACTATGCAAGGAGATATTGGTGTTGCTAAAAGTGTTGATAAAGGTGCAACCTGGCAACAATTGGGCATTGCATTAGATGAGGAGTGGCATCTGTCGTATCCATATGTTTTTTACTACCATGGACAAATATACATGATGCCTGAAAGCTGCGAGGAAGGAGAACTTCGTCTCTACAAGGCAGTTAAGTTTCCTTGGCAATGGGTGCTGAAAATGATTATAATGAAGAAGCCCTTTATGGATGCATTTATTTTGAATCATGATGGCACTCATGGGCTAACTGGATCAAATCACAGTGGTTTTGATGCTAGCAAAAATGGACAACTGGAAATCTGGTATAGTGACTCACCATTGGGCCCTTGGAAACCACACAAGGAAAAACTGATCTATAACATTGTGAAGAGCTCAGGAGCTCGAAATGGGGGTAGGCCGTTTGTGTATAATTGACATGTCTACCGCACAGGTCAAGACTGTGGTGAAACATATGGGCGACGAGTGCGCACTTTTAAGGTGGAGACACTTACCAAGGATGAATACAAGGAAGTCGAAGTGCCTCTAGGTTTAGAAGAATCTGGGAAGGGACGAAATGCTTGGAATGGCGTCCGATATCAACACCTAGATGTACAAAAGCTAAGCTCTGATAAATGGATTGCAGTTAGGGATGGGGATAGGGTCCCTTCTGGTGATTCAGTTCATAGATTGATCCTAGGTTATGCAGCTGTGGACATTGTTGCTGCACTTGTTATAATAGCTGGAGTATTATTTGGAGCCATTAAGTGCATTGTACCCATAAAATGGTGCTCCCATAGCTTGGGTAAGAGAAGAGATGGGTTCTCAGCTTGGGAACATCCATATGCCTTGTCTTCCAAACTGAGACGATTTGGTACCCGCTTGAACAGAACTACTTCGTATGTCGGAGGGAAAATGAAGTCTAATACTTGTTCTGGAAGATTGGCTCTCTATCTACTAATTGTGACAGAAATCTTACTAAGATCAGCAAAGGTCTCCCTGTCAACGAATCAACAAAATAGTCCTACAAATTTTGTTCCTCACACACAATTTTTTGAGGCTACAACAATTCAGGTATATACAATTGCCCATCTACTACTGAACTTTCTGTCAGTGCATGCTAAGGAAGCACCTAGGAGAGCACATGAAGTGGGGTTCATTAACACTTCGGTGGAGCCTATTTGGTTCCCAAACCAGACATCTATACTGTCTTGGTCGTCGGGAAGATGGAACTTTAGTCATACCATCTACGTATCTAGCTGGGCAGGCCATATAACCTCAAAGAAAACGCTTGAAGTCTCATGGTTCGAGAAGGACTCTCGAGCTTCCTTGGTTAACACAAGTTGCTTACCAACGTTGCTGAACTCACTTTGTCTTCACAAGTGGTCGTACCTTTTCAATATCTTCAGCCAGACTAGCATCACTCATGTTTACAATGTTTGGCTTGATCATGTGGTATGTGGCCATTTTAATGAGAGGCCTGATGGGCTTATAGAATGTGACCCCTGCAATTGTACTTGTTTTGGTGAGGTTATGCCTAGCTTCCATTTAGAGGCAATCATTGCATATGAAGATGCGAAAGTTTCTGCTTGGAGTACTGGAAAAACTATTGCAGAGTTGCTGAAAATTCCTGCAAAGAAAGTCTGTGAGCTGACTCAAGAGGACCAAGCTTTGTACCTCTATACTCCTGAGCAACACAGGTTCACTGGTACTTGTATGGCACTACTGGGTTCCATCTACGTCCTACATTCAATCCTTGAGGTCACGGATTTCAAAAAGAGAAAGGCAATGTCATGTCCTGAAATTGAGCAAAGAGCTAAAGAGACAGAGAAAAGAAGAAAATGGGTGCTGAAAAGAAGGCGCGAAGATCTGGCGCTAAAACAATTCAATTTGAAAGTTCAGGGTAAATTTGTAATTGGTGTAGTTGTGTTAGTGGAACAAATTCGTCTACGTGTTTAGCTATGAGTAGTTCCTTTTGAAATTCTGTTAGGATCTCAGCTATAAAGAGAGAAGCAGGAAACAGAGAGAGGTATGTTGAGTGAATGAAGTTGAGGCTCTTTGGTTCAGTTGGAACCCTAGAGAAGAAGAGAGGCTCAGTTCTTAGTAGAACTTGAGAAATCTGTATCCATTTTTCCTATTTTTCAGTTCAATCTATCATTTGTTCTTTCTTATTTGATCCCAACTAGTCACGATCGTGACACAGTGGAGGAGCTAGTGGGGTGGTCTTACCTTCCCCAAACTTTCGGTCTACGTAAGATTTTGAGATTCTAAGATCTCTACCAGCACATCAACGCCCCCGAATGGATCGATTTCTCCGCTCCCAAAGAAGACTGTTGTTGACGAATCCTGGTATGATTCCCAACAACACATTGAATAAGACTTATAATCTTTAGTTTAGATCTGAATTTTTAGCCTGGTATGATTTCTCAAATTGCTTGCTTTCAAGTCCTTCAGTGACTTGATATTTGTCTAGGAACACTGCTCTGTTATTTCTGTATTTGGTTTATCATTGTCAAGTCATCTTGACTACCTCTATCGTGTTGTTTATGTGCCTAGTTTCTTTGCCAGAGACATTGCATCCGTTCACTCATCTTGAAAGATAACAATATGTGTTCCATGGAGTGAGTGCTTCTTTTGGATTTATCAATTCTATCATGTGCCTGATGGATTACAACATGAATTGGTTTCTTTGTGCAAATAAGGCCAGCTCTGAACTTATCTCTTTCAAAAGCAGAACTTGAAAAATAACTCATGAATAGGACATACACCCAACCAATGATTATGATCTGCTATGGTATAAAATTGTTACAGTAGTTGGTGCCTTATAAACTTGACCCTCTATTTCCACAGATATCTAGGTGATCATAATATTTGCAAAATTTCTTAATAGTTAGCTCCTACCCATATTTTTTTAAACTTCCTCTTTTGATTTCTCGTAGGCCATCCTTGGTTTGTGGCTGCAAGAACGAGAACAAATACTTAGCAAGTTTTATCAGTTTCTTAATACAGAGGGCATGATGATGATATTTAAATATCTTGACAGTCCACTTCATGATTAAAAAGCTGAACCAGTTCATGGAAATAGTTAGAGGTGGAGTGCTTTAGATGATCACTCTTCATTCTCTAATGCAATTAAGGGCCATGGATATAAGTATCTTATATTTAGCAGTTTGTTTCTACAATATAAAAAGTTTGTAGAGTGACATCTTAAACCAGTTCAGTCAATTTTTTTTTCTCATTCAGTCTAGTTGTTTCTATATTTAGTGATGACTAAAGTATGCAAGCTTGGTCTTTGCATATAATATGGCATGCTTCCAGAAATACAGGTGAGCAAAGCAAATACGCAAGGGAATTAAGTTACATGCTACATACAGGGGCGGACCTATTCAGGGACCAGAGGGGGCAGCTGCCCCCCCTGAACTTTAAAAAAAAAAAAAAAAAAAATTTTGGTTTATATTTAAAAAAAAAAAAAAATTGACTATTCCATCTACCCTTCTTCGAGTCTCTCCTCACAGCCGCACAAAGAGCAAACAACAGTCTAGGGTTCCCCTTCTTCGAGTTTGCGCAACTAGGGCTTCCGGCTTCCCCTTCTTCGACTTCGAGTCTCTCCTCACACAGCTCTGGGTTGCTTCCATTTCTGCAATGTGTCCATTTCTGCGCAACTAGGGTTAGTCTTCTACTCTTCTTTTATCTTCCTTTCATTTTTAAAAATTTTTTTTGAATCATATAATGCACTGCATCCAGTTCATGACTTCATTCAACTAATTGTTCTAAAATTGATTTCTCTAAAACTTTCGATTCCATCATAAGTTGATACTTTATGATCATGTGCTAGAAAAAATGGGTTTGGGTGTAAAATCTTGGAGCTGGGTTTTGAGATTGAGAATTATCAAAACAACCCCTTTCTTCATCAACCTTAATGGCGTTGGTTTCTTTAAAGTATCTAGATGAATTTGACAAGTTGACCCCCTTTCTCCATTCATCTTCTCCTTAGTTGGTGAAGCCTTACAGGATTGACCCTTAAAGAGAATGAGGCAAACATCATCACTGGTTTTCAAGCATCTTAGAATGGAATCTTTGTTCATATTCTACAATTTGCAGAAGATACAATCTTCTTTTTAGAGGTAGACCAATCCCAACTTCAGATCTTAAAGTAGTCCTGACGTGGTTTGAAGTAGTTGATTGTTTGAACATGAACTTTCAACTTTCAGAAGATAGCTATCTATTGAACTGGGGAAGTTCCAAACGTAAAAGAGTACGATAAAATGTAGGGGTGAAAAAATGAAAAGTTGCCTTAAAGAACTTGGCGCTACCTTTGGGCCACAAGTTGTGAAACTGAAGTGAGCCCACACCTCTTTCTTCAGTGTCACTTCACAGAGAGAGTTTGGATCACCATTTGCAATGAGTCAAGGTGGTTATGCCAGTCAGAGAATGAGTTACTCCATTGGATTGACCTATGGAACAATAGAAATCTGCATCTGAGAAGAAAATGGATTTGGGAAGACTTGCTATGGGCGATTTGAAAATAAAGAAACAGCAAACTTTTTTGGGTAAAGATATTATAAGTTCTTCCCATTTGCATGATCAAAATTATGGTCTTTCAATGGGCTAAACTGTGCTTTATGCCAGATAGTTCAATGACTTCTGATCTTCAATGGGCTAAAATTATGGTCTTTCAATGGGCTAAACTGTGTCACATTTGCAATATCAACATCTTTTGGTATTGCAGTTTGACAACACCCAATTCCATCACAAGATTGGTTAGTAATGCTTTCAAGGTTTGTGCAGAATGACATGCAGCTGCTCTGAAATTCTTTGTCTGAGAAATCATAGATGTTGGCTATTGTGTCACAGCCAATGGTAGTAAACATGTTACGAATGTTTGAGAATCTGTATTCATACCTTTTGAGATTCATTAATAGGTTTGATAAATTGCGAATACCATCTTGAGTGTAGCAATCAGTAGAAGAGGAGGGTCATAGGTGTCATTGCAGAACACATTGAACTTTGCATCTTGGAAACAGTTTGTATCACTTCCAAGACCAAATGAGCAATTTGTGCTTGTTAACTGATTGTCTTGTTCATATCCATACTCCATTTGCCATCTTTATTGAGTTTATGCCATTAGGTCGATGATAGTTCATATCCATACTCCATTTGCCAAATAACTCCCTGCTCCAAGGATTGTCTACAATTATGCTATCCAAATCAAAGAACTAGAGCCTTACTTTTTCAAAACTTCTCCTTACTAAAGCGATACCCAACATATGCTTAAAGTAGGCATGTTCAATTTGAATGAAATCTCTGTCTGCTGATTAATTATTCAAAATTATCCCTTTTGATCCCATATATTTTCTTCAGTCTTTCTTGAGGTACATATTTTTTGTGCACCTTGCTTTCATAATTTCATTGCTTTGAGCTGTAATTTTTGTACAATCTAATAGTTTATCTGTGGTCTAGTGGACAAGTTGGGAGCTGGATTGCTTTCATTGCAGTTGTATTGCGGCTCTTCTTTCCAAAACATTTCCCAGGTAAGAGTTCTAGTCTTTTTCTAAACATTCTTCTGATTGAAGTATAAATATATAATTCTCGATATCTATGCAGGCATGAAATTTGAATCGTCTTTCTTTAATAACTATGTCATCTTTCTTACAGTTACATATTGGTTTCTGCTAGTATTTGAAACTTATGCTCTTATGATGAAGTTATTGACTAGCAATAACCTTTCTAGAAAGTATCCAAACCCCTCATTTTGAATTTTTGGGTTGACATACACTAGTAAACACTAGTAAACTTTTCTAAGTTACTTAACAACTTTTCCATGATAACAATGTTTGAAAGTAAATATTATATATTTATTTACTTAATTAATATTTTATCTATTTATTTAATATATTATTTATTTTTTCAGCTATGGACAAGTTTTTGAAAAGAAAGTCTGTGTCAGAGTTACCATCCCCTAACTTACAAAATAATGAGGGTGGTCAGTTTGATCCAATCTCAAAGCCAATTCATGTGGATTATGATATGTCAAATCTTCCAACAGATCCCGGATCAAGACCTCGAATTTCAGACTATCATCCTAATGATCAGGACATAATTAGAAGAGCATATTTACAAAGGGGTCCATGTCAGCCTAAGAATCACAAATTTCCACAAAAGAAAATGGGAGGTGGGATGAGACGTTTTAATGTAGCTTGGTTCGACCAACACAAAGATTGGTTGGAGTATAGCATAGAGAAAGATGCTGCATACTGTTTGCATTGCTATCTCTTCAAACCGAATTTCGGGGATCAAAGTGGTGGCAACACTTTTGTAGTGGAAGGGTTCGATAATTGGAAGAAACCGGATAAATTACAAGGTCATTTGGGAAAGACTCATTATGAAGCTTATACAATGAGTCAAAATTTGATGAAGCAAAAGCAGCATATCCAAACATTTTTTGTTAAGCAATCAGACCAAGCTAAACTTGAGTATCGGACCCGTTTAAATGCTTCAATTGACTGTATTCGATTTCTTTTGCATCAAGGATTGGCTTTTCGTGGTCATGATAAATCTGAAGACTCAAAGAATAGAGGAAACTTTCTTGAACTTTTGGAGTATACAGCTAATCACAATGAAGACATAAAGAAAGCTGTTTTAAAATATGCTCCTGAAAATCACAAGTTGATTTCACCTAAAGTTCAAAAAGACATTACAAAAGCGGTTGCAATTAACTTCCGACGTTATTCTTGAAGATCTTGGTGACGCATTATTTGCAGTTTTGGTTGACGAATCTCGTGACTTTTCAATCAAAGAGCAAACAATTCATTTGACGAGGTGAATACAGAGTTACTTTTGTGTATGACATGCTTAGGTCCAAACAATTCATTTTCAGCATTTGACCACCAGAAGTTGATCCGTCTTGCTCAATTTTATCCGATGGATTTCTCAGATTTTGATTTGATGGTGCTTCAAGATCAATTGAAAACTTATATTATGGATGTGCGATCAAATAGTGAATTTTCAAATATAATCGGTATAGGTGGTCTTGCTAAGAAGATGGTTGAAACAAAAAAGGATGTCGTATATCCTATGGTTTATTTACTCATCACATTATCATTGATTCTACCTATTGCCACTGCTACAGTTGAAAGGGCATTTTCAGCTATGCATATTGTGAAGAGTCACCTAAGGAATCGAATGGGAGATGATTGGATGAATGATTGTTTGGTGGCATACATTGAAAGGGATGTTTTGGATAGCATTGAAAATGAAGCCATCATGCAACAATTTCAGAACATGAGATCGCGACGTGTAGATTTGTAAAAATGTGGTTAAATGATATAGTTAGAAAGAAATAGTAGGTGTTTTGAAGGGTCCTTATAAGGACATTCCTTTATGGATAATACTTTTTGTACGTATGAGTTGCATAGTTGCAATTTATAGATAATATTTTTTGTAAATTGGTGAGGTGAATTCCTCTCACCTCTCCCATCTTTTGTAAGTAATACAATATCTTATTTTATGACTTAACATAAGAAAGTAAATAGTAGTATTTAAATTTGTCACTTAAATTTTTTTTTTGGAAAAAAGTTATTTTAGTAAATTATTATTATCAACAAATATTACTTTGTCATTTCGCCCCCCCTGGAGTGAAATCCTGGGTCCGCCCCTGGCTACATATATTCAAGAATTTAAGGTGGTAGACTTGAAGGAGGTATATTAAAGATGTAGTTGTTTTGGTGTTCTTTGTCTTATTTTTCCTTGTATCAATGTTTTGCAGGCACTAGAAAAATCCAAGTATGAGCAATCACTTGATCTGTGAGGCGCTTCATTGCTATAGTAGAAAAGGAATTGAAATTGGCAGAGCACGTGGGCATAGAGAGCTGTGCTGAGTCTGAACTACAGAAGCACCTACCTAGAATCTCCACAGTTCCATCTTCCGGTATGACATTTTTATTTTTTGTAAGTATGAAAACAAACCATGACCTGAAAATTAACATACATTGATTTCTTATTATTTGCCTTTTAGGACATGACTAGTGTTACGGGGAAGAACATAAATGAGCTTCTTGCGATGGCTAAAGAACGAAATAAGGCAAGAAAGGTTAGTGATCTCTACAAATGCCATAGATACTATGTTTCATGTCAGAAGTCCTTAGATTTGGCTTCGAAGAAAGGTGCTCACAAAATTATCTCATCCCATGTGCAACACATTGATTGTGTTTTTGCAGCCATAATTTCCAGATTTTAGCCATCTTTGCACCTTTTCTCTCAACATGTGTGCTCCAGTATTTAATTATATCTTCTATCAAATGAACTAAACTAGAAAACTAAGAAATTGAAGAAACAATGTGAAATAAGAAATACTTGACATGCAGTTAACCTATTCTAAACAAATGGAAATACTAGCATGCTTAATTCTTATGCGCCATGTCGTTGAACTTTTATAGCCATACTTTCCATGTTTTATTTTTGTCTCTATATTCATAACAATGGCAATTGAAGTTGTCACTGGAACTCAATGATTACCTTATATGGCACCATTTCAGGGCTATACGCAATTGACGGGAACTTCTTGGACCCTTGTACACTTTATCAGCTTTTCCCTCATAACAGTGTTACTACTTTTGAATCTGGTAAGTAACTGTTAAATTCTTTTTCTATAATTCTTCTTAGAATGCTTGAAGTGACATTAGCGAGGTTGCACCACTTGATCTCAGGCACAGGCATAGTTGAATCAACAAGTTTACCAAATTCACTTTCAGGGTATAATCGAAAGCATCTCCCAGGCCCCTCACACCTTGCTTGACCACTGCATTGGGGGCATTTAGATTTTCTCCTCTGGTGTTACAATAGGATGATATGTAAAGGAAGCACGTATTGTTGTGTAATTATCTTTTTATAAATAAAAATAAAAATAAAAATAAAAATAAAAATAAAAATAAAAATAAAAATAAAAAGGAAGCCTCGCTGTGTAATTGAACTTGCAAAGGAAAACTACTCTACTAGAATCATAGCCGCAGTTCGAATGTGTGCCATTTGACAGATTAGATTAAAAAAGCGTAAAGGTGCATGCACACTGTAGCGCATATTAACGTAACCTGCACATTTTATTTTTAATTTTTTTCTTTTTTATCCCTTAACCCCGTCCACCTCAGATGTGGCCGGCTGAGTTCGACCCTGTGACCTAATGATACCATCCGCCACTGTTCAACCACTGAGTCATCACACCTTTGACAACCTGCACATTCAATTAGCATTTAAGTAGTGATTCAGGAATTACAATTCCTAAAATTAAGAATGAATGCCAAGAAAGATATCCGTGTAAGTGCAATAAACATCTCTAGCAATGAGATAAAAGTTCAACTAGGCATTCCCAATTATATCCTTTAGTCACACGCACGTAGGAAACTAGAAAATCTTAAATATGAAACTTGTGTTCGGTGGACATGATGTTGTCAACCTGCACTTAGGTAACTTTATAACTAAATTAGAAATGATTATAAAAAACAAAAATCTGAGATTGTCCTGTAAGTATAGATCCAAGTCATCAAAGGTATAAATAGGGGTGATGAAGTCGGGTTGCACAACTTTACAACTTTTCGACATATTTGGTGATGAAGTCGGGTTGCACAAATAGGGGGTATGTGTGTCACACGGACACAAATTGTAATGAGAGCTATTAAGGACCATCAGCTTGTTGAAGTATACAAACCTGATGTTGGGTTGCTTTAGCAGGAAAAAAAAATCATGGTACAGGGAATTCCAACAAGGTCCATAACCCAGTCTCTATGGAGTAGCATAAGTTTGAAAAAACTCACACCAAAAGATAGAAATTATGGCTTCTGGTGGTTGAGATTGTTTCTGTTGGGTTTGGGATCAGTGGAAGATGTGACTTGATTTACTAAAGTGAGTAAGAGACTAAGTATTGACATCAAATGGCCGCAGGGATAAGTGGTGTGGGAAGTCTGGGTAGTGGTTGAAGAATTTATAGAGAGCAGGAAAACACTTAATTTGAAGGCGCCCCTTCTCGGGTTTGGACTAGCTAGGTCCTTTCTAGTTTCCGCCAGGCAGTCAATATGAGTGAAGATTAGAAGCGCAATGTGACGACCAGGTTGGGACCTCATTCTTACAGCAGTACCGTACGTACTGGGTTTCGATGCAGATCTAGAAAGATTAAATATGTCGAGGTCATAATTGTTGATATCGAGCATGGTCGTCTTTAAGGGGATGGGATGCAGTATAACATGTAGGTTCTAGGTAGATCCTCCTTATCACAGAAGAGCATTCGAATTTTTTTTGCTTTTCTGAAATTAACGAAATTTTTTCTCGATATTTTACAAAGACATATCCTCCAAAAAAAAATGTACACGAGTTAGTTTCTGGTTTTACACAAATTGTTTTGGGTTTTCATCAAATCTTCTATATTTTAAGGAGAAAATCTCCTATAAAGATTTTACAAAGGCTTACCATCTTGGTGCAGAAACCTATATAAACCATTTTCTCTTATTATTTTCATTTTAGTTAAGTTTCTTTAGATTATATATTTACAGCTGCAAATTCACAGTGGAAAAAATAATTTCATAAAATAAGCAAGCACAACGAACAACGGAGACAGAGGAGTTGAAAGACAATTTGGTCAAACAATGAAAACAAAATGAGCTGAAAAACAATTTGGTGTCTTAGGTTTGATCCCATCAATAGGATCTAAAAAAAGGTAATTGAAGTTTTCAAAAGGGAAATGCTGGAACAAGGATTTGCTCACCCATCTATAATACTCCAAATGCCAATTTCAATCTACTAATGTACTATTACCTTGTAAACTGATTTAACAAAAATATGGTATGTATGAAAGAAAAATAAAGAGAAAAGAAAAGCAGAAGAAGTGAGAGAAAGAAACTCCTGGAAAAAGATTTGGAAGATGAAGGGACATAATGGGAGATGATGAAGTGGCCGAAGGAGAAGATGGTTTAGGTTTCGTTCTAACATATAAGCTGCTCTCAATTAGGTTAAACAAATTCCTTTTTTTTTTAAATCCAAATACCCTATAGTTAAATTAATCTGTACACAACAAACTATCAGTTGATGAGGGAACCCAATTTTTTTTTTTTTGGGTTCCCTTGTCATACGATGGGTTTATATAAGATTTCCCTTTTATGGAGTCGCCCTTTGTACCCAATCCTCACTC
This sequence comes from Berberis vulgaris, assembly GCA_963556465.1. NCBI lineage: Eukaryota > Viridiplantae > Streptophyta > Magnoliopsida > Ranunculales > Berberidaceae > Berberis > Berberis vulgaris. The sequence goes on along the minus strand of OY747126.1, from coordinate 15,380,348 downwards.
TCAAAGAAGATCCTTGTTGAAGCGGAAGTCATGTCATCAAATAATAGAGTAGCCAACCTTCTGGCCCAACTTAACACCACATTCCCCGGCCTCATGTTTCACAACAATTAAAACAGCAACACATGCATCGAGGTTGAGTGATCCCAATGACCTTCCCATCACGATAGAATCCCCGTTGAATAAAAATTGTGATAATTCTATAGGAAAAACAAAAGAGAATCATTTTGTGTAACACATATTGGACACACCCACGCCAAGACATGCGTTGGACACTCAAAAGGCCACTTCCATGCTTACTTAAATCATCAACTTTTCTCCTTTCCATTTTTTAGGTTTCAATAGTTTGTGAATATTATGAGTATATTATTAGTAGTGCACGTGTAACAATATTGATCAACAAGTGTGTTTGCGTATTTTAGTGGGTTTCTCAGCCAATGGGTCGGACACCTTATATATGTGTCATTACATAGGAATCATTTAATACGCAAACAAAGTGCTAAGTCAATAAACAACATTTAGCATGGAGTTTTGTACTAAAGAATAATCAAGAAAATAAAATGTCTTTTGTATTCACAAATGGAACTTCATTTGTCATGTCAAAACTAACCAAATTACAAGGATATTCAATCATATTACTTTTTAAAAAATACCACTTTTGTTGCACACGAAATCAAATAAATCATATGTCTGCGGAACTTGTAGGAAAATGGATATAATATTAATGTGTATAGAAAATATACAATGAGTTTGTAGTTCTTACTTGCCACTTTCACAAATTAAAACTAATGTATAGGAAACTGATTTCAGAAAGAGTAATATATAGTCCTTTAGCTACCAATGAATTTCTCACCAATATTTCCAACTAAGAAAACATGACATAGGATGAATAACATATATGTTGCTATATGAAACTTACGAGTTGTTTTTCCACTTCCAGTTTCACCCACAATAATTAATATATAATAGGTTGTTCTTCCCGACTTATTCCACGATTCGCTTTTCAACTAAGAACAATATGATATACATGAGAATCATAATTATAATAAGTACTAAGTAGATACAAAAATAAAGTGCAAAAGGAAAGTAGCAATTATGGTAATGGTTAAGCTAAAAAATTACCATAGTGCAATTTATGGAATTACAATTTGCATAGCAAGTCGATTTTGTACAAAGCAGTGGAATAAAATATCTGTTCTCCCCAAATATATCAGCGTTGCAAGACATGAAGCTGATAATTGCAAGACTTGGTTACATATGGTGTCAATTTTATTGCGATTAACGGCTTTGGAAAGGGAAAAGAATAAGGAGAAATTCTATGGAAAATCTTTTTTTTTTTTTTATGTAACAAGGACACTTCATTTTCAATAATATATATTTGATTTTTTAAATCTCATTTACTGACACAATTGGACAGTACAGATTCACATGGATATTACTGAAGATCACTGTGATAGCATAACACTATTGCTGCCTCGGTGCTGTGTATAGCAATCCAGGTCTTACCTTGAGAACAAGCCAGAGAACAAGAAAATTTTAGTTTCCATAGATTGTTCTTCCCACTCAGGCTCTCTCAACCAAAGACTAATGCAACTATCACAAGGCAGATCTCCCTTATAGTTAACTTGCATAACTTAAATTTCGTGCTGGCAAATTAATCAATCAAGCAAACCAAATACCATATTCCTTATTGTATCAATTAAGAATAAATCAAATCAATTTAAAAAATTGTCTTTTCACCTATAGTAACAACAAATACTTACAACCTCAAGATTATGGGGACTTAATTAGAAGCAAGGATGCACAAACTTTCGGAAAAAAAATTTCGTATTCGAGTCGGCCACGCGCCGGACACGTGGTCAACATGTCGAGGCAGTTGACCTGGTCGGACACATACGCGACACGATTAAGACTCAGTTTGGACACTGCAAATTTGTTTTTTCTTATTTTTGGCTTGTGTGTAAATAGCACCCAAATTGGGTCTTCTTCTCCACCATGTGATCGTCAATTGAAGAAGAAGAAGAAGAAGAAGAAGGGGTATGTTGCGATCGCGATCTTTGTTTGCAATCATCGGTTGTGATATTTGTGTGCAGTTGTCAGTTGAAGAAAAAAGAATTAGAAGAAGAAGAAGGGTTCAACGGGAGTCAATTGTCACAATCTGTTGCAATCACGATCTGATTGTCAGGTTAAAGAAAAAAGAAGAAAATAAGGAAATAAGATAATAAGGGATATGACTTGTTGGTGTTGTTGCTCTACTATTCTAGTGTAAGCTCTCCTTTTGTATTGAATTCAGTTCAACTGATATACCTTCTTTTGCATTCAATTCAGTCAATCTTCCAAATTATAGTAGGTAATAGTCTTCCAAAGCTATCAAGTCTGTAATAAAAATCCCCAATTGTAGAGAGTCAGGCCAGGTGCGCCAGATCTGTGCCAGGCCTAGCTCTCTACCATTCAACATTCTCGATATGCGCATAATCCCCGCATCTTGAAAATGTGGAATGGTAGATAGCTAGATCTCGCGCACCAGGCCTGGCTCACTAGACTTGTTCAATAAAAATAAAAAAATTGTAAGGTTTGACATGTCATCGAGCCATTGTTTTTTCAAAATTTTCAAGTCGTCGTGTCGTGTCAGTGTCCGTGCATCCTTGACCAGAAGTGATACCTGAGGCTATGGGTAAGGATTTTCTCTATTGAGCAATCTTGTGCTTTCTAAATTAATTGAAATGAAAAAACAGAGAAAATATTTTTATATAAACTTAAATGTTTTTATTTTAAATACAAAAAGAATGAAAAGCAATAACCAGTAAGGTTGAAACCTAGATGTTGGTGAAGTCAGTGACGGAGCCAGGATTTTGGTTGAGGGGGGGCGGAGTGATGTCATAATTAATTAAATATAATATAAAAATTAATTACTTTAACATGAATTTTTTTTTAAAATATAGCAAAAAGGGAAGTACAACAAAGACAGTCATTGAAGATGATTACTACTATATTCATTGAAGATGATTACTACTTCTAGAAACACAACAGAAGAGAAGGGTTTGAATCGTTGATTACTACTACATGAAGAAAAGGAAGAAGAGATTGGGTTGCTTACGATTTTTTTGTGGAGATGACCAACACAGTGATTAAATAAATCCCCGGGTCAAGGCATTCTATTACGTTCAGACAGTGAGTTATCTTTGACAGGTTGGTGTGACTCGGATTGGGCAGCCTGTCCCCTTGCTCGGCGGTCTCTCACTGGGTGGTTTGTGTTTTTGGGGCATTCGCCAATTTCATGGAAAACTAAGAAGCAGCATACTGTAGCTCGTTCTTCGGCAGAGGCCGAATATCGCTCTATGGCTTCTGTTACTTGTGAATTAAAATGGTTGAAGGGTTTACTTTTGAGTTTGGGCATCCATCATCCAAAGGCGATTCCTCTTTTTTGTGATAGTCAGTCCACGTTGCATATAGCGCAAAATCCGGTATTTCATGAACTCACGAAGCACATTGAAGTTGATTGTCATTTCGTGCGAGATGCTATCCAGGAAGGTCTTATTGCTCCGTCTTATGTGCCGACGAAGGAACAATTGGCGGATATTTTTACCAAGGCTTTGGGGAAGAAGCAATTTGATTTTCTCCTTCACAAGTTGGGCATACTAGACTTGCATGCTCCAACTTGAAGGGGGGTGTTAGGAGATTATTTAGGTGGTTTATTCCTTTATTCTAGGATAGCTATATATGGGTACTTGCTTTGTTATAGGAAACTACTTCCTCAAGAAGTTTAATATTTCCTAAACTATTGCTAGGTATTATGAGCAATTAGGGAAGCTACTGTTGTGCTTCTTGTATAAATATCTTTCATTGGGTTAATGAGAATACAGAAAAACAATTACCCTAAATCTTTCAACCTGGTACCTAGAAGAAGAAGAATAAGGTGGTTTGGATCCTACTGGATCTTGTGAAGATGAGCTCAAATAACTCAATAGTTATAAATCTTTGAAGATGATGAAATATGGGGGTTTCCCTCATCTTATCCAATCGATGGAGTGTGAAGAAGAAACTGTGGATTTTGGTTTCTTTGAGGAGCAATTCTAGCTGGCCTGGGAAATCAGCCTGGTTTCCCTGCCAGGGGGGCGAAAATACATTTTTGCCCTCCTCTTTAAAACACATTTTTGGAGTATGTGTTTAAAGATGGGGGGGGGGGGGGGGGCAAAAATGTATTTTCGCCCCCCAGGCAGAGAAGACCTGCTAGAATTTCTGTTCTTTGAGAGATTTGAGGGATTTAACCTCTATCTCTAACTCTAAAAGTAGAGTTTGAATTCCCAAATTCTACACAGCCTGGTTGCTGCCGGGGGGGGGGGGGGGGGGGGGGGGGGGGCAAAATACAAGTTTGCCCCCCCTCTTTAAACACATTCTCCAAAAAGTTGTTTAAAGAGGGGGGCAAAATTGTATTTTGGTCCCCCCAGACAGCAAACCAGGCTATCTAGAATAACTCGTTTGAATTCGATATGTACATGATTTGAAGGATAAAGTCCTGGTTGAAGTGAAAAGTGAGAATAGAGGGGCACATAAAAAAACTAATTGGGGGACAAATAAATTATTAAATAAAAAAAAAAAAAAAATTCTCAAAAGTCAGTGGAGGCATTTGCCCCCACGTGGCTCCGTGCCAGGGTGAAGTCACATGGCTTACCTGACAAAGGAATCATTTTTGTGCCGTTTAAAGCGTGGTTTTCATTGAGTAGTAAAGGGGATTTGGTGGTGACGTTCTTGGAGGGTATGGACTCGGAAACAACCATTGTTTTAGTATTATACTGAAACTGTTAATCAAGCAGAAGAGAAAAATAGTGTATGACTCTCTGAGTGAGTGTGATGGCCTTAGCTCTTTTGCAACAACAACATATGCAGTAACTCAAATAAACAAGTAGATTCAAATTAATTGAAAATCCTTTTTTTTTTACCTTTTAGAATGCCAATAATCCCAATCCCTAGAAAATTTGCACTAAGACGAAGCAATAAATTAGCATTAGACCTTGGAAACAAATATGATCTAACAAGTGCAAATTTTCAAAGCAACCTTGCAGAAATATTCACAGGTGAGCAACATCAACATCAGAAATATAGTAATAAAAAAATCACATGTAAATAAAAATCAATAAAGAAAAATTACTAGAGAAACTTCTTTTGCACAAAAAAAGCTTCTATATACAGATGACTGAACAAAAAATCATAGATGTGGCATTGCATGTCAAGAAAAATCACTAGCAAAACTTCTTTTCACTACACCAAATTGACATTTTGTAACAACTCTCAAAACAGATCATACGGGAAAAATTCTTGTGATTCTATAATGAATGGTAAGCTACATCAGATAGACATAACCAAATTCAACAAATCTAGCAGATTAATCATATATGGCTCCTCCCATTCCCGAAGGCCCCTTGAAGGTAAAGGTCCCAGTTGTCCACTCTCCCAAACACACACAATCATCCAGAGAAGCAAAAGCTTTAACGATACCTACCTTCTGATAAAACAAAGTATGTTTTTGAAGTGAAATGAAGATGAATACGTTTTCAGTTCTCCAAATTTATTCATGCAAATGTCTAGCATATATATGCCCTACAATCTGAACTGAAAAATTATCCATGTAAAGAAGATGAACCCCATCGTGGTTCAGTTACTGGTAACTCCCAACAACTACACTAAAAATATCCCTACATATCGGGATTTTATTAACCACTAATTAAGATAACTAATCCTAATTAATTAACTTCGCAATCTTCGACCACTTCTTTCAACATCCTCCCTTAAACTGATCATGCATTCATGCAACGATCAGTTTAATCCCTGACTTGATTTCATCATTAGCATGCTACGCAGCCTCAAGAATGTCTCTGATGCAGATTTAACTAACCTAAATAAATAGGTTAATTTAACCTAGTCTTAATAACTGCAAGTGCACAGTGTCTAACTGGTAGACAAGGGCAAGTACAGGTCGATCCCATAAGGACTGTGGTTGCAATTAAATTTCAGAGTTGACTTAAACTAATTTAAATGGGGGTTACAACAATCAAAATATCTAAACTAAAAATCAAATTAAAAAGTAAAATAAAAAGTTTTTAAGAATATGATAAGGGAAACCAAGGCATTGAATCCACCAATTAAGTTTTTCAAGTTATTTTAATCTAACTTATTATTTTCTAAAGCGAGCAGCTTTAGGGATGAGAATGCCTTGCTTGCATCGATGATGTGATCGTTAAGAACAATTCAGTTTTAAAATCCAATGTTACAATTAACTTCAGCATAAATTATAGACTCCTAGAATTGAGTGTCTTGTTACAGCACACTCAATCACAAGTTTAATTTATTAAGTTTCAACTCCTAGCATTGAGTGTCTTATTACGGCACACTCAATCACAAGTCTAACTTAACCAATTAAAACTAATGCTTTAAATATTAGTAAAGAAAACTCTAACTACCGACTAGTCTAGATCTAACCTGATATAATCGGTGAAAGTAATTTACTAATAGTCAGAAATTAAATGTATTTTGCAGTTAAGCACATAATAAAATAAAAAGTCAAACTAGAACAAACTCTTGAAATCCAATTGGTTTCATCTTAGCCTTGGCGAAGGGTTTAGCTCTCCATGGTAGCGGTGGTCATTTCTTCAGAATCGGCAAATCAGCAATTCAGCAACTGTGGATGCTCTGAACAGTCCCGTGGGCGCAAATAGCCTCCAGCTTCTTCTACTGTGGTAGTACACAGAGTAAGTGGCCGGGGTGTCGATAGCACCCCAACCTTTCTCTTTCGATTTGAACAGGGAGAAGCGGGAAGCTCCACCTTTTGTTCCAGGATCGCTGTTGAGAAAGAGACCGGAGGATCCGGTAATGTTTAGGGCCTGCTTGGGCGTGCAGGTGTGCGTCCGGAGCTGACCGGCGTTGGGTGGTGGCCGGTATATGAAGAGAGGCCGAGAGAAGTTCGGTGCTGGCTGCTGCTCCGGCTGTAGCATGGCTGTGTGAGAGAGAGAGACGACGAGAGAGGTCCAAATGGTGGTGGTTTTGTGGCGTTAACAGGGACGGTGGCGAAAGGACAGGTGGTGGCTGCTGGCGTTGCAGCTGACGACGAAGAGAGATAGACCAAGCGGTGACGGTGGCGGAGGGACAGACGATGGATGATGATGGTGGCGAGGTGAAGATTTGATGTGAAACAGGGTTGTCACGCCCCTGTTTCGTGGTGAGTAGTGGCGGTGGGAGGTGGCTCTGGTGGCGGTGCTTGGTGCTTGGTTGCTGGACAGGGAAGGTGGCGGAGGGAATGAGAGATGGATGAAGAGGTTTGTTGCTGTGTGGCGTGATGGAACAAGGAGAGGAGCAGGGGCTGCTCTGGCTGGGAGAGCCCCCGAAGAGGGGAAGAAAAGAGAGAAGAACCCCAGAGAAATTAGGTAAATTGGGTTTTATATAAAATTAGGGTAATTGTGTTGGGTTAACTGCACCCCCGTCTTCGCTCGTCAATACCAAATTGCTTATTATTACCTCGAACTCCGCATTAATCCGTTAACGCTCTGAATCCTGAAAAATACAAAATTTAAATCATTAATATAAAATAGATTGTTAAAGTGAATAACAAATATAAATTAGGTGGTATTCTGTGTAATAATTAGGTGAATATCAAATACTCCCAAACCTATATTTTGCTAGTCCTCGAGCAAAACAATAGAAATACAATTCTAACTCACTTTCGCAGGAATCATCGGTTGCACTTACCTTAAACGTGCAACAAGGCTTTAAACCCATAGATTACCTCTAGTGGACAAGTTATAGTCTCGTGAGGGTTTCCAGAAATGTTACCCACAAACATTATGACTCATAAATTTTCAAAACATGGTAACTTAGTCACTCTATCTATTATCTTCAGAGTAATCATCTAATTGCAAAAATTTTCAGAAAACAACTAACAATGTCAGAAAAATATATCAACGAGTCTAACAACAATTTAATAATACCCAAAGGTTAAATAAATTTCATCAGTTATTCCCAACTCGAATGTGTGTGCATTGCCTTATCAACATAACTTTATTTTTCTCAGTAAAGATACGACTAAATAACCTTTGAATTGTACGTTTCGACTACAAATATCTCTTGTCACTCAGAATTGAATCACTCAGAGATTGGTTAGTTATCATTCAGTTTATATGTGAGAAAGAGAATAATATAAAAGACAAACATCTCACATATAATAATCATGAAAAAAACAGACTTTTCGAATAATGAAATGAATATGATCTCATGGACAGGAATATCAATTACTTTGAGAATGTTGAATCACACGCCATAGTTCTTGTTTATTTAATCTCCACGTCTATGAACCAAACTTTTAGTTAAGATCAATTAGGTCTTTATTAGGTTGTAATGAGGCTAAGATTTTGGCTAACAATAACACCCTTTAATAAGCACGTGCGGCTCTGAAAAATAAACCAATGTTGTACACCATTAATTTTTCTTCCTTTGAAATTCTTCTTCATATATATATATATATATATATATATATATTTTGTATACATGCTTTCCCCTTCTGCACAATAAAACATTTCAGTCCCGAGGATTCATGGAATATTTAATTTCAACTCTTTTTATTTGCCCATTTAAAAAATACATCAACCATACACATTCTCAGAGACATTGGGTAAGGATAAAAATAATATGGGATATTACTCTCTAACTGGAGTAGGTACTGGAAATGGGGTTAGCAAAGAAACAATATTTAAAGGCTCAAAAGGCTGCAAACGGATATTTATCATTAGGTAGGCTAAAAGGCCAAAGAACGGTTCAAAGAAAAAAATGCCTATATCACTTCTTAAGCTCTAGTCGGTGTTATGACATCTTAAGTAAATAAAACAAGAAGTTCTAGTGTGATAATTGAATTTTAACAACATTCTTAAAGCAATCAATAAAAGAAACAAGAACAATGAGATCATCAACGAGAAAATGCGGACTCAAGAAAAGTCAGAGTTTATTTAATAACCCTCAAGAAAAATAGAATGTCTTGAAACTCACAAGGGTTAAGTCTCCACTATTATTCTAAGGTTTTCTAATTAATATCTTACTGATTAACTTCAAATCATGCTAACTCAGCTTATAGTGCAAGAATGGTCGAGTCGAAAAAATATCATGAAATATATTTAACTTAAAGATTATATCAAACCTTATGTTTTTCTATTGATATATAAAAGTGACAAGTGAAAGCATGTATTCCTCAAATTTAAAGGCATACTTGAAAGCACATCCTCTTCATTGGAAAGAAACTTAGATTTTGAATGCATTTTCAAATCGAAAATTTTCACACAGTCATAATTAACTATGTATGCAATGGAGATTGAGTAGAATACAATAGTCAATTGTGAAATACATTTCATTTCAAAATTTTTGAAGAATGCAGAAAAACTCATAAACCTCACCCCCAAACTGATATTCACATAATATATCCCTTCATTTATACATGTTAGTGTTTCGATTATTATATTTTATAGTAATTATTTCGTTTTCTTGTCTTTGTAGGAATTTGAGCATGAACGATGAAATCGTATTAAGGCGACAATTTAAGGAATGACAATTGGTCGATTCTAGCGGTGGTACAAAGTAGATGGTCACGTACCTAAACCCTTAACCAAGCCCATAACCTAAACCCAAAACCTACCCATAAACCCAAACCCAATCCTACCCCTAAAGAATATTCTCTCATTTATACCTTGATGAATCTTCCCTTTATCTCATCCCTATTCACTTTGATCATTCTCTATAAATACAAGAGAATAGGGTGAGAAAAGGGGGAGGAAGAGAAGGGAAAAAAAGAATTTCATAAAATTAAACCCTCTTTCTCTCAAAGTGATTATCATCACCATCACCACTCATCCAACTCTCACTCACTCAACAATTACCTCCATCTGCCACCCGAGCACCACCACCACGAAACAGGGGCGTGACAACCCTGTTTCGCGTCAGAGCCACCTCCATCACCGTCCCTGTCCCTCTTCCAGTCCATCATCCATCAACCTCCATCCACCATCAACCACCATCACCCTGTTTCGCGACATAACGCATCCGCGAGCCACCACAACCATCGCGACTCTGTTCCGCCTCGCCACAGAGCCAACACCTCGCGAGCCGCCTTCACTGCCCTCTCTTAGTCTCGACTTCCTTCCTGTCTCCATCTCTCACGGCCACCATCACAGAGCAGCTCGTCCGCGGCGCACAACCACCGCGACAGCGGAAACAGGGGAGCCTCCTTTTGATTTCTCTATCTGTTTTTGAGTTTTCTCTTTGTTTCCTCACCTTCCCTCTTCTTTTGCAGGTTCTGGAGACATTTGGAGGACGAGGACCCTCGCGAGGAGCACGGAGGAAGGCGGAGTAGCGCCGCTGCTCGCTGGAGACGAAGGCGGAGCGCGGAGGCACTGTTCCATTGGCGGGAGACCGAGTCAAAACTATTTTTAGCTATTCACACCCCAATTTCTGTTTTGTACCACCACAGTCCAATTGCAACCATTTTTCTCGGGATTTGTGTTCGGACCACCGGCTGATCTGCTAGTACCACCACATGGATTTTGCATCAAACCAAAGGGATTGCATAATTCATTTTGATTTATTTTACTGAATTGTGTGCTTAATTGTTAATTACAATTTATTTATGAATTTTTGATAAATTACTTTCACCCTTCATTTTCGAGAAATTAATCTTGATATGTTTGGTAGTTAGAATTACCCTTTTTCAATATTCAAAGCATGTGCTAAAAATATTAAGCTCAAACTTTGATTAAGTGTGCCCTAAAAAGACACTTAATACTTGGTAAGAACGTATTTGCTTGAAATAATTTATTAATGTTTAATAGAAACATGATATAAGTTGAATTGGATTGTAACGATCACATATTCGGTGTAAGCAAGGGATTCTCATCCCTAAAGCTTCTCGTTTAAATTTTCAGTAATTTAGATTTAAATGTTTTTGCTAACTCATTGGTAAGTCCAAGCCCACAAAATCCATCTCATCTCATCTATCTTTTATTTTATTTTATTTTTCTTATTTTTAATTTATTTTTAGTTTAGTTTTAAAAACACTGTAACCCCATTTTTCTCTAAATTAGTTTAGATAAATTCTAAAATTCAATTGCACTCACTTTCCTCGTGGGATCGACCAGTACTTGCCGTTGTCTACCAGTTAGGCACCGTGCACTTGCGGTTATTACAAGTGGGTTAAATTAACCTATTTATTTAGGTTAGTTAAACCCGCATCAAGTTTTTGGCGCCATTGCCGGGGAAGGTAGCGGTGTAATTGAATTTAATTAAAAAAAAAAAAAATTTATTAAGTTCTTTTTACACTCATTTTGTGTTTGATTTTGCAGATTACACGCTTCTCAAGGAAATTGGACGATCCTGCAAAACATCAAGCAAAGTTTTTTTTATTTTGTGAGGAGAGTTTTAATTTTATTTTCACCTCGTTTTACGAGTGTGTGGTGTAATAATTTTTAAACTCTACTGTTTTCATTTTGTTTAATCACAAAAAAAAAACCCAAAATTTTCTAAGTCAAAAGAAATTCTAGGGAAACAATTTTAATTGTACCCAATAATTTCTTGTGATTTAGAAATCCGACTTCTAAGACCAAGACCAGTAAATTTATTTGCATGTGCTTGTGTGTTGAGTGAAACGGATAAAAAGAAGTCGGAAATTTTTTTGAATTGCGCTAACTTTTTGTGCAGAACGGAATACGCACACTGTAAGTATTTCTATCACACGCAATGTATTAGCGACCCGGGTGCTTTGTGTAATTGTTCAAAATTGTGTGATTGGTTGTTTAATTTCTGCAATTGTGGATGCTAAACTTTAGTAATTCATAATAAGCAGACCCAACTTCTAAATAGAAACTGGTGGGACTTAATATCCCCACCTCATCACTCCAGCTTGTGCAACCAATAGCCAAACATAATTAAAATCAATTAGCAAGTTAGATAGAGCCATCTTTTAGGTACGGTGTTCATAGGACAACCAAGACTAAGGTGAATCCAATAATTTTTGTGTTGACCAAAGCTAAAAGTGACGATGAGTTTAATCATTCAATGAACTCTGAGAGGCCACTGCCACAAGGGTAATTTACCCGGTATGCCGAGTCATAAGTAAGCTACGATCCACAAGAGGGATTGGTGTAACTAATAGTTTTGGGTTAGGAACACAAGCCTCAAGTGTACATTTAACATCACATCGTTCTCACATCTATTGACTTACAGAGCGGTAGCACAAGGAAGTACTTAATTGGACCATTGTGACCTCCTTCTTTTGTGCGATAATCCGGTTACTTTGAAACAAAACTCTAGCCTACTGATTTTGAACTTTGCAGTGTAAGGTGTACACTCTTAGGATCAACTTGTAGCACCCATTGCTCTATTATAAAGTTTACATAAGAAATAATTGTCCCCCGAAGATAAAAAGATAATTGATCTCAAAAACGTTGATTGCTTAGGGAGGCATGTTTTTTGTGCATTTATTGGTTGCTAATTGCGTGTGAGTCTGTGTATATTTTGTTTAGAGTTAGTGATATAAAATAAAAAAAAATGAACACAAGGGATTATCCAGCCTATTTTTCCGAGCAAGTCAATTCATTTTATGACATGCGATGACCTGATTATGATCCATATTTAGATTATTACAACTCAGGTTTAGCCTATCATCCTGACTTCTCATGGGCTCATGGTCAGTACCATGAAGGACCTCTAGACACTCCTCAAGCTTTCTTTCCTGATAATGAGTCTCAATTTCATCGAGTTGTTCCTCATTCTAACACATCTAGTTTAGAGGACGCCTTAACTCGTGTCATGCAGCGAACAGGAGAAATTCTTGAGCAAAATTCTCAGGATATCACAGAATTGACAGTTATTTATCGACAAAACTCTCATGCTATCAAGAAACTTGAGATGACTTTGAGTCAAATAGCTGAGTCACTTCCTGAGATAGAGTCAGAAAAATTCCCTAGCCAACCTATTTCCAACCAAAATTGTCAATATGAAATTAGTGGTACATTTGAGCCGGACAGTGAAGATGCCCAATCCATTACTACTACTCTTAGGAGTGGAAAACTGGTTGACAATCAGGTAGGAATGCCTGACATAATTGTTATTATATCCTCACCCAATTTTACACAAGTTGTATCCTCCTCTCATACGAAGGCTGATAAAGCCTCATTTATTGATGAACCTGTAGATTCCGAGACACTACAGACATCTCCTTCCCATGTTTACTCATGCCTCCCTAGTGACTCATGCATCGAATCAAACTGTGAACATTCTTTAGAGTCTCCCCTTGGCTGTTTTCATGATACACATGACCATTTAGAGGCTTGTTTGACTCATTTTAGTTTAGACTTTGCTGTTGATGATTCCATTAGGGAAGTCAATGATTTGCTTGACTCAGTCCCCATTGTGGATCCTAGTTATAAATGGAAGTCTAAAGTGAAGCCTCTTCCACTCAGTGAGTCAAAACTAGTCCCATCAGTTAAGCCACCTGAGCTTGACCTTAAACAATTACCTGACACCCTCAGGTATGCATTTTCAGGTGATGAGTTGTCTAGACCAATATCTCTATGTAATTCATGTGATGAGCCTGTACCACCTGATATATCCATCGTCTCATCTAATTGCATCACATTCCCATTTACTAAGGCTACTTTCACCGATCCCTTGTGTTGTAGTGAGGATTTCAGTTTTCACCATCCTGTTGTGAAAATTATCCAATCTTCTGATTTGGAACCAGACATAGGATGTTCCCTTTTTGGAGCACGCAAGGATCATCTGTTGTGTATGACTATTGGTCACTTTTGGAATGTCCTAGTGTATTTGGTGCCCCATGTGATTGCTATATTTTGGTGGACTGATCCTCAACTGTTCAGGTTGTTGATATACGACCATGGACTAAGTGTTTGTAATGTTCTTCCTTTCTACTTTTCGATACACCATTTTTTTAGGAAGAATATTTTTCGAGCTAATGACGTTAAACCAAGCGCTACTGGGAGGCAACCTAGCTTTAGTTGTGTGTCTTTGCTGTTAGTCTGGATTGATTTTCGAGTACCCTATTTAGTTGTGTTTCACTCATACTCGTTAGCTCCATAACAGCTTTTGACTTACAACTTGCTTTTTATTTTTTTATTTTTTTTATAGTTTTCTTTGTTAGTGTCGAGTCTACATTTTATCGATTTCTAATGAAAACTCCATGATTCTTATGTTTGTGAGCCTCATTGATGGATGACTTCTTGGAAATTGGTAAAATCTTCACTGCGGTAATACTGTTCTAACCTCCTCTCATGTACTTATTTCATTCATTTGTCAGAATTATTTTGTTAAACATTGAGGCCAATGTTTGGATTAGGTTTGGGGGTAGGGTTCATGAGTCGGTGAATTCTTCGTAGTGTTTTCTTCTTTTATTGTTCTTTAAAAAAAATGCTTTTCTGTCAAGAAAACTTGGTCTTTTGCGATTATGAAAATGGATTTTGAATGTTTTATGCTCAAGAAAATGCAAGCCAACTTGACATATTGGTATATTGATAAAAACTGAAAGTTTAGTATGATCCTTAAGTTAGATCTAGTTCATAAGATTTTTCAACTCGATTATCTTTGCACCATGAGCCATATTAACATAACTTGAAGTTGATGAGTGAAATATGCACTAGAAAACCTTAGAATAATAGTGGAGACTTAACCCTGAAAGTTTTGAGCATTTCTATTTTTCCGAGGGTTATACATAAACTCTGATTTTTCTTGAGTCCGTATTATCTCGTTGATGATCTCATTATTCTCATTTTTCTGATCAATTGCTTTGGGAATGACATGAAAATTGAATTATTACATTAGAACTTCTTGGCTTATTCAATTGAGATGTCATAATACTGACCCGAACTTAGGAAATGATTTAGGCATTTTTTCTTTAGACCATTAACTAGCCTTTTAACTTACCCATAACATTAACCTTTTTGTAGCCTTTTGAGCCTTAGAATAACTTTTATTTATTAACCCATTAACCTTTACCCAACTTTTCTGGGAATGTGTACGGATGGATATACTTGGTGTAAAAAGGGCATGAAAGAGCAAAATATGAGAGATTTATTAAATCCTCTATGAAAAAAAAAAAAAAGCAGAAGAAGAATGTCAATGAGGATAAAGATGTGAGAATGAAGAAAAAATTGATGGTGCGCAACCAACAACCTGAAAAGTTGAGGATCAATCCACTCAAAAATAGCAACCACATGCGACACAAGATATACTAGCACCCAAAAGTTGCAAGGACACCATCTAAAATCATATAGAAATTGTAAAGAAGCTCGCATTCCTTGGAAGTACTCAGTAGGGATCTTAAACATGAATGGGTCGCAAGAAGTGATATGCAACAAAGGATCCTCCCTTACTCCTAAAATGGAACATCCTAAGTCTGGTTCCAAATCAGAAGATTGGATAATTTCCACATCAGGATGGGGAAAATTGAAATCCTCACTCAGGAACATGAGATCCACATAATTAGCCCTGGTCAATGGAAATGTGATGCAGGTAGATGTAACTATAGATATATCAAGTGGTACAGGCTCATCACATGAATCACACAAAGATGTTGGGCAGGATAGCTCAACAACACCCCCAACCCTAGAGTTGACACTACTTATGGATTGCACTCTTTTACTAGATATATCTCCCGACTTCTTGTGGACAACCTGTTTTTAATTCAATATAGATGAAATAATAACAGGCAAAGTATCATCAGTACCTGAAAACGCATACCTGAGGGTGTCAGGTAATTGTTAAGGTCAAGCTCAGGTGGCTCAACTGATGGGACTAGTTTTGACTCACTGAATGGAAGATGCTCCACTTTAGACTTCCATTTATATCTAGGATCCACAATGGGGACTGAGTCAAGCAAATCATTCAAGGATTTTTAAATATATTTATCTAATTTCTCATATAAATAAGTAGTCGTGACATTCAAATTCACGTATTAATTTTCAGAAACTCCAAGACATATTGAAATATAGTTATAGTCCTAATCAGGGAATTTTTAAAAAATCAAACGTTAGATTTCTGCAGGAACCCTTGTGCCACAAGTCTAGCCTTATATCAGACTGTCTTATTTTCTCATTTGTTTTCTTATAAACACTCATTTACAATATGCATGTTTAGGTGTTTTTACTATAGGTTCAAACACACTGCGTTTTCAAGGGAACCTAATTCCACTTGGATAATATATTTCCATTTGGTGGACCTAATACACCTTGGACAATATATTTTCATTTGGCCAATCATTTCCATATCGACATTTTTAAATATGTGGTGTAATTTCAATATCATTGCTCTTTGATATTTTGGTAGCTACCATATATGTGAAAATGTCATCGATGGTCATTTCATTTGATTCCACATTTCTCCTTAATATATTGAGATCTCATTATTATCTGGTACCTGAGTCTCTTCCAAGGCTTTAAAGTCATTTCAGGAATATGAATAACTACTTCTAGGGTAACAGATAAAGTGAAACGACCTCTTCTGAAGCGTCATTTAATATTGTTTCTGAAGTTTTAGGACTTATTCTAGAGCGTCATGGCCTCTTCAGGAGCGTTGCTAAGTCTGGAGCTTCATGACCTCTTCAGGAGTATCATGTTATGCTTTGCTAAAACTTTATGACTTATTCAGGAGCGTCATGTCATGCTCTGTTGGAGCTTTATGACCTCTTGAGGAGCGTCATGGTATTATCTTCTAGAGCTTTTATGTACCACTTCTTCTATAGTCTGTACTACTTCTGCAGGAGTTTCAAACATTGCTTTTTCGGGCGCATTAGGGCATGAATTTTTACAAATGAAATTTATTGAATATGTTTGCTTTGCTTCTGACGTACAACAGATTTATTAGCTATCTTATCCAAACTTTGTCATTCAAGGATAGAAATTTGCGCTGGTATATGCATAGCGAACATATATGATTTTAGGGTCCAGATGAAATCAAATGGAAGTATTCCATACCATTCTATCCGCATATCTCCCCCTAATGGTGGGAATAAAATGACACTATGCAAATTTGTGATATGCAGTACGGAAATCACAATGGGAAGGTAAAGTTTTCAATCTGAAGCTTCTGATATGTGATATAATAACTTTGATAGTTTTATAATTTCAGTAAGTTAATGAAAATCATCTCTAATGTAAGCTGCATGCTTCCAACATTAGATGTAATGCATGTAGAAATGCCAATGAATTTTTCGCTTGTCAGGCGATGCCATGTACATTTTCTCCAATTTTTTGCCACTTATTCCTAAAATTGAAGAACATGTCTCTTATTTTTATTTTAGGCCTATTAGCCTGTGCAATGTGGTATACAAAATTTTCAGTAAAATGTTTAATATGAGATTGGCAAAGTTTCTCCCAAATATTATCTCCCTAGAGCAGAGGGCTTTTGTTCAAGGGAGACTTATTTCTGAAAACATTGGGTTGGCGCAAGAACTGATGCAGGAGATTGGTAAAAAGGTTACTGGAAATAATATTATATTCAAGCTGGATATGGAAAAGGCTTATGACAGAATTGAATGGGGATACCTCATGAAAGTCTTGCGTCGATTTGGATTCAATAACAGAGTATGCCACCTGATTTCAAACTGCATTACACACTGCGGGTTCTCGGTGTTGATGCAAGGCAGGTATGATAAGATATTTTAATTCTTCTAGAGGACTTCGACAAGGGGATCCTCTTTCCCCTCTCCTTTTTGTTATTGCAGCAGAAGTGCTAAGAAGAGGGCTATCTCGGGCTTTTTGTAGGGGAGAAATTGGTTTTTATCATACTCCCAGGATGGCCATCCCGATCACCCACTTATTGTATGCTGATGATTCATTGATTTTTCTGAATGGCAGGAAAAAAATCCATTGAAGGATGTATGCAGTTTTTAGACAGATATTGTCGGACTTCAGGAGAGAAAGTTAACATTGGAAAAAGTTCATTCATGATTGATGAGAAAGCCCGCGCAAAAAAATTATTTTGATTAAATTGTGGACAGGCTTTGTCTACAAGCAGTCTCCCTTTACATACCTCGGCGTCCCCATTTATCAAGGTCGATGCAGAATTTCATTATTTGAATCCTTGGTAAGTAAAATCGAGCAGAGAATTCAGGGTTGGAAAGCCAGACTCTTGTCTCCAGGGGGTAGATTGACGTTGATAAGACATGTTTTATTGTCAATGCCAATTTACACCATAGCAGCTACAGTCGTCCCTATTAAGGTTCTGCAATCTATTCAGAACATGATTACAGACTTCTTTTGGGGAGATCATGAAGGGAGACATAAGCGGAAATGGATAGCATGGAATAAAATCAGTGTTCCTAGGGATGAAGGTGGCCTAAATGTTAGAAGTCTGGATGAAATTATAAGAGCTTTTCTCATTAAATCTCTTTGGAATCTTATCAACACCAATTCTTTATGGGCAAAATTTTCTAAGGCGTAAATATTTGCAGGAGGGGGTTCCAATCAGAAAGCAAGAAATAAAACTGGGCGCTTCTCCTCTCATAAAGGCGTTGTTGGTACATAAAGAATTTATAGTTGCAAACTCAACGTGGCGGATCTCTAAAGGTATTGTTAGTTTCTTTGAAGAACACTGGGCTAAAGAGGAAATCTTCATAAAAAATGAGGAGGTGGTAACGAATGACACTTGGCCTACTTTAAGGAAAATGCACAGGGAGAATTTCAGAATGCTAAACCCGGATAGGTAAAGGAAATCTCAAGAGCTCTATAAGACAATAGTGAAGGGTGAAGTTGGTGATCGGGACTCTAGAATTTGGATGCCAAATAATGATGGTAGATTCTCGATTAGCTCAGTATGTAAACTTCTAGGTGGTCGAGGGTCACAAGATGATTTTTGGAATTGGATTTGGCATCCGTTATTGCCTTCTAAAATTTCTATTTTCATATGGAAAATAATTAGAAGGGCTTTAACCATTGATGGTGAAATTAAAAGAATTGGCTTTCAATTTGCGTCAAAATGTGGATGTTGTTGTCAATCTGGGGAGGAAACTATGAAACATCTTTTCTTGGAAAGTGAGTTAGCAAGAAGGGTATGGAGACATTTTGATTTGGTGTTCGACATGCACATTCATAGACCGATTGAAGTCTACACTATGCTTAAGGCTTGGTTTAGGAAAGTGAAGAAATCTATGTTATCAGGTACACTCATCCATCTCACTCCACTTTTCATCCTATGGGAAATATGGATCCAGAGAAATAAAAAATTTTAGGAAGGTAAGGAGTTTTCGACATCCTATGTGATTATTAAAGTTTATTATTGGATTAAATGTGTGGCAAAGTTTTTTATTCCTAAGAAAAAGGAAACCAATGTGGCATTGCTCAGTAGGTTGGGCATACAGGAAAAGAATGTAACACTATCCCCTCCTCGGGTGCTTTATTGGGCTTTCCCTCCTACAGTATGGAATGTACTTAATGTTGATGGTTCTTGTATGGGGAAAAATACTACTGGAGGCTTTGTGATTAGAAATGACGAAGGAAATTTTGTAGCAGTTAGACAATGTATTCTTGGGGAAGGAACAAATAATTCTGCCGAGACGAGGGCTTTGCTTGACGGTCTGAGATGTTGTATTGATCTGGGAGTCCGGAATTGCGTGATTCAAACGGATTCAATGCTGGTTAAGCATTGGCTTCAACAAGAAGCTAGTATCCCCTGGTTTCTTAGCAATTGGTGGCGGGAGATTAGAGATTTGAGTACGGTATTGACGTGGTATTGTATACACGTGTTTAGGGAGACAAATTCAGTGGCGGATTCGTTGGCTAGATTGGCGCAAGTGGAGCAAATGTCTAGAAACTATTCTTGGGAATCGTTACCTAAAAGAACAAAGTCTTTATGTATTCTTGATAAGAATAAGACAGCTTATTTAAGGCTCTCAGATGTTACATGATCATGGATCTAGAGTGTAGACAGAGGTGCGTTGCAAGTGTTTTCTTGGACTGGAATGAGTTGGCGTTGTTTCTGGGCAGAGAACATGCAGTCTTGGACTTGGGGTGAAGTGTTCTCAGGATGGTGTGGAGCTGGCTGTTACGGATGCAAGGGAGAACAAATCTGCTGCAAAACAGAGTGCGCTCTGCTGCA
Organism: Berberis vulgaris; assembly: GCA_963556465.1. Lineage (NCBI taxonomy): Eukaryota > Viridiplantae > Streptophyta > Magnoliopsida > Ranunculales > Berberidaceae > Berberis > Berberis vulgaris. The sequence continues at coordinate 15,360,218 of OY747126.1, read as the reverse complement.
AATCAGAGTGCCCTCTATTACAAAACAGAGTGCTCTCTGTCTCCCTACTGCTGATGGTTGGGGGCTTCCTGCTGTTCGGACAATACTTGTGCTGTCTCGAATAGGGCTGGAATGTGCTGTTTTGTTTTCACAAGAATTAGATGGCCAGGTACAAAGTAGGTTTGTTGTTAATGGCAAGTGTTATTGCAAGTTGATTCCTGCAAGTTTGCTAGTTGCTGTTGGTAGGCTGCAAGTGCAAGTTTTACAGGATGTTTCAATGATCAAGTGGCAAGCTGAATTTTGTGTACAAGTAGTGAAAGTTGCAATTGTGTGCAAGGTTTCTTGGGCAGCGATTTTCGGATTCCGGTTTCAAGGCCATCATGCGACCTTGACCTTCGGTAAGATCTTTTAAGGACTAAAGTTGTTTTAGGCATCAGTGTTCTTTTGTTTTGTATGAGCTAGTCCTATTGGTTTTTTATTTGGATAAAGTCGTAATGTACCCCCGAAATGCGTAAAATTTTTTTATTGATATAATAAAGGTCTAGCATCCCATAGTTGCCCCTCCCTACTGGAGGTTTAATTAAAAAAAAAAACAATCCTTCAAAATAAAAATTTATCTCACCGCTGCCATCCCACACTGCATTGGTTTTCTTCCCGTTTAACAAAAGAACAAATTTCTCTCTTACACATACAACAGATACAGAGCATCCTAAAAGTGGAATTTTTTCAAAAAAGGATTTATGTATCTTTTAGCTACTTTTGACTTTTGAGTGGATGATTCACTCACTCAATACCACCGTATCAATCAATCATTGTCTCTACTTGATGCTGAAACCAATTCATTTAAGAAAGTCCAACAATCTTGATGTTGTGGGTTCCACCATTCCTTACAACCACTTCACCATAAAGGGCTTTTTGTTATAGCTCTTACATGTTGCTAAGATCAATTGTAACATTTTTGTGCCCATACCAAATGAGGTGATGCTAATATTTGTATCACCAACCAACCCATGCATACTAATGGAATAATTGCAACATGATAAAACTAATACTAAATTTTATATAGTCACATAGACTAGCTAATACTAATTTCAAATGAAGTTGATACTCAATTTTGTTTTATATCATTGAAAAACTATAGCGAATTTCAAACATTTCCCAAATAAAAAAAGCTAAAATTTATAGTACATATCCAAAATCTTCATCAACTACTACATTCAAATCTCAGAGGTACGTATAGCAAAACCTATATTTTAAATGAATTTCGAAGTAAATAAATAGTAAGAAAATAATGTGCCAATAGAAGTTTTATGAAAGAATGTACGTGCTCTTATTGAGTCATCAATGTAATCGAAACATGTAAAAGAATGGACAATAATCTCTAAATCCAAAAAAAAATAAAATGAACTAGCTTGGTACATTTTGTTTATGCCGGCTACATACTAGCAATCTTGTCTGATATTAGCAATTTAACACCTAATTAATGTTTCTAAAGAACAAAAGTGAAACTGCCATTAATGAGCAGATAAGGCAGCTGATCCAGTGAGCTGATCTAGTGAAATTGCAATTAATGAGCAGATAAGACAGCTGATCCAGTAACAAACACAAGATAAATTTGGTTAAATGAATCATATTATTGCAACAACAGATTCTTCTGGCTCAAGTGATGAAAAACAAATCATCAAAATTAGACAAGCCTCAGCAAGAAGCTTTGGTCAAAGATCAAGGTACAAACGAATAAGAACATTCAAACCATTTGATTTAGAGGTAATTAAGGATGAGTCTAGTGAGAAAGATGTCATGCTAAAGTATGCCAAACTGCAAAAGTCTTCATCCTCCTCTAGTATTTTGTTCGATAAGAGCACCAACGAGAGCAAAAAGAAAAGTAGTAGCAGCAACAAGGTCTCCATGTCATTGAATTCCACAAAACAAAAACTTGTGCTTAAACTTCTGACAGTGTTATAGTTTTTATTTTGAGTCATTTTGTTGTATGGTTAACACTTGAGAATAAGAGAAGTGGAAAGCAAGACACAAAAAGGCAGAAAAAGTTTCATTTTAGTTTGTTTTTGTTTAATCAAATACCAATTAGACCATTATCTTTTTAGTACTTTCATTTCAGCATGTATTGTTCTTCACTTACACGCCTCTGTTACAGTACTTTATGGATTCAACCCACATTATGTTTTCTTATAGCTCAATCAACATAAATAAGTACAATGTTAACTAGACTAGAGCACTATAATTGTATAACACTGATAAAAATTGTGCACGCAGTAGTGAACAGTGAGCTTTAAGTATTATTACTTTGTATCAAAAATTTTATAAATTTATTATTTTATAATCCATGTTTGCTGATCAAGTTCATCTCCAAATCGAACAATGACAAATTCAAACAAGAATGTGGCACATAGTTTTGTAATTTACATTTGAGCATATGTTTATGAAACATACTGAAGATGGCACTACACCAAAAGGCCTGTTTAGCTACACGGAGGTGGCCACGGCTCTAAACCGTTGGTTTATTTGCCACGGCAAAAAACCGTGGCTATAATGGCCAACGGCCTAAAACCGTGGCTAAAAAAAGGCTTGGCCACGGTTTTAAACCGTTGGTTTGTTTGCCACGGCTAAAAACCATGGCTATAATGGCAACGGCTTAAAACCGTTGCTAAAAAATGAAAATGCACGTGTGTTGCATGTGGATGTGTGGAGAAGTCGAGTCGATTTCTCGCGGGCGAAATTTTGAGAAAAAAATTTGCGTTCCTGCTCCATCTCCCCCCAACTCTGCACTTTTCAACCCTTTGTTTCAAACCCTAAAATTTGTTCCATCTCCCCACAGATCTCCCGAAAGCACACACTGATCTCCCGAAACCCTAAAATTTCGCGGTTGAGAAAAAAATTTGCGTTCCCGCTTTGCGTTCCATCTTTACTGCTTCCACATTCGCTTTCCTCAATGTGGTTTCAAAGTAAGTTGCTTTCTGGGTTTCAAGTTTGAGTTTTCTAAGTTCTTGTTTCTTTAGGGTTTCATGCATTTTGGTTCAATTTGGGTTTCTTGAGATAAAATTGGTATTTTAAAATAAAATTGTTGAATTGGGAATTAGGGTTTTGTGTGTGTGTGTGTTAGGGGGGAATTGGGGTTTGAATAAAGTTTAGAATTTGATTGGAGACTAGTTTTTAAGTAGCTTTTGAATTTTTTTTATGGAATTTAGGGTTTTGTGAGGGTTCCAAGTTTAAACCTTCATTAGAGACAATGTTCAAGTGATTGCTTGAATTTGTTGAATGGGATTTGGGGTTTTGTGATGGTTTAAATAAAGTTTAGACATTGACTGGAGACTAGTTCAAGTGATTGTTAGATTCTTGACTTATAACTTTTACAGAATGACGTTTTTGTTGTTTGATTTTGATTTTGATTCTATTTTTTGTTGATTTGGGGTTGTCTATTTTGGTGAAATCGATATGGGTTTTGTGTTTTGAAGGATTTTTGCAAAGATTCATGAAGATCCAAGTGAGAGAGAGAACGAATCCCCAAAAGGAAAAAAAAAATTTGTGAGAAATAAATGGAAATCCAGAGTGAGATTGTTTTGTTAGGAGTTGTAGGAGATTCGACTGCTAGTGGTTTTTTTTTTAAATTCCATGAGATCCGATCGATATCTAAGGGATTTTTTTTTTGTGTTTATTTGAGTTTTTCTTCTACTTCTGTCCTTCTATGTACTTTGCTTTTTTTAGTTCATGAAATGAATAGAGGAAGAACCAGATTCCTCTGTACCCAATTCACCTTTTGTTTTCTTCTTTTATCCTCTTTTACTCACTTTGATTTCTTTTTTAGTTGTTTTCACTCTCTGGGTATCTCTCGTTTATCTCCCAAAACAGTCCTTTGAAACACCACAAGGAGGAGAGACAGACAGTGTAAGCGAGTGGGGAGAAAGAGAGAGAAAGAGATCTGCCAAGACAACTCAATTTTTTATTTTCTCTATCCATCTTTCTTTATAAAAAGCCAATTTACCTTTTTCAGTTTCATTTTCCTCTGTTTTCTGAGCCCACAGTAATGATTTTTGCTCAAATGGTTTGTTTTCTTTTCTCTTGTTGAAGGTGGTGAAGAGAACTTCACCGAAAGGTCATTTTTCAGAAGGTTTTGTTTGATCATTTGTGAGCCCTTGTAATGGAAAAAGCTCAAGAAGTGATGAAACGAGGTTCAAGTTCGGGTCGGGTCATCTTCCCCACAAAGAAACATATGAAGCAATCAGGTTTTGATTCTAAAATTCTCAGAGAGAAACCCAACCCAACCCAAACAAACTCAGCATTATTTATTATTATCTGTCTTCTTCTAAGTAATTCTATCTTTTATCTTGGGTTGTGTAGGTGTTTTTATTGTTATATTCTCTTATTTATTTTTTTGGTTGTATTAGTAGCTTTGAATGGTGATGTGGGTGTTTCGGAGAGATCGAATAAAGATAAAGATAGAGGTTCTAGAGTGAATTTGAGCAGCCAAATGGGTGGTGGTTGGTCTGAAGGCGAAGGGGAAGACGAGGAGGAGCTACCCTTATCTTCGCCGCCACGCAATAAGAACTTTTTACTTATTTTATTTCATGTTAAGTATTGATTAATAAGGATTTGAAGATGTTTTATGGCTTAATTTTAATGTGGATTAACTGTTTATTTGTGTTGATGCAGAACCTGGGAGACATTTTTGGTTCTTCTAGTCCTATATAGGGCGTGAGTTTCGCCCTTTGAATTCGGGTTCCTTGACAAACCGGATAGAGCTCTAGCGATTATCGATAACGTTGTTAATGCTTTCTTTTTCATAGACATCGTCCTCACATTCTTTGTAGCTTACCTTGACAAGAATACTTACCTAGTTGTCGATGATCATAAAGATATTGCTAAGAAGTACGCAAGTACATGGTTGGTTTTTGATGTCATATCCACAATCCCCACAGAACTGGCTATGAAGATATTACCCAGAAGTCTCCAGACGTATGGCCTGGTTAACATGCTTAGTTTATGGCGAGTCCGAAGAATTAGTGCTTTGTTTGCTAGGTAAGACCTGAGCATTTTATTTCCACTTTCCAATTGGTCTATATGAAATATTATACTTACCTATTTCACTTCTCATTTGGCAGATTAGAGAAAGATAGGAACTTCAACTATTTTTGGGTTCGAGTTGTGAAGCTCATTGTTGTAAGTTTCTATGTGAAGAATTCCATTGTTTTCACAATAGGTAGGGTTTTATTAGCAATAGGTCTCTGACTCGATTGAATTGATCTTGTAGGTTGTTCTATTTTATGTTCACTGTGCTAGTTGTTTCTACAATTTTCTTACTGATCATTACCCCGACCATTCAAAGACATGGATTGCTACATACATGCAAGACTACATTACTGCAGACGTTTGGTCCGTATACATAACAACCTTTTACTTTGCTATCACTACGGTTACAACTACGGGCTATGGTGATTTGCACCCTGTCAATTCGTGGGAGATGGTTTTTGACATCTTCTTTATGCTCTTGAACCTTGGATTGAATGCATATCTTATTGGGAACATGACCAATTTGATCGTCCATGGAACCAGTCGAACTAGGAAATTTGTGAGTACTTATCTCGTAATTCTTGACTATGTTTTTTTTTTCTGTGCTATAGAATTATTTTTTCATACCATGATGGTATTATTCATTTATGTCCTGTGCCTGGGATGGAATTACAGAGAGATACAATTCAAGCAGCCTCAAATTTTGCTCATAGGAACCAACACCCGGTCCGGTTGCAAGATCAGATGCTTGCACACTTGTGTTTGAAATGCAGAACAGATTCAGAAGGGCTGCAACAGCAAGAGACGCTTGATTCCCTCCCTAAAGCCATCCGGTCAAGCATTTCACATTTTCTCTTCTATTCTCTTGTTGACAAGGCATACCTGTTCCGTGGGGATGAAGTGAGTTAATAGAGCTTACTTTTTTTTTTTTTTGTGGATTTCAAAGTTCTTTTTTTAATATTTCAATATTTTTACTAGCTTTCTACTTTTGCTTGCAAAGGGTGACATTACTGACTTGGCTGTGAGTTCAAACAACGCTTGGGTGGTATTTTTTTGAAGTACTTTATTTGAAATGGGTTGTGTTGATAATTCAGTTCTTCTTCTTCTTCTAAAATTCTCTAAACTGGGGTTCACTTATAGGTCTATAATGAGCATTATAGAAATGGTTGCGGTTAGTTTTCATATGGTCAGAATTCAACATTTGATAGTAAAATAACTAGTAATGTTGATTAACTTTTCGATGTACTGTTGCTTCATTGTTTTTCCGAAATCCAAGTTTTCTTTGATTTTAAATTAGGTATTGTTCACAATTTGCAGATCAATGCATGCAATGGGATGAAATGTGGATCAACATTTATAGGCCCCAACTCACCTAACAAGCCTGCAATTTGGACTGAGAATTGGACCTCATTGTATCTTTTCCATCCTAACTCACTATTAAATTTCAGTATGGTTTTTTGCATTAATGTGAATAATAAAGCAGTTATTTGTTATTTCCTTTGAAGCTACCAAGCATTCGGGATGAATTTTCGCTCTTAGGTTGTAACAGATATATTTATGTGCACTAATTCACATTTTTCACTGTGTTTTCATGACAACCTGTAATTTTCACATATTTCTGAATTTTCACATATTTCATTTGCAAACAGAGAAGAGGATGAACTGAAGAAGAAGAGAAGCTCGAACTGATGAAGGTAATCAACCCATCGAAGAAGACGACAGCTAAATTTGTTTGAGAGGACGCGCGTATGTTGAAAAATCAAGAAAAAGTATAATTGCATGTTTTCGCCGTGAGATTGTTCATGATCTCTGTTACCTATTTATAATATCTGTTTTTGTATGTTTGTTTTCGTTATAATCTCTGTTACCTATTTATAATCTCTATTACTCTCTGTTTTTGGTATGTTCTTTTTGTTTTCGTGATGTATGTTTGTTTTTGTATGATCTCTGTTACCTATTTATAATCTCTGTTACTCTCAAATATATGTATGTTTGTTTTTGTGATGTTCTATATATTACCTATTTATAATCTCTGTTTTTTTCATACTGGTTTTTGTTTTCGCCGTGAGATTGTTCATGATCTAATCGGCGTTGCTATATCTGCACTAAGACATCATTGTAAAAATGGAAGGATTGTCAACCAAAAATCTGAAATATTAAGCACCATTTCAGTGTTACTATTTGGTATTATCCCTGTCTGGTTCACTTGCAAAAAAGATATGCAGCAGAATGACAAAATCACAAAACATACTGAATTCTTTTGTTTACCCATTTCAAGATGCGTATGAAATATGTTCAGTTCCCAGTAAGCACATGGGATATATTTTGTGTGCAGTCTGTGCGTGTTTTCGCTGTACATGGCTAACTTTTGTTGTTCCAATGGGATCAGGAACAGCAGTTGCCAAGGTAGTTCCATTCTTTTATGGACCTCATTGGTTATGCACCGAAAGAAGATTACATTCATGTTAGAGCAAGAAGGGGTCAGGCAACAAACAACCACAGTCTTGCAGAGCGAGTAAGTATTCTATGTGAAGCATCGATCTTGTTCAATTTAGTTATTACTTCTGGGAGTTTTTTTTTTACCAAGGGAGATTTCTTCTTTGCAGGTAAGAAGGGAGAAGATCAGTGAAAGGATGAAATTTCTTCAAGACTTAGTACCTGGTTGTAGCAAGGTAATTTTCTTCATTTTGTGAATTAAGGTTGTTACATTAATATCTCGCCAACGTTTATTGGTGTAATTGTAATTTGATTATTTTAGAGCTTTGTATTTATAGGTAACCGGTAAGGCTGTAATGCTTGATGAGATCATTAATTATGTCCAATCGCTTCAAAGGCAGGTTGAGGTATGGGATTGATATCATAATTTATTTAGTTTATACAGGAGTTCTCGTTTTTAATATGGTTCAGCAAAATATATCATAATTTATTTGTCAAATTGAAGTACTTGAGATCCTGAATTGTAGCGGTGTTCTCGCCATCCAAGTTATTTCCAAAATTTGATGGTGCACCATCCCTACAATTTCTGAAAAGAAGTGTATGATCAAGTTATATTTAGCTTTAGATTGTAATTTTTCCCGGATATGCTACGTAAATGGTTGATCAGGAAGTAAGTTGTCCTTTTTGACGATCTTTATGTCCTCAGTTTAACCATTGCTTTCCAACATCCCCAGTACTACATGCACTTGAATACTGTTCAAGATATTTATTTGTCAACATTTCACTCATCTCTCTTCCTTCTCATCACGCTTGTGTGTATTTATTATTCATCTGCATTGTGGATCAGCAAACTGAAGTTACCAGCCCAGATCCTCCACTACCAGAGCCTCAAACGTGCACAGTCCATTCATTTTGCAAGACTCTAACTGCCTCTAATTGCTTTCACAACAGAAATAGTGAAAAAATCACTTATCGTCAGCAGGTGATATTCTTGAACATTCTAGCACAATATACATTTTCAGTTCATAAGTTACAGCCGATCATAAAAAATACTAACTCTTTGACACTTAATTTAAATTTTAGTTCATAAGTTGGTGGGCTAGTCCAATACAGACAGATGGCACCTGATGCTGCATACGAATATGTGAAATCAATTAGACCAAGGGTGCTTTTAGCCCCTGCCCAGCGCCAGGTATACTGGCTTCACAACTCATCCAGTTTTTGCTTTTTCTACATCTCTACTGTACTGTATATGCCAAGAGAGGCTAAAGTAACTCTTTTCCACTTTATCCAATTTTTGAATGAAATTACTAATTTCACTTGAGCCAATCTCTCATTATCCCACCTATTTAGGGAAATAGGCTCAAGTATATCTATAACCAATTTTTTTGGTTATAATGTAGCGAGTTATTGATATCATATCAGTATAATATATCTTTATTCAGTACAATATATCTTTATTTTTTTGACAAATATAGAATATCGATAACATGCCAATTTTGCAATTTTACAGTTAAGAAATGCTATGATCTGTGTCAGTCCATGTCAACCCAGTTCCACATATAAGGCCTGAAGTGATAGTGTTAAGCTCATCGCTGTTACAAAATCTGAAAATGAATCAGGGTGCCTTAACTCTGACTTATTATCTTTTACTTCTTGCTCTCCTACCTAGGATGCTCGAGTATTGTCATCCTACTTGGTAATAAGAATTTAATCAATAAATCTCTACTTGTCTTTCCTTAAGTCTGACATATTGATACTGTGTCTTAAAGCATGCATATTGATGACATGATTAAGATCACATTTCTAGAAAATAGTTTTAAAGGCATCAGAGGCTTACATGCAAAATGCCCCAAAGACTATCGTATTGCATATCAGAAACCTAAATTAAGTATAATTGTGTCATATCGTATTGTATTGTATTGTAAGGTATTGTGCAAATGATAAGTCTTTTTCTTGTATGTCGTTATGGTTTTACTTTTATATGAGATGGGCAAATGATAAGTCTTTTTCTTCATGTTTTCGAGCTTTGAAGGATGGAAATTGGCCGAAGTATCATCCCATTGTCTGTTTTCGAGCTTGACAGATTGCATACGACGTACATTCGCCATGGGAATGATCTTCCTAGGTGAGTGGCAGGCTTGATAGTGATTGACAGATTGCATACGACGTACATTCACCATGGGAAAGAGTAGCGGCAGCTCCGGGTATTCTCTCATGCACATAGAGGTTAGGATTTCACCGATGCGAGGAACAGGTTGGGGCAGTCTGTGGCATCAAACAAGGTTCATCTGGGTCGAGGATGGTTTGTCGGAATGCGGACAGTTTCTTGCGTATTGCTGCTCGACAACAAGTTCTGTTTTGCGGGTCTGTTTTGGACTGCAGAGGCAGTTGCGGGAATCACAATGAGCGCAGGCACTCAGCCTGCTATACTTGCTGGACTGCAAGTGCGTGGTTCGCACTGGAGCTGTGCATTTCTCTGGTGTATAGGATGCTGTTGTTTTTTATGCAGGAGCTAGGATGTGCGTCGAGCAGGCTTGCAACGCACCTACACTCTAGTAACACATCCAACAGGTTGTTGGCTGGAACACTCTGTTGCAAAACAGAGTGTATGCTGGGAGCTAAGATGTTGCGGATTGATGGTTTTCTGCGGCCTACTGAGATGCTGCGGCCTGTTGAGGAGATGCTGTTGTTGTGCCCAGCGTCGAGATGGTGGATGCGAGGGATGGTTACTGCATGCTGTTGCGAAACACAGTTCGCGAGGCTACGATGCAGCGTCCTGTTGGCTGTTTTTCAGGGTGATTATTCAGATGGCGTGGTGTTTCAACGTGTGCTGGCTGCTTGGGCAGATTTACGCGCATTCTGGTTGGGTCATTTGTTTTGGCCTCAAGTTTTTTTGATGTTTTAAGTTTTGTCTTTGTTGTGGCAATTGTTTTAAGGACAGGTTTTTTCTATTGTTTTGGTTTTAATACGGGTAATGTCGTAATGTACCCCCGTAGCGTTTGTAAGTCAATTTTTGATAAGTATTAAATTTAATAAAAAGTCATATTAAATTTTATTTACTTGATGCACGTGCTGAATTATACTTACCTATAAGATGTAATCAAAAGTCATTTGATAGCAAAAAAAAAAAATTGCAACGGCCTAGAACCGTGGCTAACAATATTGCAACGGCTCAGAACCGTGGCCATGACTTGCCACGGCTTATAACCGTGGCTAGGACTGGCCACGGCTTAAAACCGTGGCTAAAACTTTTGCAACGGCATAGAACCGTGGCTAACATTTTTACAACGGTTTATAACCGTGGCTAAATCATCAACCGTCCTCGAGCATAAAACCGTTGCTAATATGTTTTTCCACGGTTTTTAGCCGTTACTGGGGATTTAGCGACACCTCTACAGCCCACGGCTCTAAGCCGTGACAATGGGTTACCCCCACGGTTTAAAACCGTTGCTAATGGGTATTTTTGGTGTAGTGTGGCTCAAACAATCTCAGGAAAAATAGGGATAGAATTGACATACCTATGTATAGTCGTGCCCTCACGTTATATGTTTGCTTTGCACTAGTGAACATGTACAGCATAGCCGTGATGATGGAGTAGAAAATGAAGGTTTTAATTGAAAGTGATTCACATAGAATAGAATTGTGCAAATTGAAGAGCTTATCTAGGGCCATAAACATATTTGCTTGCTTCATTTCAAAAGCTTCCTGTAAAAGCACAAAAGGGTTCCAATATCAATCACTTCAAATGACAAAAAGAATAAATATTCAAAATGACAGTGTTGTTGAAGATTCCACTAACCTGAGCTGCCAAGATTGATCTTGAATTTTCTACCAGATGATCATGAGCACGTTTAAGCTCTTCTTGTCGTTGCAGGAGCTCCTCTTATTGCTTTTGACCAAACTCAGCCAGTCTTTACAATGTCTTTCTGCAAATTTTTGAAACAAACCTGATTAATATTGAATTCAATATGTTCATGTTGATTCTAATTGAACAAGATGGTCTAGAAGTGTATGTTTCACCTGCTTTCTTCGAGTGCTTTAGATTGAAACTTAGTCAAGAAATCAAAGCTTTCAAGAGCCGTGGATTGCCCATCTAGGAGTTTTTTATGCTTATCCAATGACAATCCGCAATGTTCCCAATATCGTCTGCCTTGTTTTGAAGGTTGTTCATCTTCAAAGACATTGAATCACTGACTTGGTTGATCTCCCTCTCAATTTCAATAGCCTCAATTCTTATTTTCTCAATGTTTTGGCCTAAATTTTCATAAGACACCTCAAGCATACTGATCCCTTCCTCCTACTTCTCCGTCATCTGCATTTGTGTTCCTTGTAGTTCAGATTGAGAAGCTGCAATATCCTTTGATTGCTTGAAAATGTCTTTAGAATATTTCAATACAACATCTATATGTTCCTCGACGCCCTTAGATGTTTGAGCCACTTGTTCAACACGAATATCAATTGAACTTAGCGATTTGTGGATTTGATTTGAGTTCTCTAATAGTTGGTCTGATTTCTCCTGCATGTTTTCCAACTTTTCCTCTACGAACAAGGCTGATTTCTTCAACTTGTTAACTAGCCGTTCTGTTTGATGCTTGAATGCATCAGCCCTGCAACCAACAAATCAATCAAAATTTTAAACAGAAATAAATTACGACACAGAGAATCCAATTGTACTACATGGAAGAAAAGGAGCGATGCCAAATGGAGTTGGTTTGAATATAAAACTCGAGGTATACTTTATGTGCACTATCGTCCAACTTCTTGAGGCACTTCACCATAGGACTATAATATAGAACCACATCCATCTGGAATCCTTCTCAAAGCAATCACTGAGATGCCAGGCAAGTCTAGATTTCTTGGCATAAACCGAAGAATTTCACCATAAAAACTATAATATAGAACCACATCCATCCATTGAACAAACATATATAGTGGCAGAATCAAGTTTGGACGTGGTTCAAAATAAAGAAAGGTAACTATACCATGAAGGATATAGCTGATCAACAAATTCTGCAGGTCTAACAAACATGCTCACGAAAATAATAATATAACTATGCATAAAGAATACACAACTGTAATCAGAGAGCTTTTAACTAAGAAGATAAACAATAGCCATGAACAAAGAAGAAGCATGTGGCATAATGCATATACAGTGACAGTGATGCCAACGTGTACAAACAAATAATGTGTACACAATCCAACTATAATGTAAAGTGAAAGTATAGAGCATAGAAAAGTCTGTCCCTCACAAAGAAGGTTAAGCAAGTACTGAGGATCACAAAAGAAATAACAAATTTATGAATATACAAATACATATACATCAATCAATCTAATAAACGAAAATAAATAAATTTTAAGCAAATTATCAACATACCCCGACATGTTTGCAGTTCAAGGATCTGAAACAAGAACTCCGCTGATTTCTGCAATAAAGAAGAAGCTAAATCAATTCATAAACAATCATTCACTGCACCAACTAAATATGTAATATTGCTCAAAAATCAATTTTACATAACTGGGATTTTGTTGAGTAATTAGGCTCAAATAACCCCATTAAAGATCTAAACCTTAGGTATTCATCTGAGTGAAAACCGAAGAATCACTTATAGTACAGAGATATTGGAATCCCTGTCTGTGCTTCGGATGAGCGAATCGACAATGCAAAAAAGTATAAACAATCAAACTACTAGAGTGTAGATTACGGTGAACTAAGGTGTGAAGTTGAAGTAGATCTACAAGTTCAATTTCATTTGTAATATCTTACAACTAGAAATCGAACATGACTGATTGAAAACAATGACGAAATCAAGAAAGACATAGGAGGCGAGAGAGGTACCTTTTAGGGTTTGCGTTTTGAGAGCAGCGAAGACGATAGAGAAGGAGATGTGATTTTGGAGAGTGGCTTCAGTTTCGTTTATTCAGCTAAATCGTTTTTTGTTGAAGCACCCGCAATTGATTCGATGATACCAATTTGCTTCGATGAGGGAAGTACCAATATGCTTCGATGATACCAATTTGCTTCGATGAGGAACCACATGAATTGTGAGGGAAGTCCCAATCAAGAGGAAGCACCAGCTGTTGCTTCGATGAACACTGAGTGAGAAATGCTTTGATGATAAATGAGAAATGCTTCTATGAACAATGAGTGAGAAAGAGAGAGACAGAGAGATTCCAAGGTGAGGATTTATGTCGTAACCGTTAGATCAGTTGATGAATTGCTTCAAATAAATCATCCACCATTGGTAACACAATTTAAGAGCATGGCTTTGAATTGTATCATATGAAAGCAGTAATTATAAAAATAAACTAATACAACTATTGGTACAGTTGAAGAATGATACAATTAAAACTTTGATTGTGTTACAAAATTGTGATTATGACGTAGTGAATATCCATTCCTAAGAGCCGTGCTAACTCTCAACTTATTCCATTCCTATTTCATAATTCTATTCTAAAAATAATGAAAATAATCCTGATGTCAATGTCTAATTTTATTTATCTTAAAACATATATAACGCATAATTTTGAATGCTCTCTAGCTATAAACTTAGTTTTTTTTATTATTTATTATTATCTAGAGTTGTATTTCTGGAGAGGTGAGTGAGAGTTGTGACTTCTGAACATTATGCAAGGGAGAGAGATAGAGTTGTGGGTGTGTATATTGATTTGGCTTTCCACCATCTTGACCCTTGGATTCCTGTTTAAAACATGCTTTTGTCAGACCCTTGACCCTATCTGTGCTTCTATTTTTGGATTGGCCGTGAGAGAAAAGAGAGAGCAGGGTTTATCTCCAGAAATACAACTCTCAGAGCCTTGACCCTAGTTACGTCTGAATCCACGTGCTTCTATTTTTGCCGGAGCCTTGACCCTGGTTTTTGTCAGAGTTTATTTGCAGCTTCCTTATCATTCGGTATAAAACTTCGACCGCTGCAAGGTGATAATAAGCCATTGTTCTCTGGAATATCATTTAAGATCGGCAGGATACATCAAAGATTTTCAAGTGTCCAATCCACATAGAGTGGGGAAATAACTGCAAGGCAGGATAGTGATTTTTAGAGTGGGGAAAGAAGTGCAAGGTGAAAATAGGCAGGATATTAAGGCGAAGGAAATGGAAGAGTACAAATCGCGCATGCTTCCAACAAGCCAGGTGCGTGTGTTTTTAGTGTATATTCTAGTATTTTGATGCATAAAGGAAGGCAAAAGGAAGGCGTGCATTTCGAGGGGAATGAAGGATCACACCTCCCCCTCGCTGGTTTCCTCGCGTGTTCCCTCCGCATTTAGAAAAAGCACAAAAGGAATAAGGAAATGATAACAAACTAGAGTTACATATATATTTAAATTTTTTCCCCCTGTATTATATTGAAGTGTTTTAACAAAAATGAACTCTAGTGTATATGTTTCATAATATTGAAGTGTTTCAATGATAGTGGATCGTCCACTACAAGAAAAGTCAACTTTTATAGCATATGTTTATAGCTTTTTGCCAAAACGCTATAACTACACCACAAGTCCTCTTTGATGACATTTCTAATAGCATTTCTTTCAAAAAACGCTATTACAACTTTGGCGGGATTTTAAAATGCTCAAATGTTTGATAGCGCGTGATTCTCCCTCGCTTCGTGAAACCTAAATCTCCTCTGCTACTTGCCTTTCTCCCTTCTCCTTTGCTACTCGCGTTCCTTCTCCTCTGCTACTTGCCTCTCTTCTTTCTCCTCTGCTACTCCGCTACTTGCGTTCCTTCTCCTCTGCTACTCGCGTTCTCCTCTGCTACTCGCCACCTCTCCCTCTGCTGCCCGCCTCTCTCTCGCTCTGTCTGCGATTGTTGCCAGCTCCCCTCTCTAATCCGTCTCTCTGCTCGCCCCACTCTCGCTCTCTCTGCTGGATTTGATTCCTAGGGTTGAGGTTTCCTTCGATTTTTATGATTTCGATTCCTTGGGGTGTTTACATTGATTTTGGGGCTTCTTTCACTTTTTTTGTGTAATGATTTTCTTTTCTTTTCTCAAGGTTTGAATACATGGAACATGATTTGGCTGGACTCGCTGCAAGCCCAAGTATTAAGTTTACAATGCCTCAAGTGAGGTTAGGAGGATGTCGTTTGACTGATTAGTTTTATGGGGTATTGTTAAGATATGACTTATTTCTTTTCTTTTCTTATTATGCATTTGATTTGGGCAGGTAAAATGTTATATGCATCAGTTATTGTCTGGGCTTGATTTCATAAGTTGGTCCTGATTTCTTTAAATATGAATAAGGAACAAAATCTGGTTCTCATATATTATGTTTTTTCTCTCTAGACTTGTTTATTGTGGTCCCTAAATTGAGTTTCAATCTATGTATTGAAGCATGTCAAAAATTTTGTTTTCTTTTTCCTTTCCCTCATTTATTTGTTTATTTATTTTTGGAATTTTCAGCTATTCACGATTTGCAGTAGTTGTTCAACATTTTTCGTTTCCATAATGTTAGAACCCTTTGAACTTGATACCATTTTCCCAAGTTATATTGTCATACTTGATCCTTAAAGACATGGTTGGCTGAGATGCTATTATTACAAGGATATGACTCATATTGTTGTACTTGCAGATGCAGATCGTACATTCCTACATTCATACATCATATTGTTGAATAAGATCACTAAAATTTTCATTCTGCAGGATGGCACAGTGTAGTTGTTTTTGTGCTAAAAACATTTTATACCAATTTTTCGATTTTGGTTCTAAATGCACCCTCTCAATATTCTATCTTATCTGGGTTTTGCTCTCTAGTCTTCTACTTTATATCAACTAAACTAAGGAGGGTGTTATGAGTTTTTACATGGAAGGGTTTATTTTTGTCTACTCAAGGAAGAGAGGGTTTTGTTTCTCTGTTCATTTTTATTGTATAACTTTTGTCTAATGTGAATTTTGTTGGTCAGTATTTAATCTTCAATTCAATATTTGAAAATGAGAGGAAGAAGAATGAAATGTTTTCATTTTTCACTAGTGTGAAATTGATTCAGTTTTACCATTGCAATGATCTATAGGTTTAGAGGGGTTATAGATGCTCAAGGGGTAATGGATTGCCGACAGTTGAAGTACATTGCTGTCATGGCATTCATTTTCATTTTCTTCAATGCTTGTTAATCAAATGTGAAATGAAAGAAGCTCCACAGAATATCTAATGTATGGCTACTAGTTACTAGTCTTGGGCACTGTTGGATTTTTTACAATTTGTTATCTTGAAGCATGGGCAATAGTATATTACCCTGCATTTTTTTTTTCTCCATATGCCTCTTTGTATTCTTTGAAACTTTGCTGACTCCTAGAATTGGAGTAAACATAATGCCAACTAAATCAAAATAAGCCATTCCAGAACTCACTTTATTTTGTCTACTAAATTGAATCTTTAGACTTTACTCATGTTTTTTCAAGCTTTCCATTAAGTTGTTTGGTATGGATAGGTCAACGAGGAGGCAAGCGAGAAAGTGTTGGAAGTGGAGCAGAAATATAATGAAGTACGAAGGCCTGTTTATATCGTCCAAAGTAAATGACAAACAAGTACTTCAGTAAAGAATTACGACAAAGTATTTCTTTACTCCTCTTATTATATGTACACTATGAAGGTCGAGTCCTACATGAAAACAATATGCTAGTATTATTGCTGATTAGTTCATGATTTTTTAATAGATCTTTTTTCTGGGTAGTTCTTGAGCTGCAATTGAGAATATCTCAATCTTATAGCATTAAAGATTATAAGTGTTCAAAACATATCTTCAACACTTTTTGACTATTTTCGTTAAGCTAAAATCGAGTGTGTACCAGCTTTTAGCATTTATAGAGTTATTGAAGCAGTTCATTTCCATCTTATAGATATCATTCTGAGCATGTCAGTATAATTTTAGCATCATAGTCATGTTGATCATGATTTTTTTTTGGCTTCCTCCTTTAATTATCTTTGTCTATCATCCATGTATCAAAATTTAATTCCAATTTCGATTTCAGGGAATGAGAACATATGACTACATTTTAGCAATGAAAGAACAAAACCAATTCGTGGATATGGACCCTCGATGATTCATCCTATCCTCAGATTTTTCTTCAGATGAAAGCAGTGACTTTGACTCACCAGAAAAACCTAGATTTATATCCCGGTTTATTTGCAGCGGAGGGCACAGAACAACTCAGGTTCAATATATTTAGCATCTAGTACTATTTCTCAAATAAACTGTGTGACCACCTAGGCTTTAACTAGACACTTCTCTTTGAATTTCAGGATCCAATGAGATTGTCCATAAAAATTGACAAAGAACCAGATTCCTCCACCTTGAACAAGAAGGCAGGCTTCCGGGCAAGCATTGATCCATGGAAACTGATAAAGATGAGCAAAGAGAAAACTCTAGCAGTTGCAGAGAAGGCCAGAGAGAGACTCAGGAAACAAACATCGAGTACAGAGAATGAGCTGAAGCCACTACCTCTAGAGATAAAGTGTGGACCACTAATGAACCCAGAGAAAAACATTGCATATTCAGGATTAGCAACAGCGTCTGTTGCTTCCAAGGGATGGCTTCCATCACCTGTAGGAATGCTTTCAAGTCCGAGAAGGCGGTTTTCTGGCTCTCCGAGTATGTTGGCTAGTGTCATATTGTCACCAAAACAGAAGTACCAGAACAGTTTTGAATGATATTAGTTTATTCAAGTAGAATTAGAAGGTGTTTGAGTTGAATCCTCAAATCTTTTTCAGGTGAAGAAGCGCAACAAGCATTGTAGTAGACCAAACTCTAGGCCTCAAAGTGTTGAAAAGGACATGGTTGTACTGATGGCCGCAAGAGCTTCAAGGTTAGAGAATCAAGATGCCATCGATGCTGCAATTGTGGCTATGTTGGTAGATCCTACATAGGTAATAAATTTAAACAGTTGAAGATATTTTAATACTCAGTTCATGACCGCAAGGGTACTTTGTTTACTATCACATTGATGGTTCCCTTGCAAATTTAATAATTTGTTCATTGTTTTCCTGCAAGGCCCGAGCTGGAATCAAAGAGGTTCACTTCCTTCCTTACATACACAGACAGTGCCAGTAAAATGCATAGAGTGAGCAAGGGTGCACCAGAGTAATAATTTTCTCTATCCATCTTTCTTTATAAAAAGCCAATTTACCTTTTTCAGTTTCATTTTCCTCCGTTTTCTGAGCCCACAGTAATGATTTTTTGCTCAAATGGTTTGTTTTCTTTTATCTTGTTGAAGGTGGTGAAGAGAACTTCACCAGAAGGTCATTTTCGGAAGGTTTTGTTTGATCATTTGTGAGCCCTTGTAATGGAAAAAACTCAAGAAGTGATGAAATGAGGTTCGAGTTCGGGTCGGGTCATCTTCCCCACAAAGAAACATATGAAGCAATCAGGTTTTGATTCTAAAATTCTCAGAGAGAAACCCAACTCAACCCAAACCAACTCAGCATTATTTATTATTATCTGTCTTCTTCTAAGTAATTCTATCTTTTATCTTGGGTTGTGTAGGTGTTTTTATTGTTATATTCTCTTATTTATTTTTTTGGTTGTATTAGCAGCTTTGAATGGTGATGTGGGTGTTTCGGAGAGATCGAAGAAAGATAAAGATAGAGGTTCTACAGTGAATTTGAGCAGCCAAATGGGTGGTGGTTGGTCTAAAGGCGAAGGGGAAGATGATGAGGAGCTTCCCTTATCTTCGCCGCCACGCAATAAGAACAGTACTAAGAAATTTAGACTGCAGAGCAAGGTGGTTTGTTTTATCATTTATTCAATCTCAAAATATTCTATTACTTTTCCACTTTTAGTACTTTAATTAAATCTGGGGTTTTCTTTTTCAGTCATTCAAAGGTAGCAATGTGATAGCTCCTGCTAATGTTTCTCGAAGGCTAAGATCAGGTGCGTAGTTTGTAACTCCTTTTACTTTTTTATCTTGATTGTTTAAGAAGAAATGGGAGTTCTTTTGGAAAGTTGGGAATCAGTAAGGTATAGGAATGAAGATCCTGAATATATTCTTATATACTTTGAATTGTAAATTACAATGCTGGAATTTTCTTTTCATAAAATAATTCTTCGAAAATTATTTGCAAAATGTTAACTTGATTTTCTTAAAAGTGTTGCTGATAGTAAAATCGAAAGGTATTTAGATGGTATCAGTATAAATAAAAGGTAAAGTTAGGCATTCTTTAGATATAATGTTTTGGGTGATTCGATTTTATCTTTTCAGCTATGAACAAGCAAACTCAGGAATCTCTTTCTCCACCTTTGCACCATACATCAACTGGAATGGTACAGTCTCGGATCAATAATGGAAAACCCCGAAAGGTAACATGGTAACTATACCAATGATTACCAAGGATGAGGAAGAAGTTGCAGAAGCATTGTTTTCTTTGGCAAGAATGTCACCAAACAATGAAAGCAATGCGGAAGAGCAAAATTAAGAAGAAAAACGTTCTCTTTTGCAGGAAACAATAATAAGTCCTACTCTTTCAGCTGAAGGTTTATATCATATCTTTATATTCCTGATTGTTACAGTTCATTCTTTACTTATTCCATCTGTTTAACATCTCAATCATTCAATTCTGCAGCTCCAAAAGACAAGAACATCCTGTCTCAACATGCATCTTCAGCAATCGAAGCTATTGATATCTCTTCTAGCTTAGAAGGATCAGCTGCAGAAGCTGAGAAACGGAGCTCTTTGTATGAATCAATTGGTACAGATAGATCTAATGCAGCAGGGTATCCTAAACTTGACCTAAGTCTGCAAAGTTCAATGTCTATAGAAGATCGTGCAAAGATTTCTCGACCATCTACAATAGCCCATTCAAATGACATACCATCGCATGCTGCTTCAATGATGGGTGTTTTTAGCTCAATTTTCACATGGGACAGGGTGTGTATATCTCTGTTTTACCGTAGATTTTAACTTGTACAGTTGTCTGATCTTCTCCTCCCCATTTCTTGTGATCCACTAGCAGATCAGTACAATTGGCAAACCCGGACTCATCTCTTCGTGAACAAATGCTAGAGAATGGACCACGACCGGTATGCTTCCAATTCCAAATGTGAATCCCCTTTTTTAGGGAACTGATTATAATCTGAAATGGTTGGCTTGGTGTGTTTTGCTTTGCAGGTTGTGAATGCACTCAGAAAAGAGGTGCAACATTCCATCAATGGGAAAAAGGAACAACTTACGTTGCGTGCACATGGAGAAGGTAGGTCTTTCTAAAAAAGATACTTTACAATTCAAGAACCTTGTAATATGAACATTTGTAAAGTCGTCTTTATTATCAATTGGCTGATCATGTCCTGTTATTCTGCTTTTTGCATTGCAGGTCCATCCTTGTCGCCAGGAATGTCCATGGAAGCCTCACGTGGTAGCGAGGTTCATGTCCCTTCTTCTTCTATAAGGTAAATTCTGTTTTAATTTTATTTTCTTTTACTTGTTTCATAGCTCCTTGGATAAATATTGCTTTTTCATTATCGATGGGTGAGAAGGTAAACATCTTTTACCACACAATACATATATAGAATTAATCATCTGGAAGTATGAGCTTAATAATTTCTTATCATCTCCATTTTTGAATTTACAGGTAGGGAAGGTAATACAACTGGTTGCAACATTTTTTGCAGGCTTTAATATAGCATTCATCAAAGGGTGGCTCCTGACCCTGGTCATGTTAAGCCATGTTCCTCCTATAGTGATCGCTGGATCAGCCATGACCATTGTAATATCGAAGATGGCATCACAGGGACAAACTGCATATTCGCAAGCTGGAGTTGTTGTAGAATAGACAATCGGCTCAATAAGGACCGTATGTACTCATAACAAATCATCTTTTTTTTTATATGGTCAATCATTTTTGTGCGAGTAAAAATACATGGTTTGTATACAGGTTGCATCTTTTACTGGGGAGAAGCATGCTATTTCTAAGTATGAAAATGCTCTTAAGAATGCTTACAAGTCTGGGGTTCATGAAGGCCTGGCCTCTGGATCAGGTCTTGGTACCATGATGTTGATCGTATTATGCAGTTATGCTTTAGCCATATGGTTCGGCTGAAAGATGATTGTTGAAAAAAGCTACACTGGTGGTGATTTCATTAATGTAGTTCTTGTTGTGTTAACTGGCTCCATGTAAGTGAAATCTGACTTCTTTATCTCTACACTTTTACTGATCAAATTCATCTCTATTATTTCTCAGACTTCACTATAAATTCTGTGAAGGAACCGTTTGCTCCAAAACCCTGTACTCTTGGCAACACAGCTGATTGATAATTTGATATATTTGATGACATAATGATGCATGATAGAGGTATTTAACGCTCAGTTCGCCAAGATATGCAGGTAATGCTATTGCCATTTTGAGGCATCTGAGTCTCACCATATATTGTGCTAGTTAGGTAACAGTCAAAGATTTGCCTAGCTGGGAGGCCGCTAAAACTAGGTCTTTACAAACACCACCACAAATGCAGCAACCTAGGTAAGTAGAAATGTAAAACCACGTCCTTGGAGCGTCAGTGCTTTAGCTCCAATGGATGCTTAAATGAACAAACTAAATGTTGCTCACGTCCATAATAAGTCTTTATGGATGGGCTTTAGTATCATTCTTTATTCTATTAATAAAGCATTTAAAGCATTCAACCTTTTAGATTTATACAAACACATGGAGTGTGATTTCAGTTTTGGTAAAAGTTTGTGGAAGGTATTTTTATCTTGTTTTAATTTGTTTCCTTAGACATCCCTTTGTGATCCTTATGTTGTGCAACATTTTTCTTTCTTTATTTAAACATGTTTCTCTAACGAATCAAACACATGTTCTTTCGTTGTAGAGGGTGTTACTGTTGATGCTGACTTAGTGCTTTTGGTAACAACAAGGCCTACAACTGGCAACACTCTTGCATGGGCAGTGGCATGTGAGCGTGATCAATGGGGCCGTGCTATTGCAGGTATGTAGCTTCCCTTTCGTAATGAATTTTCTTGTATGATATTCTGTTATTGTGGTTTATCTATGACAAAGATGAATATGAACAAATCGTAAATGCAGGGCATGTAAACGTTGCTCCTCGCCATTTGACTGCTGAAGCGGAGACCTTACTTTCAGCTACATTTATACATGAGGTCAGTGATCATCATATAAATGAGATAGAAGAAAGATGTACTAGGTATATATAGTCAGTCCTTTCTGTGGCCTCATAGGTAAAATTTTGGTACCATTCAGGTGATTCACGTTCTTGGTTTTGATCCTCATGCATTTGCACATTTTAGGGATGATATGTTTGTCCAATGTGCTTGATGAACACTCATCTTCATATATATAGTTCTAATTATTATGTCTTGATCTGTTTTTTCAGCTTATCCAAGAACAACACTCTTGATCGTAGCTTGATAAAGGGGAAGATCGTTGTCTGTGCTTTTGAACTCCCAGACCTTAGAAGCGAAAAAGTCATTTTTGTTAGAGAAGCGGGTGGTGTTATTGGCATGATTCTCATTGATCCACTGGGCAAAACCATCGCTTAATTTCTAGTTTGTTATCCCAGGTACCATAATTTTAATACATTATCTTATTAATTACATTATCTTTATTATTTGATAGATTTTGTGACTCGATGTAATACAGCTTATTAATTAATTACATTACTTTAATTTGTCTCCATTCATGGAAATGTTTAAATTTGGCACATTAAAATTTTTATTTTCTAGACATAAAACTTATGAGATGTAATAAAAAGTCATTTGATAGTTAAAAAAAAATAAAAAAAATAAAAAATTTGCTATGTATACTTACAATAGCGTTTTTAAAACGCTATCGTAGCCTTACAATAGCATTTTAAAAACGCTATTGTAAGTTAACTACAATAGCGTTTTAAAAACGCTATCGTAGACTCTACCATAGCGTTTTAAAAACGCTATCGTAGACTCTACCATAGCGTTTCTGAAACGCTATTAAAAGCCAACTTACTATAGCGTTTTAAAAATGCTATAATCGATTCGGTAGAATAGCGTTTTCTAAAACGCTATGGTATCCTACCATAGCGTTTTTGAAACGCTATTAATGGGCTTTTTTGTTGTAGTGGTCATAGATGTTGTTTGATTTCGCTTCACTTGCAATTTGCTTTGTGCTTGAGTTATGACATCCATAATCAGTAATAATATTGTCTAAAACTTATAAAATTGTCTTAGTAAGTGATCAAAAGATGTTGTAATAATGTACACTGCTAGTTTGGGTTGTGTGACAAGTTAGTTTTTATATTCAGTTTGTAGCATACACTACATTATGTAATTTTCATTTGAAATTTATGTATATGAAATTGAAGTAGAAATATAAGACAACTTGATGCGAAATTGATCAAATTCAAAGAACATTGTTCTTGTTAAACAAATCATAAAATTGGAATCGTTCAAGGAAGTGTATCATAATCTAGAATACCTCTGCTCCTGTGCTTGCTTGTATTGAATTTTACCCTGCATTGTTTTCCATATACACAATGCTCGCAAAACTCCATAGTCGGTTTCTGCATACCCTTCAGTAACCCTTGCTTGCTCAGTAGAGACAATCATTTTTCTGTCATATGCCTAAGTCGCATGTGCCATAACCTAGTGCTTTCCGATGAAGAAGTTCCCACTGCCACATTTCCTGTTACCGTGTTACCCATCAAGGTGTACAAGTTACCTTGTTTGATCCCTTTCATGACAACCAAATATCCACGGACAACCTGTAAAACTCCACCTACCGCTGTAAACTTACAACCATTGGAGTCTAAAACACCAAGCGAGATAAGGTTCTTTTTCAAGGCTGGGACATGCCTCACATCAGTTAAGGTTCTCACAACACCATCATACATCTTAATCCTCATTGTTCCAATTCCAACTGTCTTGCAAGCATAATCATTAACCATCAGAACAGCACCACCATCAATGTGCTCATAGGTAGTGAACCACTCCCTGTTTGGGCACATATGGTAAGATCACCCAGAGTCAAGGAGCCATCTCCCAGAGATTTTTGTATTTTCACCGGCAACTGAATAACATTCTTCATCTTTTTCCGTACTAGATGCATAACTTGTTTCACTAGTGTCACCCTTATCTTGCTTTTTCTTGCCCTTCCAATTGTTATCATGATTACTCTTACCTTGATTTGGACAATTTTTTCTAATATGCCCCCACTATCTACATTTGTGACATTGTGGACCTCTAAACTTTGATCTAGATTTTCCACTCTTTGAAGATGATTTCACTTGAGACCTTCCTCTAACAGCCAACCCTTCAGCTTGATCTTTCCCACTACCATTTGATGAAGTTTTCTTCCGAATCTCATTGGACAAGAGTGCACCGGTAGTTTCATCAAATGTAAGTTCATCTTTCCCAAACAAAATTGTTTGTACAAGATTTTCATATGACTGCGGCAAGGAATAAAGCAATATAATTGCTTGGTCTTCATCCTCAATCTTCACATCCACATCTCTCAAATTTGAGATAATCCGTGTAAACTTGGCGATATGATCACCAATTGGAGTGCCCTCATCCATTGCTAGCCTGTATAATTGGGTTTTCAAGTATAACCTGTTTGATAATGTCTTAGTCATAAACTGTGACTCAAGCTTCAACCAAACATCAGCTGCCGTAGTCTCTTCATTAACCAAAAAAACTATATCTCTATCTAGACACAAGAAAATAGCAGCACGCGCCTCCAAATCTAATTCTTCCCATTCATCATCTGACATGGTTTCAACCTTTTTATCCTTCCCTAGTAATGCCTTGTGTAATTTCTGAGAAATAAGCAAATTCCTCATTTGTATTATCCAATATCCGAAATCGTTCTTACCATTAAATTTCTCGATTTCATACTTCCCCACATGTGCCTTGCTCAGCTTGGATGACATTGCAAACAAAACCTGTGACTTTCTAGACAAGAAGCTTCACTACGATTTTTTTTTTTTTTTTTTTCAAACAACTTGTGCACAAACAAATCCTAGCACTTTTGAATCTTCACAATCTTGAGTAGAACAATTAAAGATCAATTTCCCTTAGTGCTCTGATACCAATTGTTGCGCCTTATTTCGGAAGCGGGTAGACACCAACAATTGCACACAAGTACCACAAGGATCCAATCAATTAAATAGAGCAACTAGCAATGAAAGTAATTAGAGAAAACCAAAAACATACCACAAGAGACACAAAGTTTACGTGGTTCGACGAATTGCGCCTACGTCCACTGTGAGGTGATTCCACTATATTCAAGAACAAGGTACAAGAATATGACAATTCTCACACAATCTCTCAACAAGAGATGAAACAATTTTAGCAATTATCTTTCTCGATACCCTGTGCTTCACAGTTTTGTATATGCAATAAAAAATAAAAAAAACACCTACAGTTCCTAGTATATATAGGAACAGTAGTTTCCTGTTTCCTAGAATTTGTTTCCTGTTCAAAAGCGTTTCCTGTTTCACAAAACAGTTTCCTGTTCCTGTTTGTAAAACTGTTTCCTGTTTCACAAAACAGGTATGTTTCCTGTTTCACAGCAACCTCAAAACATGTTTTGAGACACGGGGTATTCTTCCTTTTTGCCCCAAACAACTAATAAAAAAAAAATACAAATAGCGATGAAATTTTGCATAGAATTGAAGTGCATTTCCCTTTTATGTCCATGGCATTGTTTTGTGAGTTTAACTTGATCAAGAAATAGATGGAAGAGTAAATTAAAAGTGAAATAAGAGAAGAATAATTTTAAATTTACATGCAAACATACGTTGGGAGGGAGAGAAACTCATCAAGAAGTTGCAACAATTTGTACGTGGATAGGGGGAAAAAGAGTTCATTTCACTTAGGATCCACTGTTGATGTTTATGTTTGACTTGACATGGACATTTTAATATATATATTACATATTGAGAAGGGGCAATATGGGACGAATTGAAGAGGAATTGGTGGGCTGTGAGACTGAGAGGTTTTCAAATCACAAATGCAAATATATATTTTTCCAAATGAGCAGGTCTCCACATAGGAAACCTTGTTGGTGAGGGGATGGACCACATTGATTTTATTATTATGGATAAGGTGTGATCGAAGCTTAATTGGAAATGTGACAGACACATGGGTCATCCAATTTAGGAAGGCGGGGTACTCAAGTGAGTTAAACCTAGCTAATTTGAAATTTTCTAATGGAATAATTGTATCATCAACCAACCCATACTAATGGAATAATTGCAACATGATAAAACTAATACTAAATTTTATATAGTCACATAGACTAGCTAATACTAATTTCAAATGAAGTTGATACTCAATTTTGTTTTATATCATTTAAAAACTATAGCGAATTTCAAACATTTCCCAAATAAAAAAACTAAAATTGATAGTACACATCCAAAATCTTCATATACTACTACATTTAAATCTTCATAAACAACTACATTCAAATCTCAGAGATACGTATAGCAAAACCTATATTTTAAATGAATTTCGAAGTAAATAAATAGTAAGAAAATAATGTGCCAATAGAAGTTATATGAAAGAATGTTGTCATCTTGTTTTTATATGAAAAAACAAAGAAAATTAATATAGGTAGTAAAACTGGTGGGTTGAAATCATCATCTGCATGACTGCAATCAAGTTGAAACTCCGAACATTACTGACTTCATAGTGAAAGTGAACTCATGAGACTGAGAGGCATTGGCGCTGTCTGAACTGAAGCAAGAGGTTGCTTCCTCATTGACAAATTATCCACCATCACTTCTCTCATAAAATAAATCAGAATGTCTTAAAACAAAATTAACTTTCACACAGCATTATCTCTCTATTCATATATTGTGTTGAAAATATCTGAATACTGGATAGGATATGATGCCATTTCTATTTGGTTTTAAAATGTTTTTTTTTACCATTAAAAGAACAGCTCTAGCACAATCACTGTCCTTGAACAGTGAAAGTCAGTTGCAGTTATAAAGTAATTCATAACTACTATAGTTTGTATTTTTTTTTTTTTTTTTTGATTTGAATCCTGTCATGTTAGTTTGAAGTATAGATGTTTGGCATGATCTAAGTTGTATAGTTGTTTATAATCCATGACCAAGGGTTCTCCTAGATTAGATGCATATTTTTATGTTGATAGTTAACCAATGTTAACTTAATAGGTTTTTTGGTCTCAGTGCAGTGGTATTTGCCTGGTGCTACCAGGCACTTAAGAAACACTGCATGAATAATGAAAATTAGGCTTAATTAGCTGTTAGTGTAGAGCTTTTCTAGAGAGCCAGGCCAGGCCCAACACCATCCATCATCCTCGAGATGTGCATATATGAAATGATGGATGGTTTTGGGCCTTGCCTAGCACGGGCCTGGCTCTTTAGAATTTTTGATTAGTGTAACTATGGATTTAAAATAGTATAAATTGTTAAAAAGTAGCTCTAAAAGTTATTTTCCGAAATTATATTTTGAAATTTGTATTTCACTATCTTATTATTATTATTTTCTTAAAATTTGTCTTTAAAAAATTTCAAGCAGTTTTATTCTTCATGTTCCTCTTCTTCTCTTCCACCCTCTGCCTGCACCCCCTCCCCCTATCCTTCCCCAGTCAGGTCTTCCTGACTTTCCCCCACGCCCGTTTATCCCTGACTGGATAACAGCCGTATATACGACCGTTGTCGCTTTGTCCAGCCTGTTTGCCATTTCTGGTTATAACCTAAAATCCCTTTTTAGCACAAAGGAGGAGAGAGATGAGCATGCACAGTTGCAAGAGCTTCAGGTGCAGTAGCAGATGCAGCAGGCTTTGGTGCACCTGCAAGAACACCAGGAGTAGCAGGTGCGGCTGGTGCACTTGCTGGAGCAACAGATGCAGCAGGAGCTGCAGGCCCATGTGCAGCTACAGAAGTGGCAGGAGCGACAGCTACACCTGCTGGAGCGACTGTAGCGACAGATGATAGTGCACAGAGGCTGGCTCTCAGATTAGATATGTATTTGTAGTATTTATTTCTAGTATGTATTTGACTTTCAAATTAGGTATGTATGAATGTTGATATCAAGAATGGTTGTTCCGTGGACATGCAGCAATTTAGAGGATTAATGGTCATTATAAATGGATCATTTTTTAATCTTTTGGAAGACAGTTACTAATCTGAATACCTAAACTAAACTGTTGCTGACGACAATGTACAAATGCTATCGACTCAAACATCTAATTAGGAGAGTGGAGTCTTGTACACCTATGACGAGGTTTAGGGATCACAACCAGGGAGTTGCTTTGTCAATTAAGCCGCCTTAAGTAATTTGGATTGAAAAGTAATTAAACCTAGTAATACAAAAGCTATTAATCTCCAATCCATAAAATAATAACCCTCGTCTTGTGCGCTTCTTTTTATTTCAAACATTTTCAACCTCATAGTTACAATTAGTCCTTTCATAAGCTGCGAGACTCCATATTAGGACATCTAATTCAGAGCTTCCTAAGTAAAACTGTTCTCATTGAAAAATCAACAATCTAAAATATCTTCAGGTAGTGATCACAACCTTGCCAGCTTTCCGTAAAATAGATGTTGTTTGATTTCGCTTCACTTGCAACTTGGTTTCTGCTTGAGTTATGACATCCATAATCAGTAATAATATTGTGTAAAACATATAAAATTGTCTTAGTAAGTGATCAAAAGATGTTGTAATAATGTACACTGCTAGTTTGGGCTGTGTGACAAGTTAGTTTTTATATTCAGTTTGTAGCATACACTACATTATGTAATTTTCATTTGAAATTTGTGTATATGAAACTGAAGTAGAAATATAAGACAACTTGATGTGAAAATTGATCAAATTCAAAGAACATTGTTCTTGTTAAACAAATCATAAAATTGGAATCGTTCAAGGAAGTGTTTCGAAAGTTTTGGGAAGTAATGGAATAATTGCATATATATAACATATGTTTTGTATTAAAACCATGAGTGTTATAATGATAATGCTTAAATGTTGACTAAAATTTAAATTGAATTATCAAAAGAAAACACCCTCGTAGAAAGCAACCTCAAAACCTGTTTTGAGGCACGGGGTATTCTTCCTCTTTGCCCCAACAACTCATAAAAAAATACAAATAGCGATGAAATTTTGCATAGAATTGAAGTGCATTTTCCTTTTCTGTCCATGGCATTGTTTTGTGAGTTTAACTTGATCAAGAAATAGAGGGAATAGTAAATTAAAAGTGAAAGAAGAGAAGAATAATTTTATATTTGCATGCAAACATACGTTGGGAGGGAGAGAAACTCATCAAGAAGAATATTCTTTGTATTTCTGTTGCAAGTTGCAACCTCCAATTTGTACGTGGATAGGGGAAAAAAGAGCTCATTTCACGTATGATCCACTTTTGATGTTTGTGTTTGACTTGACATGGACATTTTATAATAAAATATATATATATATATTACATATTGAGAAGGGGCAATATGGGACGAAGAGGAATTGGTGGGCTGTGAGACTGAGAGGTTTTCAAATCACAAATGCAAATATTTATTTTTCCACATGAGCAGGTTTCCACATAGGAAACCTTGTTGGTGAGGGATGGACCACATTGATTTTATTATTATGGATAAGGTGTGATCGAAGCTTAATTGGAAATGTGATAGACACATGGGTCATCCAATTTAGGAAGGCGGGGTACTCAAGTGAGTAAAACCAAGCTAATTTGAAATTTTCTAATGGAATAATTGTATCATCAACCAACCCATACTAATGGAATAATTGCAACATGATAAAACTAATACTAAATTTCATATAGTCACATAGACTAGCTAATACTAATTTCAAATGAAGTTGATACTCAATTTTGTTTTATATCATTTAAAAACTATAGCGAATTTAAAACATTTCCCAAATAAAAAAAGCTAAAATTGATAGTACACATCCAAAATCTTCATAAACTACTACATTTAAATCTTCATAAACTACTACATTCAAATCTCAGAGGTACGTATAGCAAAACCTATATTTTAAATGAATTTCGAAGTAAATAAATAGTAAGAAAATAATGTGCTAATAGAAGTTATATGAAAGAATGTTGTTATATTGTTTTAATATGAAAAAACAAAGAAAATTAATATAGGTAGTAAAACTGGTGGGTTGAAATCATCGTCTGCATGCCTGCAATCGAGTTGAAACTCCGAACATTACTGACTGCGTAGTGAAAGTGAACTCATGAGACTTAGAGGCGTTGGCGCTGTCTGAACTGAAGCAAGAGGTTGCTTCCTCATTGACAAATTATCCACCATCACTTCTCTCATAAAATAAATCAGAATGTCTTAAAACAAAATTAACTTTCACACAACATTATCTCTCTATTCATATATTGTGTTGAAAATATTTTAATACTGGATAGGATATGATGTCATTCTATTTTTGTTTTAAAATGTGTTTTTTTCCCATTAAAAGAACAACTCTAGCACAATCACTGTCCTTGAACAGTGAAAGTCAGTTGCAGTTATAAAGTAATTCATAACTACTATAGTTTGTATTTTTTTTTTTTTTTTGGTTTGAATCTTGTCATGTTAGTTTGAAGTATAGATGTTTGGCATGATCAAAGTTGTATAGTTGTTTATAATCCATGACCAAGGGTTCTCCTTGATTAGATGCATATTTTTATGTTGATAGTTAACCAATGTTAACTGAATAGGTTTTTTGGTCTCAGTGCAGTGGTATTTACCTGGTGCTACCAGGCACTTATGAAAAACTGCATGAATAATGAAAATTAGGCTTAATTAGCTATTAGTGTAGAGCCTTTCTAGAGAGTCAGGCCAAGCCCAACACTATCCATCATCCTCGAGATGTGCATATATGAAATAATGGATGGTTTTGGGCCTGGCCTGGCACGGGCCTGGCTCTTTAGAATTTTTGATTAGTGTAACTATGGATTTAAAATAGTTTAAATTGTTAAAAAGAAGCTCTAAAAGTTATTTTCCAAAATTATATTTTGAAATTTGTATTTAACTATGTTATTATTATTATTTTCTTAAAATTTGT
The DNA here is from genome assembly GCA_963556465.1 of Berberis vulgaris. Lineage (NCBI taxonomy): Eukaryota > Viridiplantae > Streptophyta > Magnoliopsida > Ranunculales > Berberidaceae > Berberis > Berberis vulgaris. Next base: position 15,328,809 of record OY747126.1, on the reverse strand, counting down.
CTTAAAAAAATTTCAGGCAGTTCTTTTCTTCATGTTCCTCTTCTTCTCTTCCACCCTCACCCATCCCATCCCTAACCCTCCTCCACCATTTTCCAATACACCTTCTTTGCCTGCACCCCCTCCCCCTATCCTTCCCCAGTCAGGTCTTCCTGACTTTCCCCCACGCCCGTTTATCCCCGACTGGATAACAGCCGTTTATACGGCCGTTGTCGCTTTGTCCATCCTGTTTGCCAATTCTGGTTATAACCTAAAATCCTTTTGGAGCACAAAGGAGGAGAGGGACGAGCATGCGCAGTTGCAAGAGCTTCAGGTGCAGCAGCAGATGCAGCAGGAGCTGCAGGCTCTGGTGCACCTACAGGAACACCAGGAGCAGCAGGTGCGGCTGGTGCACTTGCAGGAGCAACAGATGCAGCAGGAGCATGTGCAGCTACAGGAGTGGCAGGAGCGACAGCTACACCTGCTGGAGCGACTGGAGCGTCAGATGATAGTGCACAGAGGCTGGCTCTCAAATTAGATATGTATTTGTAGTATTTATTTCTAGTATGTATTTGGCTTTCAAATTAGGTATGTATGAATGTTGATATCAAGAATGGTTGTTCTGTGGACATGCAGCAATTTAGAGGATTAATGGTCATTATAAATGGATCATTTTTTAATCTTTTGGCTGACAGTTACTAATCTGAATACTTAAACTAAAATGTTGCTGACGACATTGTACAAATGCTATCGACTCAAACATCTAATTAGGAGAGTAGAGTCTTGTACACCTATGATGAGGTTTAGGGATCACAACCAGGGAGTTGCTTTGTCAATTGAGCCGCCTTAAGTCATTTGGATTGAAAAGTAATTAAACATACTAGTACAAAAGGTATTAATCTCCAATCCATAAAATAATAACCCCCGTCTTGTGGGCTTCTTTTTGTTTCAAACAATTTCAACCTCATAGTTACAATTAGTCCTTTCATAAGCTGTGAGACTCCATATTAGGACATCTAATTCAGAGCTTCCTAAGTAAAACTGTTCTCATTGAAAAATCAACAATCTAAAATATCTTCAGGTAGTGATCACAACCTTGCCAGCTTTCCGTAAAATAGATGTTGTTTGATTTCGCTTCACTTGCAACTTGGTTTCTGCTTGAGTTATGACATCCATAATCAGTAATAATATTGTGTAAAACATATAAAATTGTCTTAGTAAGTGATCAAAAGATGTTGTAATAATGTACACTGCAAGTTTGGGTTTTGTGACAAGTTAGTTTTTATATTCAGTTTGTAGCATACACTACATTATGTAATTTTCATTTGAAATTTATGTATATGAAACTGAAGTAGAAATATAAGGCAACTTGATGCGAAAATTGATCAAATTCAAAGAACATTGTTCTTGTTAAACAAATCATAAAATTGGAATCGTTCAAGGAAGTGTTTCCAAAGTTTTGGGAAGTAATGGAATAATTGCATATATATATATATATAGCATATGTTTTGTATTAAAACCATGAGTGTTATAATGATAATGCTTAAATGTTGACTAAAATTTAAATTGAATTATCAAAAGAAAACACCCTCGTAGAAAGCAACCTCAAAACTTGTTTTGAGACACGGGGTATTCTTCCTCTATGCCCCAACAACTCATAAAAAAAATACAAATAGCGATGAAATTTTGCATAGAATTGAAGTGCATTTTCCTTTTCTGTCCATGGCATTGTTTTGTGAGTTTAACTTGATCAAGAAATGGAGGGAAGAGTAAATTAAAAGTGAAAGAAGCGAAGAATAATTTTATATTTGCAAGAAAACATACGTTGGGAGGGAGAGAAACTCATCAAGAAGAATATTCTTTGTTTTTCTGTTGCAAGTTGCAACCTCCAATTTGTACGTGGATAGGGGAAAAAATAGTTCATTTCACGTAGGATCCACTGTTGATGTTTGTGTTTGACTTGACATGGACATTTTATAATAATATTTATATATATGTTACATATTGAGAAGGGGCAATATGGGACGAATTGAAGAGGAATTGGTGGGCTGTGAGACTGAGAGGTTTTCAAATCACAAATGCAAATATTTATTTTTCCAAATGAGCAGGTCTCCGCCACATAGGAAACCTTGTTGGTGAGGGAATGGACCACATTGATTTTATTATTATGGATAAGGTGTGATCGAAGCTTAATTGGAAATGTGACAGACACATGGGTCATCCAATTTAGGAAGGCGGTGTACTCAAGTGAGTTAAACCTAGCTAATTTGAAATTTTCTAATGGAATAATTGTATCATCAACGAACCCATGCATACTAATGGAATAATTGTATCATCAACCAACCCATACTAATGGAATAATTGAAACATGATAAAACTAGTACTAAATTTTATATAGTCACATAGACTAGCTAATACTAATTTCAAATGAAGTTGATACTCAATTTTGTTTTATATCATTTAAAAACTATAGCGAATTTCAAACATTTCCCTAATAAAAAAAGCTAAAATTGATAGTACACATCCAAAATCTTCATAAACTACTACATTTAAATCTTCATAAACTACTACATTCAAATCTCAGAGGTACGTATAGCAAAACCTATATTTTAAATGAATTTCGAAGTAAATAAATGGTAAGAAAATAATGTGCCAATAGAAGTTATATGAAAGAATGTTGTTATCTTGTTTTTATATGAAAAAACAAAGAAAATTAATATAGGTAGTAAAACTGGTGGGATGAAATCATCAACTGCATGCCTGCAATCGAGTTGAAACTCCGAACATTACTGACTGCGTAGTGAAAGTGAACTCATGAGACTTAGAGGCGTTGGCGCTGTCTGAACTGAAGCAAGAGGTTGCTTCCTCATTGACAAATTATCCACCATCACTTCTCTCATAAAATAAATCAGAATGTCTTAAAACAAAATTAACTTTCACACAACATTATCTCTCTATTCATATATTGTGTTGAAAATATTTTAATACTGGATAGGATATGATGCCATTATATTTTGGTTTTAAAATGTGTTTTTTTCCCATTAAAAGAACAGCTCTAGCACAATCACTGTCCTTGAACAGTGAAAGTCAGTTGCAGTTATAAAGTAATTCATAACTACTATAGTTTGTAATTTTTTTTTTTTTGGTTTGAATCCTGTCATGTTAGTTTGAAGTAGTGATGTTTGGCATGATCAAAGTTGTATAGTTGTTTATAATCCATGACCAAGGGTTCTCCTTGATTAGATGCATATTTTTATGTTGATAGTTAACCAATGTTAACTGAATAGGTTTTTTGGTCTCAGTGCAGTGGTATTTGCCTGGTGCTACCAGGCACTTAAGAAAAACTGCATGAATAAAGAAAATTAGGCTTAATTAGCTATTAGTGTAGAGCCTTTCTAGAGAGCCAGGCCAGGCCCAACATCATCCATCATCCTCGAGATGTGCATATATGAAATGATGGATGGTTTTGGGCCTGGCTCTTTAGAATTTTTGATTAGTGTAACTATGGATTTAAAATAGTATAAATTGTTAAAAAGTAGCTCTAAAAGTTATTTTCCGAAATTATATTTTGAAATTTGTATTTAACTATGTTATTATTATTATTTTCTTAAAATTTGTCTTTAAAAAATTTCAGGCAGTTCTTTTCTTCATGTTCCTCTTCTTCTCTTCCACCCTCACCCGTCCCATCCCTAACCCTCCTCCACCATTTTCCAATACACCTTCTCTGCCTGCACCCCCTCCCCCTATCCTTCCCCAGTCAGGTCTTCCTGACTTTCCCCCACGCCCGTTTATCCCCGACTGGATAACAGCCATATATACGGCCGTTGTCGCTTTGTCCAGCCTGTTTGCCAATTCTGGTTATAACCTAAAATCCCTTTGGAGCACAAAGGAGGAGAGGGACGAGCATGCGCAGTTGCAAGAGCTTCAGGTGCAGCAGCAGATGCAGCAGGAGCTACAGGCTCTGGTGCACCTACAGGAACACCAGGAGCAGCAGGTGCGGCTGGTGCACTTGCAAGAGCAACAGATGCAGCAGGAGCTGCAGGCGCATGTGCAGCTACAGGAGTGGCAGGAGCGACAGCTACACCCGCTGGAGCGACTGGAGCGTCAGATGATAGTGCACAGAGGCTGGCTCTCAAATTAGATATGTATTTGTAGTATTTATTTCTAGTATGTATTTGGCTTTCAAATTAGGTATGTATGAATGTTGATATCAAGAATGGTTGTTCTGTGGACATGCAGCAATTTAGAGGATTAATGGTCATTATAAATGGATCATTTTTTAATAATCTTTTGGCTGACAGTTACTAATCTGAATACTATAGCGAATTTCAAACATTTCCCTAATAAAAAAAGCTAAAATTGATAGTACACATCCAAAATCTTCATAAACTACTACATTTTAATCTTCATAAACTACTACATTTAAATCTTCATAAACTACTACATTCAAATCTCAGAGGTACGTATAGCAAAACCTATATTTTAAATGAATTTCGAAGTAAATAAATGGTAAGAAAATAATGTGCCAATAGAAGTTATATGAAAGAATGTTGTTATCTTGTTTTTATATGAAAAAACAAAGAAAATTAATATAGGTAGTAAAACTGGTGGGATGAAATCATCAACTGCATGCCTGCAATCGAGTTGAAACTCCGAACATTACTGACTGCGTAGTGAAAGTGAACTCATGAGACTTAGAGGCGTTGGCGCTGTCTGAACTGAAGCAAGAGGTTGCTTCCTCATTGACAAATTATCCACCATCACTTCTCTCATAAAATAAATCAGAATGTCTTAAAACAAAATTAACTTTCACACAACATTATCTCTCTATTCATATATTGTGTTGAAAATATTTTAATACTGGATAGGATATGATGCCATTATATTTTGGTTTTAAAATGTGTTTTTTTCCCATTAAAAGAACAGCTCTAGCACAATCACTGTCCTTGAACAGTGAAAGTCAGTTGCAGTTATAAAGTAATTCATAACTACTATAGTTTGTAATTTTTTTTTTTTTGGTTTGAATCCTGTCATGTTAGTTTGAAGTAGTGATGTTTGGCATGATCAAAGTTGTATAGTTGTTTATAATCCATGACCAAGGGTTCTCCTTGATTAGATGCATATTTTTATGTTGATAGTTAACCAATGTTAACTGAATAGGTTTTTTGGTCTCAGTGCAGTGGTATTTGCCTGGTGCTACCAGGCACTTAAGAAAAACTGCATGAATAAAGAAAATTAGGCTTAATTAGCTATTAGTGTAGAGCCTTTCTAGAGAGCCAGGCCAGGCCCAACATCATCCATCATCCTCGAGATGTGCATATATGAAATGATGGATGGTTTTGGGCCTGGCTCTTTAGAATTTTTGATTAGTGTAACTATGGATTTAAAATAGTATAAATTGTTAAAAAGTAGCTCTAAAAGTTATTTTCCGAAATTATATTTTGAAATTTGTATTTAACTATGTTATTATTATTATTTTCTTAAAATTTGTCTTTAAAAAATTTCAGGCAGTTCTTTTCTTCATGTTCCTCTTCTTCTCTTCCACCCTCACCCGTCCCATCCCTAACCCTCCTCCACCATTTTCCAATACACCTTCTCTGCCTGCACCCCCTCCCCCTATCCTTCCCCAGTCAGGTCTTCCTGACTTTCCCCCACGCCCGTTTATCCCCGACTGGATAACAGCCATATATACGGCCGTTGTCGCTTTGTCCAGCCTGTTTGCCAATTCTGGTTATAACCTAAAATCCCTTTGGAGCACAAAGGAGGAGAGGGACGAGCATGCGCAGTTGCAAGAGCTTCAGGTGCAGCAGCAGATGCAGCAGGAGCTACAGGCTCTGGTGCACCTACAGGAACACCAGGAGCAGCAGGTGCGGCTGGTGCACTTGCAAGAGCAACAGATGCAGCAGGAGCTGCAGGCGCATGTGCAGCTACAGGAGTGGCAGGAGCGACAGCTACACCCGCTGGAGCGACTGGAGCGTCAGATGATAGTGCACAGAGGCTGGCTCTCAAATTAGATATGTATTTGTAGTATTTATTTCTAGTATGTATTTGGCTTTCAAATTAGGTATGTATGAATGTTGATATCAAGAATGGTTGTTCTGTGGACATGCAGCAATTTAGAGGATTAATGGTCATTATAAATGGATCATTTTTTAATAATCTTTTGGCTGACAGTTACTAATCTGAATACTATAGCGAATTTCAAACATTTCCCTAATAAAAAAAGCTAAAATTGATAGTACACATCCAAAATCTTCATAAACTACTACATTTTAATCTTCATAAACTACTACATTTAAATCTTCATAAACTACTACATTCAAATCTCAGAGGTACGTATAGCAAAACCTATATTTTAAATGAATTTCGAAGTAAATAAATAGTAAGAAAATAATGTGCCAATAGAAGTTATATGAAAGAATGTTGTTATCTTGTTTTTATATGAAAAAACAAAGAAAATTAATATAGGTAGTAAAACTGGTGGGATGAAATCATCGTCTGCATGCCTGCAATCGAGTTGAAACTCCGAACATTACTGACAGCGTAGTGAAAGTGAACTCATGAGACTTAGAGGCGTTGGCGCTGTCTGAACTGAAGCAAGAGGTTGCTTCCTCATTGGCAAATTATCCACCATCACTTCTCTCATAAAATAAATCAGAATGTCTTAAAACAAAATTAACTTTCACACAGCATTATCTCTCTATTCATATATTGTGTTGAAAATATTTTAATACTGGATAGGATATGATGCCATTCTATTTTGGTTTTAAAATGTGTTTTTTTCCCATTAAAAGAACAGCTCTAGCACAATCACTGTCCTTGAACAGTGAAAGTCAGTTGCAGTTATAAAGTAATTCATAACTACTATAGTTTGTAATTTTTTTTTTTTTGGTTTGAATCCTGTCATGTTAGTTTGAAGTAGTGATGTTTGGCATGATCAAAGTTGTATAGTTGTTTATAATCCATGACCAAGGGTTCTCCTTGATTAGATGCATATTTTTATGTTGATAGTTAACCAATGTTAACTGAATAGGTTTTTTGGTCTCAGTGCAGTGGTATTTGCCTGGTGCTACCAGGCACTTAAGAAAAACTGCATGAATAATGAAAATTAGGCTTAATTAGCTATTAGTGTAGAGCCTTTCTAGAGAGCCAGGCCAGGCCCAACATCATCCATCATCCTCGAGATGTGCATATATGAAATGATGGATGGTTTTGGGCCTGGCTCTTTAGAATTTTTGATTAGTGTAACTATGGATTTAAAATAGTATAAATTGTTAAAAAGTAGCTCTAAAAGTTATTTTCCGAAATTATATTTTGAAATTTGTATTTAACTATGTTATTATTATTATTTTCTTAAAATTTGTCTTTAAAAAATTTCAGGCAGTTCTTTTCTTCATGTTCCTCTTCTTCTCTTCCACCCTCACCCGTCCCATCCCTAACCCTCCTCCACCATTTTCCAATACACCTTCTCTGCCTGCACCCCCTCCCCCTATCCTTCCCCAGTCAGGTCTTCCTGACTTTCCCCCACGCCCGTTTATCCCCGACTGGATAACAGCCATATATACGGCCGTTGTCGCTTTGTCCAGCCTGTTTGCCAATTCTGGTTATAACCTAAAATCCCTTTGGAGCACAAAGGAGGAGAGGGACGAGCATGCGCAGTTGCAAGAGCTTCAGGTGCAGCAGCAGATGCAGCAGGAGCTACAGGCTCTGGTGCACCTACAGGAACACCAGGAGCAGCAGGTGCGGCTGGTGCACTTGCAGGAGCAACAGATGCAGCAGGAGCTGCAGGCGCATGTGCAGCTACAGGAGTGGCAGGAGCGACAGCTACACCCGCTGGAGCGACTGGAGCGTCAGATGATAGTGCACAGAGGCTGGCTCTTAAATTAGATATGTATTTGTAGTATTTATTTCTAGTATGTATTTGGCTTTCAAATTAGGTATGTATGAATGTTGATATCAAGAATGGTTATTCTGTGGACATGCAGCAATTTAGAGGATTAATGGTCATTATAAATGGATCATTTTTTAATAATCTTTTGGCTGACAGTTACTAATCTGAATACTATAGCGAATTTCAAACATTTCCCTAATAAAAAAAGCTAAAATTGATAGTACACATCCAAAATCTTCATAAACTACTACATTTTAATCTTCATAAACTACTACATTTAAATCTTCATAAACTACTACATTCAAATCTCAGAGGTACGTATAGCAAAACCTATATTTTAAATGAATTTCGAAGTAAATAAATGGTAAGAAAATAATGTGCCAATAGAAGTTATATGAAAGAATGTTGTTATCTTGTTTTTATATGAAAAAACAAAGAAAATTAATATAGGTAGTAAAACTGGTGGGATGAAATCATCAACTGCATGCCTGCAATCGAGTTGAAACTCCGAACATTACTGACTGCGTAGTGAAAGTGAACTCATGAGACTTAGAGGCGTTGGCGCTGTCTGAACTGAAGCAAGAGGTTGCTTCCTCATTGACAAATTATCCACCATCACTTCTCTCATAAAATAAATCAGAATGTCTTAAAACAAAATTAACTTTCACACAACATTATCTCTCTATTCATATATTGTGTTGAAAATATTTTAATACTGGATAGGATATGATGCCATTATATTTTGGTTTTAAAATGTGTTTTTTTCCCATTAAAAGAACAGCTCTAGCACAATCACTGTCCTTGAACAGTGAAAGTCAGTTGCAGTTATAAAGTAATTCATAACTACTATAGTTTGTAATTTTTTTTTTTTTGGTTTGAATCCTGTCATGTTAGTTTGAAGTAGTGATGTTTGGCATGATCAAAGTTGTATAGTTGTTTATAATCCATGACCAAGGGTTCTCCTTGATTAGATGCATATTTTTATGTTGATAGTTAACCAATGTTAACTGAATAGGTTTTTTGGTCTCAGTGCAGTGGTATTTGCCTGGTGCTACCAGGCACTTAAGAAAAACTGCATGAATAAAGAAAATTAGGCTTAATTAGCTATTAGTGTAGAGCCTTTCTAGAGAGCCAGGCCAGGCCCAACATCATCCATCATCCTCGAGATGTGCATATATGAAATGATGGATGGTTTTGGGCCTGGCTCTTTAGAATTTTTGATTAGTGTAACTATGGATTTAAAATAGTATAAATTGTTAAAAAGTAGCTCTAAAAGTTATTTTCCGAAATTATATTTTGAAATTTGTATTTAACTATGTTATTATTATTATTTTCTTAAAATTTGTCTTTAAAAAATTTCAGGCAGTTCTTTTCTTCATGTTCCTCTTCTTCTCTTCCACCCTCACCCGTCCCATCCCTAACCCTCCTCCACCATTTTCCAATACACCTTCTCTGCCTGCACCCCCTCCCCCTATCCTTCCCCAGTCAGGTCTTCCTGACTTTCCCCCACGCCCGTTTATCCCCGACTGGATAACAGCCATATATACGGCCGTTGTCGCTTTGTCCAGCCTGTTTGCCAATTCTGGTTATAACCTAAAATCCCTTTGGAGCACAAAGGAGGAGAGGGACGAGCATGCGCAGTTGCAAGAGCTTCAGGTGCAGCAGCAGATGCAGCAGGAGCTACAGGCTCTGGTGCACCTACAGGAACACCAGGAGCAGCAGGTGCGGCTGGTGCACTTGCACGAGCAACAGATGCAGCAGGAGCTGCAGGCGCATGTGCAGCTACAGGAGTGGCAGGAGCGACAGCTACACCCGCTGGAGCGACTGGAGCGTCAGATGATAGTGCACAGAGGCTGGCTCTCAAATTAGATATGTATTTGTAGTATTTATTTCTAGTATGTATTTGGCTTTCAAATTAGGTATGTATGAATGTTGATATCAAGAATGGTTGTTCTGTGGACATGCAGCAATTTAGAGGATTAATGGTCATTATAAATGGATCATTTTTTAATAATCTTTTGGCTGACAGTTACTAATCTGAATACTATAGCGAATTTCAAACATTTCCCTAATAAAAAAAGCTAAAATTGATAGTACACATCCAAAATCTTCATAAACTACTACATTTTAATCTTCATAAACTACTACATTTAAATCTTCATAAACTACTACATTCAAATCTCAGAGGTACGTATAGCAAAACCTATATTTTAAATGAATTTCGAAGTAAATAAATAGTAAGAAAATAATGTGCCAATAGAAGTTATATGAAAGAATGTTGTTATCTTGTTTTTATATGAAAAAACAAAGAAAATTAATATAGGTAGTAAAACTGGTGGGATGAAATCATCGTCTGCATGCCTGCAATCGAGTTGAAACTCCGAACATTACTGACAGCGTAGTGAAAGTGAACTCATGAGACTTAGAGGCGTTGGCGCTGTCTGAACTGAAGCAAGAGGTTGCTTCCTCATTGGCAAATTATCCACCATCACTTCTCTCATAAAATAAATCAGAATGTCTTAAAACAAAATTAACTTTCACACAGCATTATCTCTCTATTCATATATTGTGTTGAAAATATTTTAATACTGGATAGGATATGATGCCATTCTATTTTGGTTTTAAAATGTGTTTTTTTCCCATTAAAAGAACAGCTCTAGCACAATCACTGTCCTTGAACAGTGAAAGTCAGTTGCAGTTATAAAGTAATTCATAACTACTATAGTTTGTAATTTTTTTTTTTTTGGTTTGAATCCTGTCATGTTAGTTTGAAGTAGTGATGTTTGGCATGATCAAAGTTGTATAGTTGTTTATAATCCATGACCAAGGGTTCTCCTTGATTAGATGCATATTTTTATGTTGATAGTTAACCAATGTTAACTGAATAGGTTTTTTGGTCTCAGTGCAGTGGTATTTGCCTGGTGCTACCAGGCACTTAAGAAAAACTGCATGAATAATGAAAATTAGGCTTAATTAGCTATTAGTGTAGAGCCTTTCTAGAGAGCCAGGCCAGGCCCAACATCATCCATCATCCTCGAGATGTGCATATATGAAATGATGGATGGTTTTGGGCCTGGCTCTTTAGAATTTTTGATTAGTGTAACTATGGATTTAAAATAGTATAAATTGTTAAAAAGTAGCTCTAAAAGTTATTTTCCGAAATTATATTTTGAAATTTGTATTTAACTATGTTATTATTATTATTTTCTTAAAATTTGTCTTTAAAAAATTTCAGGCAGTTCTTTTCTTCATGTTCCTCTTCTTCTCTTCCACCCTCACCCGTCCCATCCCTAACCCTCCTCCACCATTTTCCAATACACCTTCTCTGCCTGCACCCCCTCCCCCTATCCTTCCCCAGTCAGGTCTTCCTGACTTTCCCCCACGCCCGTTTATCCCCGACTGGATAACAGCCATATATACGGCCGTTGTCGCTTTGTCCAGCCTGTTTGCCAATTCTGGTTATAACCTAAAATCCCTTTGGAGCACAAAGGAGGAGAGGGACGAGCATGCGCAGTTGCAAGAGCTTCAGGTGCAGCAGCAGATGCAGCAGGAGCTACAGGCTCTGGTGCACCTACAGGAACACCAGGAGCAGCAGGTGCGGCTGGTGCACTTGCAGGAGCAACAGATGCAGCAGGAGCTGCAGGCGCATGTGCAGCTACAGGAGTGGCAGGAGCGACAGCTACACCCGCTGGAGCGACTGGAGCGTCAGATGATAGTGCACAGAGGCTGGCTCTTAAATTAGATATGTATTTGTAGTATTTATTTCTAGTATGTATTTGGCTTTCAAATTAGGTATGTATGAATGTTGATATCAAGAATGGTTGTTCTGTGGACATGCAGCAATTTAGAGGATTAATGGTCATTATAAATGGATCATTTTTTAATAATCTTTTGGCTGACAGTTACTAATCTGAATACTATAGCGAATTTCAAACATTTCCCTAATAAAAAAAGCTAAAATTGATAGTACACATCCAAAATCTTCATAAACTACTACATTTTAATCTTCATAAACTACTACATTTAAATCTTCATAAACTACTACATTCAAATCTCAGAGGTACGTATAGCAAAACCTATATTTTAAATGAATTTCGAAGTAAATAAATAGTAAGAAAATAATGTGCCAATAGAAGTTATATGAAAGAATGTTGTTATCTTGTTTTTATATGAAAAAACAAAGAAAATTAATATAGGTAGTAAAACTGGTGGGATGAAATCATCGTCTGCATGCCTGCAATCGAGTTGAAACTCCGAACATTACTGACAGCGTAGTGAAAGTGAACTCATGAGACTTAGAGGCGTTGGCGCTGTCTGAACTGAAGCAAGAGGTTGCTTCCTCATTGGCAAATTATCCACCATCACTTCTCTCATAAAATAAATCAGAATGTCTTAAAACAAAATTAACTTTCACACAGCATTATCTCTCTATTCATATATTGTGTTGAAAATATTTTAATACTGGATAGGATATGATGCCATTCTATTTTGGTTTTAAAATGTGTTTTTTTCCCATTAAAAGAACAGCTCTAGCACAATCACTGTCCTTGAACAGTGAAAGTCAGTTGCAGTTATAAAGTAATTCATAACTACTATAGTTTGTAATTTTTTTTTTTTTGGTTTGAATCCTGTCATGTTAGTTTGAAGTAGTGATGTTTGGCATGATCAAAGTTGTATAGTTGTTTATAATCCATGACCAAGGGTTCTCCTTGATTAGATGCATATTTTTATGTTGATAGTTAACCAATGTTAACTGAATAGGTTTTTTGGTCTCAGTGCAGTGGTATTTGCCTGGTGCTACCAGGCACTTAAGAAAAACTGCATGAATAATGAAAATTAGGCTTAATTAGCTATTAGTGTAGAGCCTTTCTAGAGAGCCAGGCCAGGCCCAACATCATCCATCATCCTCGAGATGTGCATATATGAAATGATGGATGGTTTTGGGCCTGGCTCTTTAGAATTTTTGATTAGTGTAACTATGGATTTAAAATAGTATAAATTGTTAAAAAGTAGCTCTAAAAGTTATTTTCCGAAATTATATTTTGAAATTTGTATTTAACTATGTTATTATTATTATTTTCTTAAAATTTGTCTTTAAAAAATTTCAGGCAGTTCTTTTCTTCATGTTCCTCTTCTTCTCTTCCACCCTCACCCGTCCCATCCCTAACCCTCCTCCACCATTTTCCAATACACCTTCTCTGCCTGCACCCCCTCCCCCTATCCTTCCCCAGTCAGGTCTTCCTGACTTTCCCCCACGCCCGTTTATCCCCGACTGGATAACAGCCATATATACGGCCGTTGTCGCTTTGTCCAGCCTGTTTGCCAATTCTGGTTATAACCTAAAATCCCTTTGGAGCACAAAGGAGGAGAGGGACGAGCATGCGCAGTTGCAAGAGCTTCAGGTGCAGCAGCAGATGCAGCAGGAGCTACAGGCTCTGGTGCACCTACAGGAACACCAGGAGCAGCAGGTGCGGCTGGTGCACTTGCAGGAGCAACAGATGCAGCAGGAGCTGCAGGCGCATGTGCAGCTACAGGAGTGGCAGGAGCGACAGCTACACCCGCTGGAGCGACTGGAGCGTCAGATGATAGTGCACAGAGGCTGGCTCTTAAATTAGATATGTATTTGTAGTATTTATTTCTAGTATGTATTTGGCTTTCAAATTAGGTATGTATGAATGTTGATATCAAGAATGGTTGTTCTGTGGACATGCAGCAATTTAGAGGATTAATGGTCATTATAAATGGATCATTTTTTAATAATCTTTTGGCTGACAGTTACTAATCTGAATACTATAGCGAATTTCAAACATTTCCCTAATAAAAAAAGCTAAAATTGATAGTACACATCCAAAATCTTCATAAACTACTACATTTTAATCTTCATAAACTACTACATTTAAATCTTCATAAACTACTACATTCAAATCTCAGAGGTACGTATAGCAAAACCTATATTTTAAATGAATTTCGAAGTAAATAAATAGTAAGAAAATAATGTGCCAATAGAAGTTATATGAAAGAATGTTGTTATCTTGTTTTTATATGAAAAAACAAAGAAAATTAATATAGGTAGTAAAACTGGTGGGATGAAATCATCGTCTGCATGCCTGCAATCGAGTTGAAACTCCGAACATTACTGACAGCGTAGTGAAAGTGAACTCATGAGACTTAGAGGCGTTGGCGCTGTCTGAACTGAAGCAAGAGGTTGCTTCCTCATTGGCAAATTATCCACCATCACTTCTCTCATAAAATAAATCAGAATGTCTTAAAACAAAATTAACTTTCACACAGCATTATCTCTCTATTCATATATTGTGTTGAAAATATTTTAATACTGGATAGGATATGATGCCATTCTATTTTGGTTTTAAAATGTGTTTTTTTCCCATTAAAAGAACAGCTCTAGCACAATCACTGTCCTTGAACAGTGAAAGTCAGTTGCAGTTATAAAGTAATTCATAACTACTATAGTTTGTAATTTTTTTTTTTTTGGTTTGAATCCTGTCATGTTAGTTTGAAGTAGTGATGTTTGGCATGATCAAAGTTGTATAGTTGTTTATAATCCATGACCAAGGGTTCTCCTTGATTAGATGCATATTTTTATGTTGATAGTTAACCAATGTTAACTGAATAGGTTTTTTGGTCTCAGTGCAGTGGTATTTGCCTGGTGCTACCAGGCACTTAAGAAAAACTGCATGAATAATGAAAATTAGGCTTAATTAGCTATTAGTGTAGAGCCTTTCTAGAGAGCCAGGCCAGGCCCAACATCATCCATCATCCTCGAGATGTGCATATATGAAATGATGGATGGTTTTGGGCCTGGCTCTTTAGAATTTTTGATTAGTGTAACTATGGATTTAAAATAGTATAAATTGTTAAAAAGTAGCTCTAAAAGTTATTTTCCGAAATTATATTTTGAAATTTGTATTTAACTATGTTATTATTATTATTTTCTTAAAATTTGTCTTTAAAAAATTTCAGGCAGTTCTTTTCTTCATGTTCCTCTTCTTCTCTTCCACCCTCACCCGTCCCATCCCTAACCCTCCTCCACCATTTTCCAATACACCTTCTCTGCCTGCACCCCCTCCCCCTATCCTTCCCCAGTCAGGTCTTCCTGACTTTCCCCCACGCCCGTTTATCCCCGACTGGATAACAGCCATATATACGGCCGTTGTCGCTTTGTCCAGCCTGTTTGCCAATTCTGGTTATAACCTAAAATCCCTTTGGAGCACAAAGGAGGAGAGGGACGAGCATGCGCAGTTGCAAGAGCTTCAGGTGCAGCAGCAGATGCAGCAGGAGCTACAGGCTCTGGTGCACCTACAGGAACACCAGGAGCAGCAGGTGCGGCTGGTGCACTTGCAGGAGCAACAGATGCAGCAGGAGCTGCAGGCGCATGTGCAGCTACAGGAGTGGCAGGAGCGACAGCTACACCCGCTGGAGCGACTGGAGCGTCAGATGATAGTGCACAGAGGCTGGCTCTCAAATTAGATATGTATTTGTAGTATTTATTTCTAGTATGTATTTGGCTTTCAAATTAGGTATGTATGAATGTTGATATCAAGAATGGTTGTTCTGTGGACATGCAGCAATTTAGAGGATTAATGGTCATTATAAATGGATCATTTTTTAATAATCTTTTGGCTGACAGTTACTAATCTGAATACTATAGCGAATTTCAAACATTTCCCTAATAAAAAAAGCTAAAATTGATAGTACACATCCAAAATCTTCATAAACTACTACATTTTAATCTTCATAAACTACTACATTTAAATCTTCATAAACTACTACATTCAAATCTCAGAGGTACGTATAGCAAAACCTATATTTTAAATGAATTTCGAAGTAAATAAATAGTAAGAAAATAATGTGCCAATAGAAGTTATATGAAAGAATGTTGTTATCTTGTTTTTATATGAAAAAACAAAGAAAATTAATATAGGTAGTAAAACTGGTGGGATGAAATCATCGTCTGCATGCCTGCAATCGAGTTGAAACTCCGAACATTACTGACTGCGTAGTGAAAGTGAACTCATGAGACTTAGAGGCGTTGGCGCTGTCTGAACTGAAGCAAGAGGTTGCTTCCTCATTGGCAAATTATCCACCATCACTTCTCTCATAAAATAAATCAGAATGTCTTAAAACAAAATTAACTTTCACACAGCATTATCTCTCTATTCATATATTGTGTTGAAAATATTTTAATACTGGATAGGATATGATGCCATTCTATTTTGGTTTTAAAATGTGTTTTTTTCCCATTAAAAGAACAGCTCTAGCACAATCACTGTCCTTGAACAGTGAAAGTCAGTTGCAGTTATAAAGTAATTCATAACTACTATAGTTTGTAATTTTTTTTTTTTTGGTTTGAATCCTGTCATGTTAGTTTGAAGTAGTGATGTTTGGCATGATCAAAGTTGTATAGTTGTTTATAATCCATGACCAAGGGTTCTCCTTGATTAGATGCATATTTTTATGTTGATAGTTAACCAATGTTAACTGAATAGGTTTTTTGGTCTCAGTGCAGTGGTATTTGCCTGGTGCTACCAGGCACTTAAGAAAAACTGCATGAATAATGAAAATTAGGCTTAATTAGCTATTAGTGTAGAGCCTTTCTAGAGAGCCAGGCCAGGCCCAACATCATCCATCATCCTCAAGATGTGCATATATGAAATGATGGATGGTTTTGGGCCTGGCTCTTTAGAATTTTTGATTAGTGTAACTATGGATTTAAAATAGTATAAATTGTTAAAAAGTAGCTCTAAAAGTTATTTTCCGCAATTATATTTTGAAATTTGTATTTAACTATGTTATTATTATTATTTTCTTAAAATTTGTCTTTAAAAAATTTCAGGCAGTTCTTTTCTTCATGTTCCTCTTCTTCTCTTCCACCCTCACCCGTCCCATCCCTAACCCTCCTCCACCATTTTCCAATACACCTTCTCTGCCTGCACCCCCTCCCCCTATCCTTCCCCAGTCAGGTCTTCCTGACTTTCCCCCACGCCCGTTTATCCCCGACTGGATAACAGCCGTATATACGGCCGTTGTCGCTTTGTCCAGCCTGTTTGCCAATTCTGGTTATAACCTAATATCCCTTTGGAGCACAAAGGAGGAGAGGGACGAGCATGCGCAGTTGCAAGAGCTTCAGGTGCAGCAGCAGATGCAGCAGGAGCTACAGGCTCTAGTGCACCTACAGGAACACCAGGAGCAGCAGGTGCGGCTGGTGCACTTGCAGGAGCAACAGATGCAGCAGGAGCTGCAGGCGCATGTGCAGCTACAGGAGTGGCAGGAGCGACAGCTACACCTGCTGGAGCGACTGGAGCGTCAGATGATAGTGCACAGAGGCTGGCTCTCAAATTAGATATGTATTTGTAGTATTTATTTCTAGTATGTATTTGGCTTTCAAATTAGGTATGTATGAATGTTGATATCAAGAATGGTTGTTCTGTGGACATGCAGCAATTTAGAGGATTAATGGTCATTATAAATGGATCATTTTTTAATAATCTTTTGGCTGACAGTTACTAATCTGAATACTATAGCGAATTTCAAACATTTCCCTAATAAAAAAAGCTAAAATTGATAGTACACATCCAAAATCTTCATAAACTACTACATTTAAATCTTCATAAACTACTACATTTAAATCTTCATAAACTACTACATTCAAATCTCAGAGGTACGTATAGCAAAACCTATATTTTAAATGAATTTCGAAGTAAATAAATAGTAAGAAAATAATGTGCCAATAGAAGTTATATGAAAGAATGTTGTTATCTTGTTTTTATATGAAAAAACAAAGAAAATTAATATAGGTAGTAAAACTGGTGGGATGAAATCATCGTCTGCATGCCTGCAATCGAGTTGAAACTCCGAACATTACTGACTGCGTAGTGAAAGTGAACTCATGAGACTTAGAGGCGTTGGCGCTGTCTGAACTGAAGCAAGAGGTTGCTTCCTCATTGGCAAATTATCCACCATCACTTCTCTCATAAAATAAATCAGAATGTCTTAAAACAAAATTAACTTTCACACAACATTATCTCTCTATTCATATATTGTGTTGAAAATATTTTAATACTGGATAGGATATGATGCCATTCTATTTTGGTTTTAAAATGTGTTTTTTTCCCATTAAAAGAACAGCTCTAGCACAATCACTGTCCTTGAACAGTGAAAGTCAGTTGCAGTTATAAAGTAATTCATAACTACTATAGTTTGTAATTTTTTTTTTTTTGGTTTGAATCCTGTCATGTTAGTTTGAAGTAGTGATGTTTGGCATGATCAAAGTTGTATAGTTGTTTATAATCCATGACCAAGGGTTCTCCTTGATTAGATGCATATTTTTATGTTGATAGTTAACCAATGTTAACTGAATAGGTTTTTTGGTCTCAGTGCAGTGGTATTTGCCTGGTGCTACCAGGCACTTAAGAAAAACTGCATGAATAATGAAAATTAGGCTTAATTAGCTATTAGTGTAGAGCCTTTCTAGAGAGCCAGGCCAGGCCCAACATCATCCATCATCCTCGAGATGTGCATATATGAAATGATGGATGGTTTTGGGCCTGGCTCTTTAGAATTTTTGATTAGTGTAACTATGGATTTAAAATAGTATAAATTGTTAAAAAGTAGCTCTAAAAGTTATTTTCCGAAATTATATTTTGAAATTTGTATTTAACTATGTTATTATTATTATTTTCTTAAAATTTGTCTTTAAAAAATTTCAGGCAGTTCTTTTCTTCATGTTCCTCTTCTTCTCTTCCACCCTCACCCGTCCCATCCCTAACCCTCCTCCACCATTTTCCAATACACCTTCTCTGCCTGCACCCCCTCCCCCTATCCATCCCCAGTCAGGTCTTCCTGACTTTCCCCCACGCCCGTTTATCCCCGACTGGATAACAGCTGTATATACGGCCGTTGTCGCTTTGTCCAGCCTGTTTGCCAATTCTGGTTATAACCTAAAATCCCTTTGGAGCACAAAGGAGGAGAGGGACGAGCATGCGCAGTTGCAAGAGCTTCAGGTGCAGCAGGAGCTACAGGCTCTGGTGCACCTACAGGAACACCAGGAGCAGCAGGTGCGGCTGGTGCACTTGCAGGAGCAACAGATGCAGCAGGAGCTGCAGGCGCATGTGCAGCTACAGGAGTGGCAGGAGCGACAGCTACACCTGCTGGAGCGACTGGAGCGTCAGATGATAGTGCACAGAGGCTCGCTCTCAAATTAGATATGTATTTGTAGTATTTATTTCTAGTATGTATTTGGCTTTCAAATTAGGTATGTATGAATTTTGATATCAAGAATGGTTGTTCTGTGGACATGCAGCAATTTAGAGGATTAATGGTCATTATAAATGGATCATTTTTTAATAATCTTTTGGCTGACAGTTACTAATCTGAATACTATAGCGAATTTCAAACATTTCCCTAATAAAAAAAGCTAAAATTGATAGTACACATCCAAAATCTTCATAAACTACTACATTTAAATCTTCATAAACTACTACATTTAAATCTTCATAAACTACTACATTCAAATCTCAGAGGTACGTATAGCAAAACCTATATTTTAAATGAATTTCGAAGTAAATAAATAGTAAGAAAATAATGTGCCAATAGAAGTTATATGAAAGAATGTTGTTATCTTGTTTTTATATGAAAAAACAAAGAAAATTAATATAGGTAGTAAAACTGGTGGGATGAAATCATCGTCTGCATGCCTGCAATCGAGTTGAAACTCCGAACATTACTGACTGCGTAGTGAAAGTGAACTCATGAGACTTAGAGGCGTTGGCGCTGTCTGAACTGAAGCAAGAGGTTGCTTCCTCATTGGCAAATTATCCACCATCACTTCTCTCATAAAATAAATCAGAATGTCTTAAAACAAAATTAACTTTCACACTGCATTATCTCTCTATTCATATATTGTGTTGAAAATATTTTAATACTGGATAGGATATGATGCCATTCTATTTTGGTTTTAAAATGTGTTTTTTTCCCATTAAAAGAACAGCTCTAGCACAATCACTGTCCTTGAACAGTGAAAGTCAGTTGCAGTTATAAAGTAATTCATAACTACTATAGTTTGTAATTTTTTTTTTTTTGGTTTGAATCCTGTCATGTTAGTTTGAAGTAGTGATGTTTGGCATGATGAAAGTTGTATAGTTGTTTATAATCCATGACCAAGGGTTCTCCTTGATTAGATGCATATTTTTATGTTGATAGTTAACCAATGTTAACTGAATAGGTTTTTTGGTCTCAGTGCAGTGGTATTTGCCTGGTGCTACCAGGCACTTAAGAAAAACTGCATGAATAATGAAAATTAGGCTTAATTAGCTATTAGTGTAGAGCCTTTCTAGAGAGCCAGGCCAGGCCCAACATCATCCATCATCCTCGAGATGTGCATATATGAAATGATGGATGGTTTTGGGCCTGGCTCTTTAGAATTTTTGATTAGTGTAACTATGGATTTAAAATAGTATAAATTGTTAAAAAGTAGCTCTAAAAGTTATTTTCCGAAATTATATTTTGAAATTTGTATTTAACTATGTTATTATTATTATTTTCTTAAAATTTGTCTTTAAAAAATTTCAGGCAGTTCTTTTCTTCATGTTCCTCTTCTTCTCTTCCACTCTCACCCGTCCCATCCCTAACCCTCCTCCACCATTTTCCAATACACCTTCTCTGCCTGCACCCCCTCCCCCTATCCTTCCCCAGTCAGGTCTTCCTGACTTTCCCCCACGCCCGTTTATCCCCGACTGGATAACAGCCGTATATACGGCCGTTGTCGCTTTGTCCAGCCTGTTTGCCAATTCTGGTTATAACCTAAAATCCCTTTGGAGCACAAAGGAGGAGAGGGACGAGCATGCGCAGTTGCAAGAGCTTCAGGTGCAGCAGGAGCTACAGGCTCTGGTGCACCTACAGGAACACCAGGAGCAGCAGGTGCGGCTGGTGCACTTGCAGGAGCAACAGATGCAGCAGGAGCTGCAGGCGCATGTGCAGCTACAGGAGTGGCAGGAGCGACAGCTACACCTGCTGGAGCGACTGGAGCGTCAGATGATAGTGCACAGAGGCTGGCTCTCAAATTAGATATGTATTTGTAGTATTTATTTCTAGTATGTATTTGGCTTTCAAATTAGGTATGTATAAATGTTGATATCAAGAATGGTTGTTCTGTGGACATGCAGCAATTTAGAGGATTAATGGTCATTATAAATGGATCATTTTTTAATCTTTTGGCTGACAGTTACTAATCTGAATACTATAGCGAATTTCAAACATTTCCCTAATAAAAAAAGCTAAAATTGATAGTACACATCCAAAATCTTCATAAACTACTACATTTAAATCTTCATAAACTACTACATTTAAATCTTCATAAACTACTACATTCAAATCTCAGAGGTACGTATAGCAAAACCTATTTTTTAAATGAATTTCGAAGTAAATAAATAGTAAGAAAATAATGTGCCAATAGAAGTTATATGAAAGAATGTTGTCATCTTGTTTTTATATGAAAAAACAAAGAAAATTAATATAGGTAGTAAAACTGGTGGGATGAAATCATCGTCTGCATGCCTGCAATCGAGTTGAAACTCCGAACATTACTGACTGCGTAGTGAAAGTGAACTCATGAGACTTAGAGGCGTTGGCACTGTCTGAACTGAAGCAAGAGGTTGCTTCCTCATTGGCAAATTATCCACCATCACTTCTCTCATAAAATAAATCAGAATGTCTTAAAACAAAATTAACTTTCACATAGCATTATCTCTCTATTCATATATTGTGTTGAAAATATTTTAATACTGGATAGGATATGATGCCATTCTATTGTGGTTTTAAAATGTGTTTTTTTCCCATTAAAAGAACAGCTCTAGCACAATCACTGTCCTTGAACAGTGAAAGCCAGTTGCAGTTATAAAGTAATTCATAACTACTATAGTTTGTATTTTCTTTTTTTTTTGGTTTGAATCCTGTCATGTTAGTTTGAAGTATAGATGTTTGGCATGATCACAGTTGTATAGTTGCTTATAATCCATGACCAAGGGTTCTCCTTGATTAGATGCATATTTTTATGTTGATAGTTAACCAATGTTAACTGAATAGGTTTTTTGGTCTCAGTGCAGTGGTATTTTCCTGGTGCTACCAGGCACTTAAGAAAAACTGCATGAATAATTAAAATTAGGCTTAATTAGCTATTAGTGTAGAGCCTTTCTAGAGAGCCAGGCCAGGCCCAACACCATCCCTCATCCTCGAGATGTGCATATATGAAATGATGGATGGTTTTGGGCCTGGCCTGGCACGGGCCTGGCTCTTTAGAATTTTTGATTAGTGTAACTATGGATTTAAAATAGTATAAATTGTTAAAAACTAGCTCTAAAAGTTCTTTTCCGAAATTATATTTTAAAATTTGTACTTCACTATGTTATTATTATTATTTTCTTAAAATTTGTCTTTAAAAAATTTCAGGCAGTTCTATTCTTCATGTTCCTCTTCTTTTCTTCCACCCTCACCCGTCCCATCCCTAACCCTCCACCACCATTTTCCAATACACCTTCTCTGCCTGCACCCCCTCCCCCTATCCTTCCCCAGTCTGGTCTTCCTGACTTTCCCCCACGCTCGTTTATCCTCGACTGGATAACAGCCGTATATACGGCCGTTGTCTCTTTGTCCACCCTATTTTCCATTTCCGGTTAAAATCCCTTTGGAGCACAAAGGAGGAGAGGGACGAGCATGCGCAGTTGCAAGAACTTCAGATGCAGCAGGAGCTGCAGGCTCTTGTGCACCTGCAGGAACACCAGGAGCAGCAGGTGCGGCTGGTGCACCTGCAGGAGCAACAGATGCAGCAGGAGCTGCAGGCGGGAGTGGGAGGAGCGACAGCTACACCTGCTGGAGCGACAGGATCGTCAGATGATAGTGCACAGAGGCTGGCTCTCAGATTAGATATGTATTTGTAGTATTTATTTCTAGTATGTATTTGGCTTTCAAATTAGGTATGTATGAATGTTGATATCAAGAATGGTTGTTCCGTGGACATACAGCAATTTAGAGGATTAATGGTCATTATAAATGGATCATTTTTTAATCTTTTGGCAGACAGTTACTAATCTGAATACCTAAACTAAACTGTTGCTGCCGACAATGTACAAATGCTATTGACTCAAACATTTAATTAGGAGAGTGGAGTCTTGTACACCTATGATGAGGTTTAGGGATCACAACCAGGGAGTTGCTTTGTCAATTGAGCCGCCTTAAGTCATTTGGATTGAAAAGTAATTTAACATACTAGTACAAAAGCTATTAATCTCCAATCCATAAAATAATAACCCCCGTCTTGTGGGCTTCTTTTTGTTTCAAACAATTTCAACCTCATAGTTACAATTAGTCCTTTCATAAGCTGCGAGACTCCATATTAGGACATCTAATTCAGAGCTTCCTAAGTAAAACTGTTCTCATTGAAAAATCAACAATCTAAAATATCTTCAGGTAGTGATCACAACCTTGCCAGCTTTTCGAGAAATAGATGTTGTTTGATTTTGCTTCACTTGCAACTTAGTTTCTGCTTGAGTTATGACATCCATAATCAGTAATAATATTGTCTAAAACATATAAAATTGTCTTAGTAAGTGATCAAAAGATGTTGTAATAATGTACACTGCTAGTTTGGGTTGTGTGACAAGTTAGTTTTTATATTCAGTTTGTAGCATACACTACATTAAGTAATTTTCATTTGAAATTTATGTATATGAAACTGAAGTAGAAATATAAGGCAACTTGATGCGAAAATTGATCAAATTCAAAGAACATTGTTCTTGTTAAACAAATCATAAAATTGGAATCGTTCAAGGAAGTGTTTCGAAAGTTTTGGGAAGTAATATATATATATAGCATATGTTTTGTATTAAAACCATGAGTGTTATAATGATAATGCTTAAATGTTGACTAAAATTTAAATTGAATTATCAAAAGAAAACACCCTCGTAGAAAGCAACCTCAAAACCTGTTTTGAGACACGGGGTATTCTTCTTTTTTGCCCCAACAACTCATAAAAAAAATACAAATAGCGATGAAATTTTGATAGAACATTTTCCTTTCTCTGTCCATGGCATTGTTTTGTGAGTTTAACTTGATCAAGAAATAGAGGGAAGAGTAAATTAAAAGTGAAAGAAGAGAAGAATAATTTTATATTTGCAAGCAAACATACGTAGGGAGGGAGAGAAACTCATCAAGAAGAATATTCTTTGTTTTTCTGTTGCGAGTTGCAACCTCCAATTTGTACTTGGATAGGGGAAAAAAGAGTTCATTTCACGTAGGATCCACTGTTGATGTTTGTGTTTGACTTGACATGGACATTTTATAATAAAAAATAAATATATATATATATATATATTACATATTGAGAAGGGGCAATATGGGACGAAGAGGAATAGGAGAAGTTCTTCCTCTCGCACCTTCGTGTCAATAAGTTTGCGCTCCAACAGCTCCAACTTACCAATCAGTGCATCAACCTAGGACTGCTATGTGGCCAAATTGCTCTTCACAACACTGAGTTCATGCCATTCCAATTCAAGCTGGTCTTCGACTTTCTTCGCTTCTCGAGCATAAAAATTTACATCGGATTTCAACTGTTGCTTCTCAGCGGCCCAGCTAGCTTCCTTTGAAGCACTCTCTTAACATGATTTATCCATAGCTTCTTGCGCAACCTTGATTTCTCGACATATCCGGCTCAGTTCCTGCTTGAGTCTGTCCCTTTTGGACACTACCTTTGCCAGTTAGCGCTCAAGGTTCTCCAGATTAGCCCTCTGAGCCTCAGCGGCCACAGTTAATTGATCCAGCCGCATATTTTCCGCCTACTTCTTAAGCCGCTCAATTTCATAAAACGCATTAGAATACAACATCTACACATGTGAGAAAACACGCTCCAAGGTGTACACTCTCTCACAAGCTTCCTAGACTTTCGTTCCAGCAACGGTCGCGTCGCTCATATGAGACATACCCAACATAAAGTACTTCAAACCATTATCCATATACCCTTCTAGCGAATCCTCCTCGTGTTTCGGAGCGTGGTCCATCAACCAGCTGTGATGCCTAGTTATATGCTTCCTCGAAACATACTCTATATCCACCTCTTGGTTTCAGACCTGCGAGCTCATCTTCACTAAGTCAGGTGCAAACAAGCTTATCTGCGCATCAGGATAAAGTTTTCCCTGATCTGGAACTACGCCAGCACCACCTTTCACGGTCACCACCGTCCTCAGACTCTCCTCCGTGACTTTTCCTTTATTAAGAGCAATCGACCCTTTAATGCGAGACAACTCAATAGGATTCAGAGGCAGACGAGGAAGCCAAGTATCCAAAAAGCCCTCCAACACTTCTAAATGTGGCTCTCGACATGACGGTGAACCACGCGAACTACAGGAAGCATGACTGGTACTGCAACTACTCTCAGAAAAATCATCAGTAGGGCGATCATATTCCATACCTCAGGTGAATCTTCAAAAGAGCCTTCTATCATAACAGCCCCACACGAAACAACGCCAATAGAAATCGCCATTGCAACCCGCACCAGACGATCATTTAGAGCCTCGACCTACGCGTCACTAAGGCTCGACCCGTCTGTGATTCCCCCCAATCGCAGATAATCTACCTCCAAGCCAGAAACATTAGTCTCCGCCTCAACAGGCTTAGCAAACTCGCGTTCCTTTCTCATTGTAGCGGGTCGTGCCAAAGACGAACCAGTTTTGACACGAGACTTCTTCTTCAAAAAGGAAGCAAGCATCTCAGACGACTCCTCCACATCAGACAAAACAGAAGAATTGGCCTTAGCAACCTTCCTCTTTCGGGAATGGGCTCCATCTTCCGACTTAATGCACGCCTCTCAGTACAAAGTGGGGGCTACGTGCCAATCGCCCCACAACCCACTATGGATGAAGTTGGAAACTTTGATTACATCCATCATCTCCCTTTGCGGCAAGTCACAAAATTTCTCCATGGTGTTTCGCTCCTCCAAAGTAAGAGGAGTAGTGGGAAACCTCCCTGCAAAAAACATGAGCAACGGTAAGCCAATCAGCCATCAAGCACATCAAAGTTACAAGAAAAGAATCGAACTTACGAAGCGGTCTGAACTATCGTTGGAGCGGACGACCTTTGCATCGAAAATACTTCGAATCGGCAAGGGCCAAGAAACAAAACTTCTGCCAGAACTTGAAGTCATCAGGTAGTCTACCGAAGCACTTCGGCGTCTTCAACTTACAGGCATCATTGTTCTGCTGTCAACGAGCGGTAAGCAACTAGATTACTCGCGGTGTCATGCTAATGACGACCTCCTTAGCACAAAGCAGAATCATGAAGATAACCCTGTATCCATTGGGACCCAGCTAAGTTGGAGAAATCCCTAGCAGATTCAAGAACTCTCAGATCACGTCCAGAACTGGAAAGCACACTCTAGTTTGAAGCATCTCCCGGTGTAAATAGATAAAACCATTCGGAGGTGACATTGGTGTTTGGTCGCCTGTTAGAAGATACAACGGCAAATCCTTCGGGACTCCAAACCTAGTACGGGTTTCTGCAAGACCAAATTCAGATAGTAACCTGTCTTCAAAAAACTCTAGGCCCTCGGCCAAGACAACATCATCAAGAACATCTTCTCGAGCCATAGGAAAGATGAACAAACTCCTAATCAGAACGATATCTTCGAAAGCAAGAAAAGTAGAATAGTCAGACTTTGCACCGCGAATGACCTATATAGGTGATGGGTTCCCGCCTCTTTTCCGCTGAACCAGCGCACGTTCAATCAATGCAGCGCGCGGCTCAAACATTGATTCAGATTTAAATATCATGAGCGGCACATCCCTTCCAGTTATGACTTAGCGAACCGATGTGACAGCCTACTAACTCGGGGGAGTAACTGATGATACATAAAAACAGTCATACCCATGAGCCTTACGCATGTCATGATGATCTTGAGGAATAGCGGGCTCAAGCAACAATTCAATACGGATCCAGCCCGAGCGGTCTTCAGGGTCTGCTTCGGACGGGCAACCACGGCTGCTATTTGCTCCCAACTAGAAAGCAAATACCAGAGTATCTTTCACACAGGAAAACTCCCTTCTATGTAATGCTCTTGGATTGAGAACTGTCTCCTTCGTATCTTAGAGCACGGAGCTAACATGGAACTTCCCTCGTACAACACGACTCCTAATTAGAGAGGGATCTCCATGAAGATCTCCTCCCTAATCTACGCCTACGATTGCCTGGTTTAACTAGAACTCCTTGCACTATAAATAAGATATGAAGTTGGTAAGCTAAGGTACGCTACAAATTCTCTGTAAAAACATTACACCTTCCTGAGATCTTTGTCTAACTTTAGCATCGGAGTACCATCGGCCACCCCCACGATGATCTATGGCTCATGTGTGCTACTTGTACAGGTCAAATATGTCAGCGGGAGTTGGTCAGAGCAGGGAGCATAAAACAACTACAAGGCCTATCAACAACAACAAAAATGTAAGTGGATACGCAAATTTAATCAAAGTGGTAAACAAAGGCATTTTTTGGTCGTTGTCATAAAGATAATACATGGTATGATCAAATAAATATTTCCTTAAAAGAGGTCCAAATTGTCTTTTGGAAAAAAGAATAGCTACAAAGATATTAATTGGATCTCACCGAGTGATATGGTAACTATTCCTCCCATTTGATATTGGGTTGTGTAGAGATAATCAAGCATATCTTTCTATTCCTCATCAGATATATCCCCCTTCGTTTTCAGCAAACAAATATGCTCCACAACTTTTCTGCAATTGACAAATTGCTACTAGCTCATTCATCAGAGGTGTAAACTAGACCATAAAAATAAAAGCATAGTCAATATATCACTCTAAGGGTGTGTTTGGTTGCATGGAATCCTATGCAATAAAATTCATGAGGAGACCCATTTATTTAAGGCTAATTTGAGGGGACCAATCCACTCTTATTTAAATTCTCACCTCATTCCAGTACACCCCACATCCTCGCCCTCTCTTAACTCCCAATTTCTCATTTTTTTAATGCCCCATTCATATAAGAGTTGAAAAAACCTACATTCTCTATCTTATTTAAGCCCCACCCACCTCTCCCTACCTACCCAACTTCCCTCTCTTTATTAATGTTCTATTTTCTTTTTTTAACTACCTATATCTCTTTCTCTCTATCCAACCACTTTCAAGTTGAGGAGGAGAGACAAATTTTGACTCGATCTTGTTAAAGAAAATCAAAATTTTCATTTGCTTGCTTGCAGCAAAGATGAGTAATGGCAATGGCGATAAATTTGACACTTCTGATTTGATAAAAAAACTTCTTGTGGGATGAAATTACGAGACTTCTGGAATCGTCATCGAAGGTTTCGGTCTTGCTCAGATCATCACATGGCTGTGATGGAGATAGATTAAGATGCAAACAGTGCAATTATGGTTATAGTATTATGTATGATGTTATAATAATGTGTATATGAGAGACAATTTCATTTTTTTATCTGATGGAATTACCTATAGAAATAGGCAAGAAAAAAATGAAAGAATTCTCTATAAATGAATAGTTGGATCCTGGAAACTCTTTTTGTGTTCATCTGTTATTTGCTTTCTCTTTATTATTTTCTCTTCTCTCCATCTTTTATTTTATTTGTATTATCTGTCTTTGGGTTTTTCTCCATTGCAAACTAAGCTTCATTTCCTTCTTTCCATTTCTTGTAGCTTTGACTTATTCCTTTTGTACTAGAGTCAACTCAGCTGTTTGTAGCAGCAGAAAATAAATAAAAAATAAAAAGGGAATAAAATGAAAATAACCGAATCAGAACCGAACTGATTGGTTCGGTTTGATTTTGGTTATTTATTTGATAAATGTGAAAATCGAACCGAACCGAAAATCGAATTATTGTTTCCGTCTGATTTTGGTCCAACTTTGAACCAACCAAACCGATTAACACTTCTATCGCTAGCAACACCACCACGCCATGCCCGATCGCCGCCGACCGCACCACCAATTAAAATATTCCACATAATCTCTATCAGTATAGTTAATGCCATCCAAAGCCACTGCTTAAAGCAAAAAGCCAAGCTAAGCCATGGCATCTCATTTCACCTTGGTTAAAGCCGGACCGCTATCCTGAAGCCACAAAAGCCACTTTTAGTGTTATTTTAAAGCATGAAGCCACCATAGCCATGGCTTTATTAAACAATATTATTTTTTGTCTTTTTTCTTCTCATACTTTTTTCTCTTACTTCTTCTCTTTAGAGCTTCACGGTTGAATCAGGGAGCTTCAATAGAGCATGAGTTGGAGATCTTGCTCGAGGTATGAATCTTCTTACTTTAATAGAGCTTCACTGGAATTTCCACCATTATAACTCCGAAGAAGGAACTCACATCTATACATTGATTATCTATGCATTAATAATCTATATATTGATAATTTTATTATTTTTGTTTACTTAAGGTGATTGATTATGGAACACGATCGTGGGGCAATGGGGAGTAGTTCTCGGGGAGACACTGACTAGAAATATGATGTTGGAGTGAATGGTAACAAACATTATAACATACACTACACCAAAAATAGCCATCAGCAACGGTTTGGGACCGTGGGGGTAACCATTTGTCACGGCTTAGAGCCGTGGGCAGTAGAGGCATTGTGAAATCATCATTGACGGCTTAGAACCGTGGCAAAACATATTAGCAACAGTTTTATGCTCGAGGACGGTTGATGCTTTAGCCACAGTTCTAAGCCGTTTCCAAAGTTTTAGCCACGGTTTTAAGCCCTGGCAACTACTAGCCATGGTTTTAAACCATGGCAAGTTATGGCCACGGTGTACAGCCGTTGCAACAGTATTAGCCACGGTTTTAAGCTGTGGCAACACTGGCCACGGTTTAAAACCGTAGCAAGTGTGGCCACGGTTTTCAGCCATTGCAACAATTTTAGCAACGGTTTTAAGCCGTTGCAAATTATAGCTACTGGTTTCAGCCGTTGTAAATGATGGCCACGGTTGTAAGCCGTGGCAAGAATAAAGTACCACGGTTTTAAGCCGTGGCAATCTTGTATTACCACGGTTTTAAGCCATGGCCATTTAAAACAAAATTCAAAAAAAAAAAATATGGTTTGTTGCAAGGGTTTGAAACCGTTGCAAAATAATATAATACAAAAAAAAATTAAAATTTTTTTGCTGCTACTGCAGAATTGGAACAATCCAATTTCAAACTGATAATGCAATCACAGAGAATACTGGAAGATGATATTGCAGTTTCAGCAATCAAGCATTATCAAGAGAATCATAGAAAGGGAAGACAAAGAATTCACAAGAAGGAAAGATTTATTTGATTGGAATGTAAAGGTTACAATGGTCTGATAGACTAGAATGTATTAGGCACAATTATAGATTGCCAATCTCCTTACTGAGCAGAATGCTCACTTGTACAATGTGTTTACAAAAATGAATCAATGCTTTCTGTTACAGACTCCCCTACTTATATCAGTTCCTAAAAGTTCCTAATGCCTTTATAATTCTCCATAAAGCACAAGACAACACTGCATTTGATATAGCAACAATGCCACAATAGTTTTGTGTAACCATCCAGACTTCCAGACTTGCTAACTTGCTAACAGATAACCCCCCAGATTTCCAAGCTTGCTAACAGACTTGCTAACAGACCTGCTAACCAACCCAAACTTGCAGAATACCATCTAGACTTGCAAACATAGCATTACTTGCATGCTCTTGTATTCTTCAAAAGACCCTCACTGTTTTGCTGATTTAAATCTCTTCAAAAGACCCAATGCCACAACTTTTATGTATGAGATACCATATGATGCGATTCAGTCAATAAACAAGCAGTAGAAAAGGAAATCTTAGTATTTCGGAGTACCTTTTGCAAAGATTCTCCCCTGCCAACACAATTGTGCCTAGTGGTCCTATTATATGCTGCAAAAGCACTAAATAAGTCAGTTCAATAAGTTCATTATCTATGTCTTACAATATGCACAATACGTAATATATCTCAGCCAAATTGATACATATTGCATGATACAAGAATACATCGCTACAAGAATGACACAGAGAATTAACATGAACGAATGGATAAACGATAGCAATAGATAACTTGCATATATCAATACATGGTAATACAAGTCAGCAATTGCAAAATGGAGTTTGCAATATAAGGAATTCTGTTTTTCTGGAAGATCCAAACAGAGAGGATATGTTCTCAGAGAATAGTAAATGAATCCTAGCTACACAGTGGCAACTCAGTCTCAACTTGATTATATTATTGCAGGTTTCATGAAGTCATCCTAGGCTGGCTGATCCATTAAATGGTTTCTTGATTATTCAATAACAACAATATTAATGGCATTGTTAATGTGGGTCTCCACAACACAACAACAAAAACACTAAAGGCACTCACCTGAGCTAAGATTGCCACCTGCACCACCTGCTGCTAAGAACAACCCCTACAGACCATAAACAAAAACAGATTAAAATATAACCATGATAAAAAAAAAAAAAAATTACATGCATTGTAAGAATTATAATATTTATTTCATGCTTTTAATGGAACCTGAGATCTTGCTCTCTGAAGATCTTGCTCTAGCTGAGTAAGCTTTATCCTACTAGATTCTAGCTGTTGCACATAAGCCTGCAAGGGAAGAAGTAATTAATAGGGTGATCTGATTTTTTTAATGGTTTTTTATGGAAGAAAAAGTGGTTATAATTCTGACCCACCTTTTTTCTCAGTCTTCTCTTTCTTGCTGCCTCTCTGTTGGACAATATTTCCATGTTTGATATCTCACACCATTCAAGCTTCCATATATGATTATGATTGTAGTCCTCAAAATGGCAAACTCACTTTGAAAAGCTTGTCTATAAAATTTTCAAACTTCTTGTTACTTCACTCTCTGTCATATTTTGGGAATTGGTTGTATAAGAATGCAAATACGTTATCTTTTAGCATAAAACAGACTACTAAAGATCAAACTTAACAGTAATATTTCAGTTAAACAGAAAACATAGTTTAAGAGCTACTAGTAGTGATGGATGAATACTCACAGATACTGAAGAACTTCATTCCAATAGATTAGCCTTGGAATCTCACCAGTGAGTTGATTCTGAGCAAGGTCACTGCAGTAAATACAGATATAAAAGTGAAAATTTGTTTCCCACATCTAATTGGACATATTTGAGAAGATAGGCTAAAGCTTCAATAAATAAAAGTGCATAACATCCAAAAGTTATGCAATGGAATAGTGAATATACATACAGTGTCTTAAGATTAGGAATTTGTGACAATGTCAAAGGAATGGGACCTGTCAACTGATTGCTTTCAAAAACCTAAATACAAATGGATCAATAAACCTTATTATCACACTTACCCTTTGAATATCAAATATAAAGCTAAAACAAAAAATGGAATGTGAGGGACTTACAGCTCTTGCAGCCGCTTAAGCTTAGATATTGAAAATGGAATATCCCCGTAAAGGGAATTTTCAGACAAATCCCTGAATGAAGGGCAAAAACATAAGAAACCCACACTTGCAAAACAATAAATAGCTTTACAAATAGTTGCAGATGAGTTACAAAAAACAAAGGAAATAGAAATTACAGAGTTTCTAGAGTAACACAGTCGCCTATTTCATCTGGGATCTGCCCTGTTAAGTGATTCCCTTTCAAGTCACTGCACATCCATAAAATCAAAGCTCACCATGAACACTCACATTGAAGAAAGAGTTACCAACTGATAACAATGAAGACTATTTATAGCACAACTTACAGAGACTGCAAGTTCCTCAACTCTCCAATAGAGGGAGAAATCTCACCACCCAAGTTCAAATTTGAGAGATTTCTACAGAAAACAAAACAAAACCCAAGATTGTTAGCAAAACAGAAACCCACAAACTACAAGTACAACACACACCCCACCCAGCCCAGGTAGGAAACAAAGTAAAAAAAAAAAAAAAAACACCTGAAAAAGGTTCTGATAAGTTTAACTTGGTTGTTATGCAACAACAAAACACCTGAAAAAGGTTGCACAAGTCAAACTGAATAGCAACAATCTCTCAAGAAAGTTAGAGAAAAATGATATAAAGAAAGAGAGAGGGGGGGATGGGGGAGAAAGAAGAAGAATATGGATGCACGAAGGAAGTGATATTCAATTAGAGTTGATTTCCATATAAATTGTTCAGTATAGTCTAGATCTCTCTGTTTTATATGACTATAGTAAAACAGAGATTTATATACAGTTATGTAACAAAACTGATTCTATATTAGTCATATCTTTGTAGATCAATATTGTTGCAAATTACTAACTTTCCATACAAATAGTTATAGTGATTTTAAAGTGATATCTTTTGAAAGGGGTATAGTTAATGATCTAAGCATGGAGTGTCACTGCAATGTGTGTCCAGGTGCTGGAGTTGTCCAATATGTGTCTGACATTGGATTCTTCTAAAATTTAAGTGTATTTGCTATAGTATCCTCTAACAAAAGTGCAGGTTAAACTCTTCTTACCGCCAAACGAATTTCTGGCTGCTGCCTCAAAACCGAAAAAAATAGACACTGCGAAATGCATGAATAACATATGTCAAACTCACAAGTCACAACACATCTGAATTGTATACACAATACATGCAAACTTGTGAATGTGAAGGACTTAATGGACATGCTCTCTATAGAATAAAGAGTCACTGCAATATGCATTCCGGGTATACACAGAAATGAATGGAAAGAGAATATTAGCCAAACAATTCAACTTCAATTTGATAGAAACAAGACAAAAATAACTATGAGCAAAGGCTATTGACTTATCAAATGCAATAGCAGGAGGTATACTAACAGATGGTGTCGGCTTTGAACTATTAGCTGTTCTCTCATAGATGAGATGTCGAAGGCATTCTTCTGCATTATCATTCATCAATGCATCATTAGCTGAACGGTTTTCTCCTGAGATGTTTCCAAGAGCATGTAGTGCAGCCTGCTTTAAGAATAAAATACAACAAATTTTGAGAAGTAGAATGTGGTAAAGTAGCATATAACTATAGTACTTTAACCAAACAAAAAAACAAGGTTAAAGGCCCATAATAAATAACTGTTAACTCACAAAGCAATATTAAATAGTTTGGGGAACATAATAGCATATACTATAATAGCATATACTAGAATAGTCAGTGCATTGGAACAAAGAAGCTTAAGACAGAGATAGCTGAAAGAAATAATGTGCAAGCTAAACAAGCAAGTACCTCTGGTGTAACATCTATGTCAAGATCAGTGGGATCAAAAATGAAAGAATCGTCTATTGAGTTCAAGAAGTCTAGAACTCCATCCAATGAGAGATTGTGGGTTACTTGAAATCTACGCAGTAGTACCTGGCAGTTAATTAAGAGAAGCAGTTAGCTTAACGATTTTCACGCCATACTGACGTTCATCTAATATTCAAATGGAAATAGTAAAGTAGCAGTTAGCTCACAAAACAACATCATCTAGTTTATTTAATAGAACTAAATCTAATCATTCAACAATGTTCATAGATACACAAAGTTCATAGATAAAGACCAATTATCAAGATTCCCAATCTTTCAGATATTGACTTAAACATCAATGACAGATATGCCCAAAAAGAACAACATCTCATATTTACTAGCGCTAAAAGACAACCATTCAACTGAGATGAAACTAGTACCTGTCCTTAAGACTGGAGCATGGTTCCATCATTTCTAGCTTAGCAACAAAATAGAGAAGAATAACATGACAAGCAGCAATATCCTGATCCTCAGTAGTCGGGTTCCACCAAAGATCGAGAAGAATAACATGACAAGCAGCAATCATGTTCAGACAAAGGTTTCCAGCTTTCAACGACATCAGCATTACACAAACCTGCATTACATCATATCAAATACACACCATCAAAGGCACACTTGAGAAACTGACCATGAACATAAAGAACAATAACAAAGAAGCAACAAAATGACCAAGTCCAGACATTCTGAGAACTTGGTACACTACAAAGAGTCTGAGTCAAACCTCAGGATCGGTGTTTAACTCTTTCACAGCCTTGTCTCTAGAAGACAGGGTCATTGTCCCGTCAAATCTCCTATATGGAATACATGCATGGATTAGGTAAGTCTCAACCAAATCCAACATGCCAGTCCACTGTGAGAAGACAATAGCCTTGATAGGTCTATTCTTCACAGTCAGACCGGACGACTACTGAAGAATCACAAGCTCCATTGCTTGCTTCATATTCAAGTTTCAAAGTAGATGAATTCTTTGGTTTACAATGTTTTTTCAGTATCTCCAGAGCAACTCTGATTTTGGAAGAGCAATACATATTCTGCATAACCATTGATTTATATGCAAATTCAGATGAACTTGTAAACCAAAGATGTTAACATTGTATTTGAACAGAAAGAGAGCAAATAATATGTTGTCAATTCATACTCAAAAATATATTACACAGATGCATGCAGGTTACATATGCACTGCAAGATGCTAAAAATTATGCTTTAATGATAAGAAGGACCTCCTTGTCTATCTTGCAGCTTTTGCTTCAGAGTGTTACTACCATATACACACACAAATGCATGTTTATGCATATAAACATTCATTTGTGTCGAACTATGTACTCAATATACCATTACTCAGTTTTCATAGTAATATAAGCAATCATACGTTGATCCCAGCTGAAAATTGAGCTTTCCATCCATCACAACACTATGAATCACCAAAACAAACAACCAAAGATAATTAATAATTAAAAGTTAAAACAAACATCGGCTCAAATTGCATCCATTAAATAGAGCAATCTTTACCTCTGATGATAACCAAGAATGAGAAGGACTATCAGCAAAGATCCATTGGTGTTTTCCAGTAACTATCAATCATCAAGTTCCACATGATTTTTACACCATACGAAGAAATCACCAACGCCCAAATCCCCCATCATGTCTCCTTTTGGATCACTCTTGTAAAGTTTAACCTCAGTCCTATATTTGAAGCATAAGGAAAGTCTGATCTCTGTTGCAGGGTTCAATGATCCATGACAATCGCAAGAGAATCAATGGATAGGATCAACAACCTCTATTGCTATCGCATTGACATTCTTATGCCAATCACAAACTTTGTAAGTCCTTGACACTGAAGGAACAGGATTGCTTGGAGAAGGAAACCTCGCAACACCTTGAAAAGATGGTGGTAATGGAGATGGTGGTAATGGAGATGGAGGTAATGGATTTTCTGGTTGCCTTGTCAATTGTGCACGGGATGAAGGTGTATCTTCAGTTCTTTGTGTCCCTCCTTGTGTTCCCTCACTTGTTGATGGTCTCACATAAGTTCCATTTTCAAGTCTCTTTCGTATCCATCTAACATTTTCTTCCAATCTATCATATTTTTTGCTAAATTTTTTTACTTCCAATGTTTTATCCAAAAGCAATGAACGAGCGGGAAGTGCAACATCATACTTCCTTTTAGAGACGGTGGTTCCAACACAACGAGTACGTCCCCTTTCTTCTTGGCCAAACACTTGGCTTAGAGGATCATCATCAATAGTGAGGTCAGTGGTACCCTGGGTTGAAGATTCTTGCAAGGCAGCTTTTTTTGTTTTAACTTGTTCCT
Organism: Berberis vulgaris; assembly: GCA_963556465.1. Classification (NCBI taxonomy): domain Eukaryota; kingdom Viridiplantae; phylum Streptophyta; class Magnoliopsida; order Ranunculales; family Berberidaceae; genus Berberis; species Berberis vulgaris. Next base: position 15,292,320 of record OY747126.1, on the reverse strand, counting down.
TCAAAAGAATGAAAAAATAAAATAAATCAGGACACAAATAATATTCAAACAACTACAAAGTAAATTAAGAATTGTGTATAAAAGACATCATTGGACACATACCATATATAGTTCAGCACCATGCGTGGGTTTTCCATCCTTTCCCATGTGACAAGCAATCCATATGTCAGTGCGTGTGACTGGTTACCCATCAGGGTTCTTCTCAACCTATATACTTGAAAGATTAGTCTCAGCCTATATAGTTAAATGGTTATTATTGTACTAGTAGCTAGAAACTCAATTACCATTTCATACTCTACTTCTGCAGCACTCTTTTGCCCACCCCCCCCCCCCCCCCCCCATACATACTTTGAAGCCTTTTTGTTTTTTACATTTTGGGCTCTAATTGCCTTCGCTTCAGGGGTGCTCTCATAGCGAACAAACTCCTTCCAATCCTCCTCTCTTACACCATTTGGAACATGCTTCTCTTGTTCCTCAATGGTAGGATACTTATCCAAATAATTCTTCCTAAGATCTGCCTTGAACCTTCTATAATATTCAGGCATTTTCAAATGCACACTCCTTTTCACATAATTTGGGATGTCGTATTCACGCTGCAAATAAGCCATTGAGATATAAGTTGATTATAAAATAAGACATTATGAAAATCAATGATGTAAAATCTCACCTTGAGGCATTCCACACATCCTCTTTGTAGTTGTCAGTAACATGGTGTCAACCCTTGAATTTGATTCGCACAAGGGTTTCAACAAGCTTTCCAATGTTTTTATTGAAATTTCTAGCACCAGGTCCAACTGCTAAACCATGGACATTGAATTGTATGGTCTTTTTAACTTCACTGTCATCATTTGTAGATGTAGTGACATCATTGGTGGAGAGATTGCCACGAGTACTACCCATTTCTATCAATGACATTATAGATATTAACCATTATCAAAGAAAAAGAAATAAGAAACAACTATATAGACAAGAATAACAATAATCATTTGAAGATAATTCTTTGAACAGTTCAAGAGAACGGTGTCGATACTAGGTTACCGCTAGTATAACGAGGTGTTCATCCAAGAATTGTTCTTAGAATTGTTTTGAGAAAACAAATAGAAATAAAGATATACTTTTATTGACACTACCTCCATCTTTCCAATCAGTTTCAGTTCATCTGATACCAATTTTGCACTAGGACTACTAGGTTTCAGAAAGCAAACTAAACTTAAAGTCTAGAACAGATAGTTGAACACAGGAGAAATAACATACAGAAATAGTAAAACACACAAATAAAAATAGACAAGAATAACAATAATCATTTGAAGATAATTCTTTGAACAGTTCAAGAGAACGGTGCTGATACTAGGTTACCGCTAGTATAACGAGGTGTTCATCCAAGAATTGTTCTTAGAATTGTTTTGAGAAAACAAATAGAAATAAAGATATGCTTTTATTAACACTACCTCCATCTTTCCAATTAGTTTCAGTTCATCTGATACCAATTTTGCACCCAGGACTACTAGGTTTCAAAAAGCAAACTAAACTTACAGTCTAGAACAGATAGTAGAACACAGGAGAAAGAACATACAGAAATAGTAAAACACACAGATAAAAATAGACAAGAATAACAATAATCATTTGAAGATAATTCTTTGAACAGTTCAAGAGAACGGTGCCGATACTAGGTTACCGCTAGTATAACGAGGTGTTCATCCAAGAATTGTTCTTAGAATTGTTTTGAGAAAACAAATAGAAATAAAGAATTGTTCTTAGAATTGTGTTGAAGAATGTTCTAATATGATGTGTATTATTCTTCAATCATGCTGCAATGAAAGATAAGTTGAGAATTCAACATATACCTTATCCTCTTCGAGTTTCTGACTGATCTTCTCCCTTGCTTTTCTCTCTTCCTCATTTTCTGCTTTTCGCAAGGCAATTATCCTACAACAGGAGGAAAATGGATCTATTTTAGTTTTAGGGGGCAAACAAATAAATTACACGAACGGAATTTCTTGAAAAAAAAAATACTAAGGATGTAATAAAATGAATCTATTTTAGTTTTAGGGGGCAAACCAATAAAATGATGAATGTAATATTGTACTATACTCTGGAAATATTAGTAAAAATGTTGTTAAGACATTATAAGTTGCATTTTATAAAAGCATTTAAAAATAATTTCAAATATCAAACTTTTGTATCTCAAAATGCAAATTATACCCAATAAAATGATATAATAATTCATGCAGATGATGCAATCATAATGGTCAAGTAATCAATATCTCAAAATATGTATTACAAATTTGTTCTACTGGTTCGTATATAGTCTTCCTTCTCCTCTGTTTAAAATTTGTATTTTTAGGGCAAGGTAAAGCCGCAGGCCTGTTCTTTGCCTTGAAGTGGGGTCTCCAAGGGTTTATACACCAAACCCTTTTGGGAATTTTACACTATTATTTTTTTTAAATATTCCGTCTCATGTTGAGGCACTAGGCATTGGCAGCGATGGGCAATTGTGATCGCCTAGGTGTTAGTAACTTTGTTAAGCAAGGCAGCCAGATTGTGCATCAGGCCTAGGCTAGCTTTTGATGAGTTGGAATTGAATCCACAATCAAGGAAATCTGGCCAATATTCGAAGAAGCCTGGTAATTCCTTCCTTAAAAGTGCATCTGCCAACTTCATATAATTATCACTGTAAAAACATTCCTAAAATTTGTTGAACCCATCCACCTGTTAAGGAAAGCTACAGCTTTTATTTAATTGCATTTGTCATTTGTCTGTAATAATTGTCCTAATAAGTAGAAGAATCGGCCAAATAAAATAGATCTTGTTTACGATCTCCCGAGAATAATAACATTGTAATTCAATATGCTTAATGCTTGCAAGGCCATCATAGTGCTAAACCAGATTGTGGTGGCTTACAAAATAGTTCTCTTGAGTTACCAAATGTTCATGTCATATCTGCTCATGGTGTGCATGGATGAACTTTTCACTTAACCTTTTTGTGGATATGCTTGGGGCTTTTGATTTATTAATGTGAAAGTTCAGGTTATGGCGATGCTAAAAGAGAGGCTGGGACAGAAGACAAAGAAAGATCTCTTGATGGTGGATTACAGGTAATTTATTCAACTAATAATAAAATCATTTAACTTACTTCAAGCAAGGGGGAAGAATACACTACCAACCAAAGCAACCACCCATATTATGATTTAAACAAAGCTACAATTTATGACATTATGATTTAAGGTTTTGTTGATTTCAACACAAACACACTACAGTGTTATATCGGTTCATCAAATGGTGACCTACACAACAGTTTTCCATCAAAAAAGAGTAACAAAGCCATAACAAACAGATCCTTTCAGAAAACCAATTGATTCATCCAATCTAATACATGGGCTGACACACTCTGACTTTATCCTGGAACAAGGTGACATGCTTTTTGGATATAATTATAGAATAACTCGAAACTCTGTTCTTTCTCTGAGATTTGCTTAAGGTGCACAGTCACACATAATAGCCATTGTCAACCATCATAATAGGTTTACTGTTTTAAACTAATTTATAAATTAGCAATGACTTACTTCTACTCTTAATCTATATTCCTGAGATACTAACATGTAAGCAGATATGAACCAAATATGTTATTACCTCCATCAGATCCAAACACCGTAGCAAACTCAAACTCACTCTTCATCTAATAGGGGATCATTTACCTGACGACACTGCACATTACAGCCACTATGATTATAATACAAAGTGAACAGGGAACACGAATATTTCCTGGTTTCAAATTATATCAGGAATTTCATACAAAAATTAAAGATTCAAAAAATTAAATTATATCAGGAATTTATCAGGCATACGGTTTTGAGCCCTAGAGATTCAAACCCTAATTTCAAAAAACCTCTAAATAAAACCTACAGATTCAAAAAACAATTCGAACCCTAGAGATTCAAAACCTCTAAATAAAAAAAACTCTAGATTCGGGAACAATAATTTCATAAAAAAGAAAGCAGAGAGAGAGTACCAGTACGAGAGAATGGTTTGGAGGTTGCAGACGCTGATCGATTTTGCAAATGGTTTGGAGGTTGAAGACGCCGAGTAAGGAGGGAAGACCAGGGAAGGAGGGGAGGAGGGAAGTCGAGGGAGGGAGAAGGGAAGTCGAGTGGAGTGAGCAGGCGAGTGGAGTAGAGTCGAGGGAGGGAGCAGGGAAGGAGGAGCTTCGAGTGGAGTGGAGGGGAGCAGAGACGATCGATGTCGAGTGGAGGGAGCAGGAGAGTGGAGTCGAGTGGAGGGAAGGTGGAAGTCGAGCGCCAAAATAGCCCGCCCAATTTTTTTTCAGCTTTTTAGTGTAGCCACGGTTTTGAGCCGTTGCTCTTAATAGCCACGGTTTTGAGCCGTGGCCAAATTTTCCAAATTTTTTTTTGCAACGGTTTTAGGCCGTTGGTACTAATAGCCACGATTTTTTGCCGTGGCAAATACACCAACGGTTCTGAGCCGTGGCAATTGTTTTAGCCACGGTTTTAGGCCGTTGCTAATTATAGCCACGGTTTTTTGCCGTGGCCAATAAATCAACGGTTTTCAGCCGTGGCCAGTTTTTTTTTTTACCCACGATTTTAAGCCGTTGGTCATTATAGCTACGATTTTTTGCCGTGGCAAATAAACCAACAGTTTATAATCGTGGCCATCTCGGCGTAGCTAAACTGGCCTTTTGGTGTAGTAATAGGAAGCAATACCAACACTTACATTAACCTAAGCTAATACATCTAAATCTAATAGAAAATAATTAATAATGCATACAGTTAGAAGCTTAGATACAAGCAAAATTCATATATTTAGGGTCGTTTTACTTGTGTAAAGTCATTGCTTGACGTTTCACTTTTCTCTTAAGGCCAGGCTATGGTAAATCGCTTCGCCTTTGCTTCACGCTTTAACTATCTTGATCTCTATTTTTCTCTTGTCTGTTCTGTCTTCTCTGAAGAAAAAAAAACTACCACCTCTCTGTTCATCTCTTCTCTATCAAGCACAACCACCATGTCAACAACACTAAAACGCCATGCCCCGTCATCGCCGGCTGCACCACCACGCCCTGCCACCATCTTATTCTTCTATTTTTTTCTCCATTCCCATTGTAGAGGACTCCGCTAGGATGAGTTCCCCACTCACGACAGCCTCTAAGAGGGCAAAATAATTTGACCCTCGCAGGCTCCAGCAAATGGAAAACCCATCCTCATGGAGACCTCTACGCGTGGGAGGCTGCCGAGAGTGGGAACCCATCCTCTCGGAGTACTCTGCGAGGGCGATGTGGAAGAAAAAACAAAGAAGATCAGAGAAGAAGAAGAAGAATAAGAGATGAAGGCAGTGGAAGGGTGGCCGGCGGTGATGGGGTGTGGGCTATGGGGAAGAAAAAACATAAAAGAGAAGAAGAAAATGAATAAAATGAATAAAATGAGAAAAATGAGGAGGTGGCGGACATGGGGCGTGGCGTAGTGGCGGTGCTATTGGCGGTGGGGTGGTGATACTTGATGGAGAAGAGATGAGCAAAGAGGGATGGAGGAGGAAATAAGAGAAGAGAAGAACCCATCTGCTGAGAGGTGGAGGAAGAACCCATCTGCTGAGGAAGAACCCATCGATTCAACCGAGTGGTGGAGGAAGAACCCATCTGCTGAGAGGTGGAGGAAGAACCCATCTGCTGAGAGGTGGAGGAAGAACCCATCTGCTGAGGAAGAACCCACAGATCCCAGTGGCGGAGGTGGATGAAGATGGTGTTGCTGGTGTGGGTTCTAGGTTGGGGATGACAGAGAGAAATGAGGAAGAAGAAGAAGCTAAGTGTGAGAGGAGGAGATGAAGTGTCCTCTAGCTCCTCTTAATGACCGTGAAACACCATCCCGAACGAAGGTGGTGGTTGAAATGGGGGATTGGGTGGTAGGCAGTGGGAGAGAAGAAGCGCAGAGGAGATTACAGAAGAGAGAAGCGCGGAAACTTGGAGGAAAGTTTCGGGGTTCAAAATTGTCACTTAAGTTCTGCCAATTGTATTTTAAGTTGTTGCCACGTAGGACAAATAGACTCAATTTACTGTTCATGAACAGTAAAAAAGCACTTTAAAATGTTAGATAGATTTTTTTGGGTGCAAACGTAGAGAAGATTGTTTATAAAACAATGACAAGGAGAGAGAGGGAGAAATTAGAGAGAAAAAAGGGATGGGAAAGTTTGAGACAATAATAAGAATTGTTTTTTTTTTGTTTTTAGTGAGGCTTGGAAATCATGTTTTGCAAATATGATGATGTGGCATTATTAGAGGAGTCTTTTACAACTTTGAGATACACATAAAATCTTTGTAGATTTCACCATTCTTTCCAGATCATGACACGTCATTCTGGTTGCAAAAACCTGATTTCCTAACATTTTTGATTTTTTTTTTTTTTGATTATTTTCCTTAAAAGCTGCAATTCATAGAATTGATTTAATTTAATTATTGTTAGATAATCAAAATAATGTAACGTCCAAGACTGTAGGACCTTGCATGTGACGCTGATTTACCACATGATTAGCAAATTCGCACTCTGGATTTAAGGTGATAAACACAGTTGGATCATTATCAGCTCTAATCCACACTTGATGGGATTCTATAATTAACCAATGGGATTCTATAATTAACCATATATAATACAGAATCAAAAACACATTATTCTGCAATGCAAATCTCACTACTTCAATTTTCAAAATCTTCATATCAATTTGCACCTCATGTTTCTAATTTAAGAGATTTAGGAAAGCATTTTATAGAAAATGCAAGGAAGAAAAAAATATATTGCCTCGTGTTTTATTATAACGAATTATTTTTCCTCTTAATGAAATCAATTGAAAATTTCATGCAGGTATGCATTAATGTTGTCTCTCTCTATCTATATATACTATTTCTCATGTTTTGTCTCGAGTATTGATATTCGACTTTGACACTCATCAATGATGCCTTCGTTTTGTTCAATTATCTTCAACTTCTTTTTTCTAGTTTTTCTTTTACCCTATCATCTTCAAGTTCTGGGAGTGCCGACTACTCGAAGCAAAGTCATCCCTGTCAAAACTATTCAGGTATATATAATTAATCCATCGTGGTGAAATTTGAATTATTTTTTTTAAATACATTTTTGCCATCTTAAATATCTCACAGGATGGAGACGATGTATTTGACTGTGTTGACATCTACAAGCAACCAGCATTTGATCATCCTTTGCTTAAGAATCACAAAATCCAGGTACTTTATTTCTTCTCATATTTTGTTTTAATTAAGGATTCAAGTGACCATATCAAGCACGCCTTTTTTAATCATCCTATACCGGTGTCAAAGATGCTCATTATATGTATATATATTATCCCCCATGTAGTTGTCTTTGTTTAACCATCATAAACGGTATGTGTTAAAAAGATGGTAATTGTATTTTTCATTTAAACAAGTAAACCTCATTCCATTTCTAGGTGTTATATAACTTAAAATTTCCCTTTTTACTGCAGACAAAACCTAATTTTTGCCCGCAACGTTCAACAAATGAAGCTTCACCAAAATCTACACGGTTTACATCAGCATTAAAAAGTCTAGCATGCCCACATGGAACCGTTCCTATACACAGGGTTCGAAAGGATGTGCGAACTAAATCCTTATATAACCACTCTCTTATTCAACCACTCGATGGCGATAAAACTATTCTTTCTGTAAGGTCCCTAAGTTTATTTCAATGTACCATTATGATTTGCCAATGTTTATAGCCATCTCGATCCTAAAGTTTAATTTATACCATTTTCGTATTTGTACAAGCTATATATATCTACCGCATTATGAAATTTATTAATTAATCTTAGTTGGGGTTTATTTCAAGTATGAGAACACAAGACATCCTATCTCAAACCTCTAATTAAGTTGAATATGAAAATTTAATCACACTAAACAGAAGACTTGCAAGGTCGATCGTCTATACGTTCTTCGATTTAGGTTTTTAATCATCGTGCATGTATGGTATGTTGGTTGGAAACCCCTTTTGTCTTGTAATAGTTTTGTTATAACTATAGTTGGCAATAATTTAATTGGTTTCGAATTTATTTTCTTAGGACGCGCGTTTGAGAATAAGTGAGACCAATGAAGTCTTGTATTATGGAGTTTCAGCTACTATCAATATAGAAAACCCAAAGGTAAATGATGATCAATATAGTTCAGGTCAGCTGTGGATTGAAAATTGGGAGGGCACAGGATCAGACACTCTACAAGCCGGATGGATAGTAAGTAACTTAACAAATCTCTGATTGAAAATTTCTTCATTTGGTTAGAAATGAATTTTTTTTTTTTTTTTTTTTTAAAATACTGGATTTTACAGGTAGCACCAGAACTGTTTCAAGATGCAAGGACTCGATTCTTCATACTTTGGTCTACTGTAAGTTGTAAATTCAAAAGTAGAATTAATATTTACAATGATTCATTCAATCCTTGTTATCATCATGATGCATCTAATTAATGTTTGTAAATCTAAACAGCAAAATGTTTTAAAGAATGAAACAGCAGGCTGTTACAACCTTGAATGTCCCGGGTTCATAGTCGTGTCAAATGTCCTTGGCCTTGGTAGTGTTCTCGTTGCATCTACACCTGGTGATCTAGCAAAACAAAAATATCTTTATAAACTTGTTATCAGACAGGTTGGTATGTAGTCAAAATTAGTTGGTGATATCTTGTTCAAGTTTTAATTTTATTTATTTATTTATTGATTTTTTCATTAGGACAATAGCACAAAGAATTGGTGGTTGCAAATAGAGGATGCTGATCTCAAACAAATAAATATTGGATATTGGCCGGCATCCATATTGCCACATTTAAGTCAAGAAGGTACAACTCGAGCTGCTTGGGGAGCCTCAGTAACACTTGATAAAAATGGAATAAGTCCAGACATGGGAACCGGACAGATCCCTGATGCAGACCATGACTCCACCACTGTTTACCACATTTATGACGCCCTACTTCTAGACAAGGACGGTCATTGGACCTCTCCTAACCACTCCATCATGATACCTCAAGTTGATAGCCAACGTTGCCAAGTCATATCTGACCATGGGGATTTAGGTATACCGAGGGGATACACAACCTTTTTTGGAGGGAAAGGAGGGGTTTGTCCCCTTGGCCCACTCCAATAAAGAAAAACAAACATTAATGTCACAAATATTATATATGTATTCCTCCGATCAAATAACAATTTTTTTTATCTACTTTTACTTATCTTTCAAATTTCTCTTTTTCATTTTAGAGGTATTATTTTAGTTGAACACCAATTATTACATGATCATTACTAAAGATAATTATTTTATTTATCATTACTAAAGATAAATAAAAAATATGGACCTTGTTGTTTGGATTCTGTCACTTGTTGGCATTCCTTATCCATTGTCAATACTTATTTGAGAAATACTGCAAGAAGCGACTTAATGTCAAGAAGGAATGCAAATGGAATCTAGAGATCATTGCTTGTCCCTTTTCTCAAGAGGTGTGGAATAATGTGTTCAATATTTTTGTTGTTTTGGTAGTTATGATTCTTGTGATAGTGTTCAAGTCTTGGGTGTATGACAGATTTCCCTCTCAAAGGTGTTATGGGCTTCCCTATGCAATTTCTAATGTTTATCTGGAAAGCAAGAAAGAGCTAGATGTTCCAATAAAGTTGAAATCCTTAAGAAGAGTGTTTGTTGTTTCTATGATGTGATTGCATGGATTTGGAATTGGGTTTACGTATTGCCAATTACAAAATCTTCTTGTAAATTTGGTTAATTCTATCTGTAAAATATTAATAAGAGATATGCACCTACTAGTTCATGATGATGAATAGAGCTTCAATTTGGAATTGCAGAGATTAATCGAGTGGATTTGTTGTTGTTTATTAAAATTTTCCAGTATATCCCACGTAAGATTCGCTCTTAATTAAGGCTAACATTAGTCGAAGATCCGCTCCATGGACTCAGATTAGTTGACATAAGTTATATTCTTCTCCAACAAGAATAGAAGGATTCACACTCACCTAGTAAGATCGCAAGGGCGTGCAAAGTTTATTACAGTTTGAACACCAATGATGTCAAGACCCTAGAAAAAAAACACCAAAAAGCTTAATGGATTGCGAAAACTACATGAGTACATTAAGCACATGATACGAACTGAAAAAATTCAAAACCAAAGAGAGCATAGATGAAAGACCAAGCAGACAAACGAATCCACAGCCAATTCAAGAGATATCCAGTTAATTTTTCTATTATAGTTTCTTCCAAAAAAAAAAGGATGATATCCAATTAAAATATTGTGTTTCATGGAATTGAGTGAGGCCACTGAAGAAGAGACAAGGTTGCAGAAAAGGGCAGCTTTTCATCAACCAGGAGCAGAAATTTGAGTTGTGGGGACACACTAGTCTCATGTCACTGGTCGGCGCTGAAAGATGCAATGGCGTCCATCTCCTGCTTCAGAAGAAGAGCATCAATAAAGACATCCAGATTCTCACCCTGCATGACATCACTTATCGAATGATGAGTGATCCCAACACGATGATCTGTGACACGCCCTTGGGGAAAATTGTATGTATGAATGCGTTCTGATCTGTCCCCACTACCAATCTGTTCAAGATGTCAGAAACCCAATTATTCTAATTCTGATATGAATATGAACTGAAGTAGTAACAACTTGCAATAAATGCAGACCTGTGCCATTCGAAGTTTTGACTGGCTAGCCTGAACTCTTAACCTCTATATTTCATACAGCCTTGCACATAAGACTTTGAGGGCTTTAGCTTTGTTCTGTAGATGTCCCCAAATAATTAACAAATATTATGTAATGTAAACAACAGGCTTGTCGTTTGGTAATATAAATTGATACTGACATTAGAATTGTTGTTATCATCCAGAGATTCTAGATATTTGTGGAGTCCTATATGTTAAGAATCACTTACCATATGCTGTGATCGTTCATCTTGTATGGATATTGTTATCCCTGAAGGAAGATGTGTTATCCTAACAACACTATTTGTTGTATTTGCATGCTGACCGCCAAATCCACCAGATCTATATGTATCTATCCTCAAATCTTCATTCCGTAACTGAGCATCTACCTGCAGAAACCCTTAAGAGAATGAATGAAAGCTACCTTATCATGTAAGTTCAAGTCCAGAAATAATATAAACTACGAAAATCACCCCTCTCAAATCAATCACCCTTAAGAGAATGAATGAAGGTGTTGATAGGATTTTTTCCTTGTAAAGTTATCTTTCAAACCAAGCATCAAATAATTAGAATGAAAAAAAGGTCTAAGCACCTCATCAGCCCGAGGAAGGATAACAACGGAAATAGCACTAGTATGCACTCGTCCAAACTTTTCTGGTACAGGAACTCGCTGCCAATAGAGAGATCTTTTTTGTCAATGCTAGTTTCAACTTTCAACTTTAATTAGAGGGGACGTCAATCAAAAGCACCTGAACTCTATGAACTCCACTTTCAAATTTAAGCTTCCCAAACACATCAGATCCAGAAATTGCAGCACTAGCTTCCTGAAATAGAGATATCAGGTCAGTATTTATGTAGAAGATGCCAAACCGAACATATGTCCCCACACATGTACGAAATGGGACTGCTATCCAACCCAGAAGTAGCCAGTCCCCTGGACAACCATTAGAGTACACTTGAAAATGGGCATTTGTACCACCTATAACCAGAGTTAAGTAATATAAAACAACAACAATAACTGCTTATGTTGGAGTTAAAATGTACGGATGTAGCAAACCATGGAACTAGAAATGGACATAGACCTTGAATCCTTTAAGATCAGACTCCATTATATCTACAACTTCAAACTTCCAACCCTGTTTGTGTGCGTATCTCTCATACTTGATAAATTAAAAAATTCCACATATATTCACTACAACACAAATGGTCAATAATAGCACATGACCATAGCGTTTTTAAATAAAATGCTATAAAAAATTTACTTGATTTGTTCAATGTGGCAAAATGCTATTGAAAACCCTATAAACAATTGTAAAAAGCTATCAATCCAATTTCATTTGTGCGCTAAATGAAATGTTATGAAGGCGGGATTGATTTCGCTGGGCGCCAACTATCCCGCGCAAATCGAAAGAAAAAATAAAAGCTAACAAAGAAGAGGGAAGGAAGGAAGAAGAATCCCGCTCGATCTGTCTCCCTCTCCCTCTGCATTCTGCTCTCCCTCTGCATTCTTCTCTCCCTCTCCGATCGTTCTCCCTCTCCCTCTCCGTTCTGCTGTCCCTCTCCGATCGCTCTCCCTCTCCGTTCTGTTTCTCCCTCTCCAACGTGTTCTACTCCTCGCCGTACGTGCTGTCGCTCTCCGTTTCAGGTCGGTATCTGATTCTCAACACACTCACTCTCTCCTGCTTTGCTTTCACCGCAAACCCTAACGATTTTTAATTTGTATCATTTTTTGTATCAGTTTACGAAGTAATTTGTATCAGTTCATGAAGTAATTGTGGAAGTGTTTGGAAGGCTTTGAAGGATCAGTATTTGTATCAGTTTTGGTTGATTGAAGGATCAATTTTTCAGATAGGTAATTCTCGAATTGAAATTTTTTCCCTTTCCTCTTTGATTTCCTTATTAGAGTATTAATTTGGTTGAGTTGTGTAGTTCTTCATTTTGAGTAAAATTCCTGCATTTTTCTTGAAATTTCTTAGGGTTATATGTTTCTTTCTCATTCTGATTGAGAGTATAATTGTTGGGTGCATTTTCATGTGGAGCAAGCTATTTATCAATCCTACCCCACCTCTGCAAGCTATTTTCCTCTGGTTGTGCTCATTTTGATTTGTCAGATGATTTTTTTTTTTAATGGAAAATTGATTTAGAGACTATCTTCCTCTGGGAATTTTTATGTTTTTCATGTTTCATTGACAATTAAGTGTGGTCTTGTTTTACAGTATAACTTGACAAATGTAGAAAATTTTCAGTTGCTAGTTAATGGATACAAGAAACTAGGTTGACTGCCTACCGGTGATCCTAAAACATATACTGCCTTGTTGTCACTCTTCTCCCAAACCTTCAATTTTACTTTGCCAGTTATCTAATATCCAGGTCTATAAGTTCTTTATCGCTTTAAATTGATCTTTGAAGAAGATTTATTTTTGCTTGTTACATTGTAGCCAATCTTGAGCGGCTGGAGAATTCGATAATGAATGTGAGATTTGGGTTGATTCCCATTTCTAGATTTTCCTTTGATCTAGAAAGCAAGAACATAATTCAGGTTTTTCAAATGTATAGGATTATGTTTTAACAAAATCTTATCCCAGATATGCTAGTACAATTGTATTATTTGATTTTGGTCATCGATTGTTTTCGACTTGATAATCTAGTGACTGATCAGTAGCTTAATGGAAATGACCAGCCAAGTGTGTAGTAATGCACTATTGTAGATGTTCATTAGTTGTGTATACAAGAGTGTATGTTCTAAATTAGATTAAAATCCATCTACAACCAGGAATTGCTACAGTGATGATTTAATATACAACATCAAATTTTCTCAAGATTTCTGGAGGAATTTAACAATATTAATTGTGATCACGGAACACAACTGGTGAGGTTTTCGTTGTATCATAATGTTTGAAAACTTTACTGGAGATTCGGAAATTAAAATTATGCAATATGATTTGTCGATATTATGAGTCATGCATTCCATTGCGACAGGCATTGTCTGGGATCACTGAATGCTTGGGAGTTCCTCTAGTTAATTATTAATTCATGAAATCCTCCATCATGAAATATAACAAATCATTTCATTACCCGAAAGGCCAAAACCAACCTCGTGTGTTTATCCACCCCTTTATCGAATTAAAGTATTAAACCCAACCAAAAAAAAAGTTAATTATTAAGTGCCCCTTAAACTTTATTTATTTATATCATTTTTGTATATATAAGTTTATTAAGATGATAGGTATGTTAATTTATGCAGTTAAAACGGATAACGGACCTATAACGGTCTAGGAGCGTTATAAGTTATAACTGGTTATATCGAGATATAACGGTATATAACGAATTATTTTTTAAATATATTTTTATACCCCCACTAAGTATATTAATGTATTATAGAATTCATGCTTTCATATTATCACGTGCTGGCATGGCATTTGATGAGAAATCATTTGATCAAGTTTTCTGATAGACTCATTAGAGCAGTACCTAACAAACAAGCTTATAATTACATACATTGTTCATCTCATCATCATAATAACTTACATTGCAGAGGAGACTTATGTCATGTCAGTAATATTTCACTATGTCTCCATATAGTACTCTTTCACTCAGCTCTTTGTAAAAACACATTTCTTTTACTGCATGGTAATGTAAAAAACATATGTGACTGTAAATTTGCTTTTGCATGCATGTCATGTTACTGCAGGTTTGGCTATTATAATATGAGCACTAGTTACTATCAGAAGAAATGGCACCCAAAACCATTTACTATCTAGGAGGGGACCTACCCGTGCAAGGTGGGGGCTCCCCTTACCAGTTTCAGGTGGCAACTCCAGCTATCTACTCCCTCTTCCTGACTGTCTAAAATTGATTCAAAACAAACCAACTAATGACACATGCACTCACACCCAACTCTACTGGCCAACAGCAATGTTGTATCATTTATCGTCTTTTGATGTATTTGTTTTTATATATTATTTACACATATTTCGTATGTTGTCTATTCAGTTTTGTTTTCATTATATGATTAAGCTTATAAATGCATTACATATACTGAAATGATCAACTTTTTTGTCTTAGACAGGTGAACAACAATGGTTGATGAAGCCAAAAAGAACGACCTATCTCACAAAAGGAAACGTACTTTGATACCCAGAAAAACATCCAAGGTCTTAGAAGGAACGGATAAGAATGTATCAAAAGGTCCAGAAGCATGTCAACAGACTTTGACCCAACAACATGAGAGTCATGAACCTAATCTCCAACATATACAACCATCGGCGTCCAAAGAAGTGGTCGAAAAAAATGCACAAGAAGCACAAGAGTCAATTGCAGACCCGATGGGAGTTAAGAAACCTAGGGGTTCAACCAAAATGAGAGATATTGCTGTAGAGGCGGCAAGTCGAGTTCATGTTGAATTTACAGATAAAGGTGAACCATGTGGAGCGGGGTCAATTAGTTTGTCTTCTTTTTTAGGTCCACTTGTACGAGAGCACGTACCTGTAACATTATGCGATTGGAGGAAGCTTGGTAATGACGTAAAAGTAATCTTGTGGAGATCAATTCAGGTATTATGAACTCTTACAATTCAATGAAATGTACATTTAAGTATACACAAGTTGTGATAGAACTCTTACAGTAAAATTACCAGTATTGAGTTACTTAGTGATAATTTTATATAAACTCCAGGCAAGATTCGATTTGGACACAGAATGGCAAAAGGCTATCGTATTTAAATCGATGGGATGTATATGGAGGGCCTCAAAATCACGGTTAGTCAGCCAAATAAAAGAAGCAGCTAATGAAGAAGAAAGACTTGCGCTTCAGCCTAAAAACATTCAAAGTAGAGCAGAGTGGATAAAGTTCATCAAGACAAAAACTAGTCCATCATTTAAGGTATGTTTTAAAACTAGTTGTAATATTATATTATATGGTAAATCATTATAATTCAGTTAAAATCATGCTAAAGTAATACAATTTCAGGCTGTAAGTGATAAGTATAAAGCAATGAGGCGTAAGCAAATCCCACACACATGCAGCCGAAAATGATTGGCTCGATTAGCAGAAGATATGGTGATACTCTTTTCATATTCATATGCATTCTTATGCTGTGGTCAAAATATTGTTTAGGTCCAATTACTAATTTTTCAAAACCTTATATCAATTTTTTTTTCTGATAGAAAAAGAATAGTACCGAGCCATCTTCTATTTCTAGGGTTCAAGTGTGGATTAAGTCGCGCACCAAAAAAGACGGTAAACCAGTAAATACAGGAGTTTCCGAAACCATTGTGAGTGAAATGTCATTTGTAATGTTGCATTATGTGTAATTTTGTATAGTTTCTGAAACCATACACTATGATATGATATGTGTTGAATTATATAGGAGAAGCTAATCGAAGCCGAAAGTGCATCTAACTCGACAACAAATGTGACTGATGATGCTCTTTCCAAAGTCTTAGGAAATGAACATCCTGGACGACTAAGAGGAATGGGAAGAGGAGTGGCCATCAGCAAATTGACATTCCTTCAAACTAAGGACAAACATGCGACGGAGATGCAAGAGCAACAAACTGTCATGCACGAGAAAATCCAACATTTGGAGAAATTGGTCAACACATTATTGAAAAACAAGGCAAGTTTGATACATGTTGTGATCAGTTATTAATTAAAATTTCTGCTTAGTCGTTGAATTTTTTTTATTTTTAATTATTTGATGTGTTGTTAGATCGAGCAAAGTGGAGAAGAAGACAAAACATCTCCAGTGGTACGACAATTAGTTTAAAAATTGTCGCATTAAGCTTCAATCTAAACTTGCTTCAATTCTAATATTTTAATTGATTAATTGCAGAGTGTCAACACGAAGTCACTAGAGAAATGCCAGTTGTTAGATTGGAGTGGAACAAAGGAAATTGTTGCGGAAGGACATTTGATATCAAGGGATCCTAATGTGGAGGTCAATAAAATTCCTATGGGTCCTAGTGCAATCAAAGTCCGTGTTGATATCCCAACTAAACCAGATGCTTTCCTATGGAGGCCTACATCTAGTATGACTTGTATAGAACAAGCTCAAGGTAAATCGATAGCATGGCCTGCCGATAGAGTTATTTTGCAACCTGATCAAGATTCAGTTCAACAAGATAATATTGACACGCCTTTGGTAAGATAAGTATTGATTGCTTTGGTATTTATACAATGTATTTGTGTACTTTAAATAGTTGTATTATTGTGTATATGATTCCTGTTTTTTATACATTCTTTCTTTACAGAGAAACGACAACAATTCAACGAACAAGTGCACATTGTTTGATTGGAGTGGAAAAGATGAAATAGTGGCAGAAGGACGTTGGCATTCGAGTGATCCAAAAACACTGATCAATGATATTCCTCTTGGACCTAATGCCATGAGTGTTTGGGTAGATATGTCAAAAAACCATGACGCATTTTTATGGAGGCCTACATCTAGTATAACATTCATTAAAGATGTGGTTGGTTCTACTATAGCTTGGCCGGCAGACAAAGTTGTTTTAGAAAAAGTACCTGAAAATCAGGAAGTCGAAAATGCATCATATCGTTTGGTAAGTTAAATGTGATTGACATACACTAATGCATAATTGAAGTAAATATATATCTATTAGTAAAGTGATTACTCAGTTTAATGTATTTGTTCTGTTTGACTTGTTGTTAGAGTGTGAACATGGGCTCAAAGAAAAACTGCAAGTTGTTGGATGTTAGTGGTTCGGGACAAGTAGTTGCTGAAGGACGTTGGGTTTCAAGTGATCCAAATCAGGTAGTTCATCACGTTCCCTTGGGTCCTAATGCTATTAAAGTTTGGGTAGATAGTCCAAAAGTTCCTACTGCATCTCTTTGGAAGCCTACATCTGAGCTGGAATTTATTGAAGATGCCATCGGTACTACAGTAGCATGGCCAGCAGACAAAGTTGTTATGATTTAGAGATTCGGTAAGCATTGATAGAGACTTGTAATATATATTAGAATGCATGAATGAATATCTCTCTTGGTCTTGAATTCCTGAATATATGCTTGAACTACTACCACTTTTGTAGATCCACTTGTATTCATTGCATATGTACGTATGTTATATGAATGTTAATGTTGAAATGTTATTTTGTAATGTTGTTACCGTTGTTGTTAATGATGCACATGTAATGTTGTTGTTAATGCTGTAATGCTGTTGCGTAATGTTGTAATGCTGTTGTTGCGTAATGTTGTAGAATACTATTAAATGTTAGTTTATGTATTGCATAATAAGATGTTTCACTGCTTCAAATGTCAATTGATTTTGCATTATAGGGAGTTGTATTCATCTACATAGTTTTTAGGGAGTTTTGAGAGATAGATATGAGGAGATTGGTTGGAATAATATGAGGAGATTTCTCCAAAATGTTTAGAGTGTTTTATTAAGCGCTTAGCTTCAACATTCATGACGAGAGAGACAAATTGCAAAAGGAAATCAGGACACCATCTGAAGATTGGAGACAAATCAGCAGTTGGAATCACAGGTTCAAATTTGCTATAGAGATTTTTTTACCTTTTAAATGCATTTGGTCATTTTGACAATGATTAGTGTTGTTGTTCAAGTACTTACAATTGGGTATGCTTGCATGGGTATGTAGCTGCTGACTATGCTTGCATGGTTATGTTCAAGCCTTTCTACCTCAGCTTCAATTTGAGTATGAAATTCGGGACTAAATCAACTAATGATCGGAGGCAAGTATTGAGGTATGCTTCAAATTTAGTATAAATGCAGCTCCGGAGTCGGGTATTGAGGTATGGTTTATGTTAGAATGTCAGGATTAGACAATAAAGTAGTAGTGGTTTGGTACCTCTATTTAGACAATAAAGTAGTAGTGGTTTGCTGAATCTTCATTTTACCCTTTTAGTCAACCATGATTTAGGAATTTTCATTCTTTTGAAATGATAGGGTGGTCTAGATATGGTTTTTGTTGTGGTCAGTTTTACCCTTTTAGTCTGTCATCAAAATTTTCGTCCGATCAAAGCGTAATGTATATAAGATGCCAGAATCATGTTCTTTGGCCTCTTGTATTTGCTGATGTCTCTTATGATAGTTATTGCTAAGCAAAGTTGGGTGTATGTTTTTTTCTTGTAGATTAATTGTTCGGCCATGGTAAAAAAAAAAAAATTAGGAACCCTTTTTTTTAAGTTGTCTTTTCTTTCGTTTGTCTTTTTTTTAACACTTGGGCATGCAACATTTAAAAAAAAAAAATTTATATGAACCCTTTTTTTTGTCTTTCAACTCCCTTTATTTATTTATTTCCTCCTGTGATTTAATATGTAATGCTAATCCATAGGATCATGGTGTTATACACGTTTAGTTCGAAATGCAGAGTACTTGATGTCATGTAAGCGATTCTGGTTTCAGGTAAGATTCTTAATGCAAACCATTTTTTTATTCCTCTGTATCATACTTGAACCTGTCAAACTGACTTCATTTCTCCGAGTAGTTATTCATGATTTAGGCCTTTCTCAAGGCGTGGAATTGCTGAGTGTAGATAAGGTACTAGAATGGTGTTATGGATTAGTGGTTGGTTTTTGGTACTCAAAGTTAGAACAATGTCTGAACCCAAACCAGTTAAATAGGGAGACACCATTTGATGTGTCTATCAGGTTGAATTTTCCATTTTTCTCATGCAGATCCTATATATCACAAAAATGTTAACTTCAATCTTGGCTTTTTGGTCAGTTTTATGTCATTCTCTTTGCAGCTGCTACTGCTGAGCTTCGGGGCTTATTGCAGTCTGTTTATTGCAGTCTGCTACTGCTGGTTATACTGCACTTTAAGACAGCATTCTGTTTATTGCAGTCTGCAAAACATAAGGTACAACCACATCAATTTATCGCACTTTTCAGTCTCACACTTTTCATTAATCTATAGTTATTTTCTACAACCAGGTCAGGACAGATTGTACTTTTTGATTGTTGTAATGCCTGGAGAAAACGGAACCGGAAAGACAACATTCATTTGCATGCTGGTACTTTCCTATAGATGTTGGTTTATTTCAACTATATATGACAGTTCATCTCTCACATGGGTTGGTAACTGATTATGGTTAGAAGGTTTAGGATCACAAACACGTGCAACATATTATAGAACACTTATTATTAGAGTGTTAAAAAATGTTGGTACGACTAGACTCGACTCGACTCCGATCAGATTAGATAAATCCACAATATTGTAATGCAAAGAGTTTGGGTTTTCTTGTCGTACTAAGGTTTGGTTTACAAAAGTTACCCTCAGTATGAATTATATTTTAGGGCCAAAACTGTTTATTTTTACAGCCTTAAATTTTCTCTCAACATGTCCCCACCATTTCTAAACACTTGCTAGAAACTCTCCCACGTTATTTTCTATCGAAAGTATCTCAACATACTAATTGTCATATAACTATAAGTCTATATAAAATACATCAAGCAAAAAAATCAAAGGAACCATATAAATCGATTTATTATACAACTACTACTACATCAAAAGGGACCCTATAAATGGAAGGAATATGTTCCAGCAACTAGTGCGCGCTGTTAGCCAACGCACCCCAGTCCTTATTGACCGGGATGAACCTTTTCCTATCTGTAAGATCCAGTCCCTAACTCCTTATGTTTTACTTTGCTATATGATTTAATTTCTTTAGATTTAATAATATATTCCTGGATTTAATATATATTGCTATGGAGAACACAAATAGCACATGTACATACAAGATACTGCTGTTAAAAACATAGCACAAAGAACATAAAGCAAACAGCAATTGGCATGAAAGATTTGTACTGCTAATCTTTTTTCGTCATTTATTGAGTTAGGAAAGTGTTGGTTTTTGTAGATGGACAGAGTTCAGCCCAGTGGATGGTGTTTGAGAGACAAATTCGAGAATTGAAGGCTTAAACCTATGTACGACCTTTGATCGCCCGATGATAGCTGTCTGGCAGTAATAGCTGTTGTTGCTGCTGCTGCTGCTTCTGTTGATGTGGCTTCCGTCTGGCAGTAATAGCTGTTTTTGTAAGGCTTCTGTCTGGCAGTAAATTCTTTTCTAGCTTAGTTTAAAATTTTGCTAGCTGTCTTTGTAATAGCTGTTTTTGTAATGCTTCTGTCTGGCAGTAAATTCTTTTCTAGCTTAGTCAATGGGAGACCTCAAACCTTGATTTTTCTTTTCAAAGTTTCTTGAGCTTTGTCCTCCAAAAAGCATTTTGCTATACTTTGACAGACAGCAGCTGAACTCAAAGACATTTTTGTGGGAGGATTTAAGGTCTCCCATTGGAGGTTTTGTTATCAATGTGTTTCCTTTGACAAGTACAGATTTTGGTTTTTTTCTTAGCCTCTGTTTACTGACCAATTGATTTTTGCTGTTTGTTCCTTCTCAGCTGACCCTAAGGTGGGTCATGGACACTGCAAAGCAATCAACCCCATGTGGGTCTCTTAATGAAGTTTCAATGGTGTTGCTAAACAATGCATTATCTTTGCCATTTGCAACTTTTTTGATTATTGTATTTGGTGAATGGGAATATGTTTACAAAGTGTAAGCCTACTGTCCTCTCTCGTGACTGCTGGGAATTGTTTAATGTTCCACATTCTAATGTTTACTGTTCTGTCTGCAGGGATGTTGTCAGGGATCCATTCTTTTGGGTTGTGGCAACTGCAAGTGGATTGCTTGGACTTTCTATAAGCTTCACCTCTATGTGGTTCTTAAATCAAACTGGTCCCACTACTTATAGGTAAAAGGCTTCTCTCAATACCATGCATATATTAATTTTTCAACCTTTATACTAGCGATATTCTGCCTCTTGTCAGCAAAAAAAAAAAATTTATTTCAATTTATGTTAGCATGTCCTTTGAAATTGCTAGTCTTGTGTTTCTAACCCAATGCCTTGAACATATGGTGGCATGCACCTATCTAGGAACTGTTTGCCATTTTCGAGTTTCCAATCCTGAATTCACTAATAGTCATTTTTGGTCATCTTTAGTTCAAATTGAACCTAGTTTATTTTTACTAAAACAAGCCCATCCATTGAGTTCTGATTTGGGTGTCAAAAACTAACAAACTGAAAAGGTCCATCTGAATTAATGGCACTTCAGACTTCAAGTCTAAATTTTGACAAAACAGGGCTAGATGTTTGCATATAGCACCATATATATGAACTTGGCAAGGAAGACCTAAGCAAAGAGATTCTTGAAGTTGTAGAGATTTCAGATGCTGGTCATGCTGTCCATCTGGAGAACCCGCTTCTTGTTATATCAGCCGTGAGGAAGTTCTTGACAAAATTGAATGAGAAACTCAGTTAGTTCATTATGTATGACCAGTGTTCCTGCCATCATTATTATCGTCACCAACTCCACTTGGGAAGACTCATGCACCTTGTGCTCTGATTGGAATATCATGCTTCTATAACAGACTCATAAGGCAACTGGTTTGATAGAAATGAAATGATAATGTATCATCTTTGCACTAGAACAATGCATAAATTTAAATATAAATTCATAGAGCAATGCAATATACAATCTTTGACAGGCATCTCAGTTTATAAATAGAAGTGACTAGATACAATCTCTCGTGACATTCATGACATCCGCCAAATTGAATCATTTTTTAAAGTTCTGTTAATTTTAATCTATATAGTCAATGGATTGAATTAGACATACTGAAATGTTTTTTTACTTTTTCATGAGTCCTATACAAGGGGTCACTGATCATGAAGTGGATTGCTTATTAATTACTGAGGTGATTTTGTTCTAATGTCACCATTTCTCTATAGTTAAATGTGTGTGTGTGTGTACAGTTTTCTGCAGGCAAGCTTGGGGCCAAGTACCGTTGATTCTGGTGCTAGACAAAATCTAGCATCTGTCCTTGAGCACCATGGCTCCTGTTTTCCTGTTCGGCTCTGGATGAATTTGCTGGGTCGTGACAGACCCTGGAACAGCTGTGAGGAACGACTGCAGGGACAATCTGTGGTGTCGCCATCTGTTGATTATGGTTCGTGAACAAATTCTCCACTGTTTTGTTACAGGAAAATATACTACTGCTTCATGATTTTCTCGACATTCTACCAAAGGTTTTTGGTGCATTTTCTGACAGCTTATATAGTTTTCTGACAGCTTATATAGTTTTTGGTTATAGCTTATATAGTTTTTGGTTATATAGCTTATATAGTTTTTGGTTTTTGGTGCATTTTCTGACAGCTTATATAGTTTTTGGTTATATACTACTGCTTCATGATCACTCTTGCACTTGGTACTTCTTTATTTTCAGAGAAGGAGAAAGGAATGGAGGAATTACAAAAGCTATTGCAAGAGAATGTTCCTTGGCAATGTGAGGCAATGCCTTCAATATCAAAAGCTCTGCTTGACCCAAAAGCTAGTAAGAAAAATGGGACTTGGTTATTGATTCAAGGGGATCAGGAGAGAAGGGGAACTTCAGATGGCATAATCCACATGAAATTGCACATTGAAGATTCAGTTGAATCTGGTCACAAGCGAAAAGCAGAATGGGATTCACCAAAAGAATCCAAATATCGAAGAACAAGTGATGAGGAAGACAGCATTTCATCAATCAAGCAAAGTGAAAAGGTGTTCTCAAGGCAATCTAGCTCAAACACACTTGACTTGAACATCCTAGCTGAGGAAGAGGAGGACAACAACAAAAGTGAAATCCAGGTGCAAATCAATTTGTTGATTCATTACTGCTGATAAACCGCTATAAATAGTCTACCTACCATAGCGGTTTAAAAACGCTATGATAGCCCGTGTTTCTTTTATAGCTTTGGCTGTCATAGCGGTTACTAAACCGCTATAGTAGGATACCATAGCGGTTTTGAAACGCTATTGATGAGACTTTTTCTTGTAGTGATTCAGACATCTAAAAACTTTTAAAAGCAGGAATCATATAACCAATGGCAGTAATTTACATTTTGAATATATCCATGGCAAACAAAGACGCCTCTTCCCCTCCAGTTCCTGCAAGATATCAAGTAATATCATCAAAGAGAAAGTGATAGCCATTGAATAGATAAATGTAAAAAAAAAAGATGGTGGACCTTGCATTAAGATGCTCATGTATTACTTGCTCTCACCTCCAAAATGTAGTCCCTTTCATCTGCATCATCCTTAGGAAGCATGTACATGAGCAGCAGGTTCTGCAGCCTTGTCTCTTCTTCAGTGGCCTCACTCAATTCCTCAGTTAAAATATACTCCTCAGTCAATTTTTCTATTATAGTTTCTTCCAAAAAAAAGGATGATATCCAGTTAAAATATACTCCTCAATCAATGTTGCTGGCCGTTTCGTAGATGGATCGGCTGAAAGACGCAAAGGCTTAGTTAGAGAAAGCTTGATTAGCTCATCAACTTCTTCAATCATTGTAGCCGAAAACAGCATGGTCTGTCTCCTTTTGGGGCAAAGGCGAACCTATAAACACGAAGGGAATGTTAACATTTCAAAACAATTGATAGCAGCATTGTATTTATCTCTAAGCATTCATATCCTTGTATCAAGAAGTAAGTTAAGAATCAAAGATAGGAGGAAAAAATCCCCTAAACCTCATATTTAGGGTTTTCAGGGTCTCCCATTAGTTGATATGTGCTCATGGTTTTCCACATATATTGTGCAATGCGATATTTTATGGAATATTGAATATCTATTAGTGTTCTTCATAAGAGCCAATTGTTTTCCACAACACATGTATCTTAAAGAATGATAAATAACAAACTTACTGCTAACAACTTCAGTGAGTGCAATGGTACAACCCAATCATCATGATCAGCTTTCAAAATCATGGTGGGTGGGTACTGACATTGTTTGTCAGGAAGTTGTTCCCATGGTTGCTTCACATTATGAAGGGGGTGAATACTGCAAAGCACAAATGTATATTCAGTTTCACATTCCAATAGTGACACTTAGTAGCAGCAACAATTAAATTAAAAGGTAAGTAAATTGTGCAGACCATTTTCTGGTCAAATCTTGGTTACACTAGTGGAATAGGAATAAAACATCAAAAAGGAAATCCAAGAAAGAAATTATTAAACATGACAGACCATATTCATTACTTCCTCCAATTAATACAGTTGTCCCATTCCTCTTGTTCATGTTGGTTGGCACGCATGCTTTCAACACCATACCATGTATAATTCTTTTTATAATTTTGTCAAGTAAGCACATTTCCAACAGTGCTTTCCAAAGATACTAATTTTTTCAAAAAATCAAACAGCCTGATTACACATTTTTCATTAGAAACTTAAAAAGAGTGGTATAAGCGTTAAAATTTCACTTACTTGATAAGCCAACGGAATCCTTCCTCCTTATCTGAACATCCAAAATCTGTCGTCCATGCATGGCCTGCAAACAGAGAGCAACTTCAGTGAGCTATATGCTAAATGGTACGATAGCTGATTGAGCTAAATTGTGTAGGGTTACCTATGGTAAACTTGTGAAAACGTAGCATGTCCATAACACCAACATGGGCTAAAGCACAACCCTCAACAAGTCGAAGTAGTAAAGCTTGTTGACCGGGTCACAACCCTCAACGATGGTTAGAAGAACATACTGCAGAAGAAGAAAAATTGAGTCAACGACCAATCACTGAAAATTTTCACAATAATTATTGCGATTTCAAAATGTATATATTGACCAAAGAGAAGGAAAAGAAGAAACTGAATCGAACAATTAGGTCTTCTTCTTTACTTAGTTGATCGAACAGAAAAAAAAAACTGAATCTCAGAGAAGAGGAAAAAAGAAGTAAAACAAAAAAAAAAAAAAAAAAGAAATTGAACGGGGTTTTGATCATACCTGATTGATTGCTTGGATCTGGCATCTAGGTTTCTTGCCGAACCCATAGTTTCGATTCTCTCTTAGGTATTCTTCTTCGCAAACCCTTCCAGTTCTTCTTATTCCCTTCGATTTCTTCTTCTTCGCAAACACTTTGATTTCTTCTTTGCAAACCTTTTGATCGACTGAAGTGGTATGTTGATAGAAGGTCTGGGGAGTGTGAGAGGTATGTTGATCGATTAATTGGAGTGTGGAGGGCTATCAATCAACTGGTGAAGGCGGAAGATGGGCTCAATCGACTGGAAGATGGGTTCGATTGACTTTGTCAATCGACTAGTGCTGAGGGTTGGAGGGTTTTGGGATGATTTGAGTTGCGATCTTCATCGATCTTGGTAGCAGGAGGTCAACATGGTGGGTGGGATCGTCGTCTCTCTCACTCCATTAAACAAAAGGTACCCATACATGTCTCTCTCACTCTGAGTCTCACTTCTTTGATGGTTTTACTCTCATCAACTCCAACACTATTTGAAACGAAAATGGAGCTCCTCTCTCCTCTGTGCCAATGTTTTTCACAAGACCGCGAAACTATTTTCGCAATGGCGCCAAAGCAAATTCACAGGTGCATTTTCTTTTTATAGCCACGGTTTTAGGCTCTAGCCACGGTTTTGGACCGTGGCAAATAAACTAACGGTTTTGAGCCGTTGCCATCTCCATGTAGCTAATCAAGCATTTTGGTGTAGTGACGGTTTTAGGCTCTAGCCACGGTTTTGGGTCGTGGCAAATAAACTAATGGTTTTGAGCCGTGGCCATCTCCGTGTAGCTAATCAAGCCTTTTGGTGTAGTGAGACAAATTAACAATACATTGACTCCTACCAGGAAACAAATATCGGAGTATAAGTCGTCAAGGAAACACTCATGCATGGACAACACTACATAAGGGAGGAATCCCTAGCAGATATCGAAGTACAAGTCGTGTATGGAAACTTTCCTACATGGACAACACTCCACAACGAATGATCTCTTGCCCGAGGCGGATCTACTAAGGGGCTAGGGGGGACAACTGTCCTCCCTCAACTTTCAAAATATTTTTAGTAAATACTTAGCTTTACAAAAAATCAATTATATATAATACAATATGAAAATTGTTTATTCAACTACTTCAACAAGTCTTTGTTGGTGTAGTGGTTGAAGGTTTAACATTTTTAGTAAACAACTAATGTTCGATAATCTTGGTGCTCACTTATTTTATTTTATTTTCAATGCAATTTTATTAGTAATTGTTAATATTAAAAAAATTTAGTTTGATAAAAACTTATTTTCGGTCCTCTTGAAGTGTATGATTTTATAGCAATTGACAATTACAATTTCTGTCATTGTGACCTGCTCCTACTTTTTTTTGTTTTCAATTCAGTTTTTATATTTAATTGCAAACATTAAAAAAAATGAATTGTTTGTTCACAAGTGGTATAAAACCTCCAAAAAAATATTTGAAATTAATATCTAAAATAATAACTATATAATTAAATGAAAATATATATTATTAGCCAACTCATACAAAATTTGAGGCTTATGTAAACCATTTTTTCTATGAAATTGTATTAGGAGCTTATTATGTTTGCAAATTTCAAATTTTTTAAGCTTCAACTAGATACTTATCCTAATTATTTGTGATTTTAGTTATATATTCTTGTTTTTGCCCTTGCTAAAGTTATTGATATTTGAAGAGGAGCCATTTGAAGAGTATACATCTCAGCCATAACCAAACACCAGTAACAATGACACGGAACACTCCTCTGAATCTGCTTCAAACAATTCAAACAAAAAGAAAAGATCATTAAATGCCACAGAAGGTGATTCATTTGCATTACAAGCTTATAGGTTAGCAAAGAAGGGAAAGTCAGAGCAGCTTTTTGTACCAGAATCATATGCTAGGTCTCTACTCTAAGATATTCATAAGATTACTAGAATATCCAGAGAATGTCTAAATGATGCTGCTTGAAGAGGGTGGAAGTTAATGGAAGCGAAGACGTAGTAGATGGGATCTAAAGCCTGAATGTGATGTGGAAGGAGGTGAAGCTGGTAGAACTGTAAAAAGGAGGAAGACAAGATGGTCTAGTGATGATTCACTACAATTGCCCGACTTTGTGAAGTGCACTGTTGATGCACATATCGATCCTGAAATTCATAACTTGGAGAAGAGGCTTGTAGAGAGATAAACAAAGAGTTATACAAAGCAGAGGTTCATGATAAGCAGTTGGAGAGAGAAAGATACCATAGGAAACTCAATGAAGAGAGACAAGAGGTTCTATCAACGTTGATTGAGAAGAATCCCGCATTCAAAACTCCTCCTGAGTATAAGCCCTCAAAGTTCCAAAAGAAACTTCATGTACCAGTGAAAGAATATCCTGGGTATAATTTTATCGATCTCATACTTGGTTCTATGGGAGCACACTGATAGAACTTTATGATCTAAACTGGATCTTTGTGTTGATCAATCTTGACACAGAGTATCCTCTTCTCTATTTATAACAATGTATGAGATTACAAATGATTCAAGAGAGACATTCCACTTGACACTAACAGACTTCAAACAGATTACAACTCATGACAGTTCATGCTAACCATCTAACAACAATACAAACAGTTCATGCTAACCATCTAACAACAATACAAACTAACCATCTAACAAACTATTTTGTATCTGTTCTATCATCCCCCCTCAAGGGCAAGGGAGCAAGACCAAGATGAGATTTGAGGTAGGTGAACCTTGCACTTGGAAGATGCTTGGCTAGAAGATCCGCAGGTTGCTCAGTGGTAGGAACATATTTGAGAAGCAAAGTACCTTGGAGAACATGATCACGAATAAAATGGAGATCAATCTCAATATGTTTAGTGCGTGCATGAAAGACTGGATTCTTGGCAAGATGGTAGGCACTGACGTTGTCATACCACAGAATAGGAGTACCAGAAAGAGGAAGACAAAGTTCCTTTAACAAAGCTTGGATCCAAATGACTTCAGAAGTGGCAATGGCAAGGCCGCGATATTTAGATTCAGCACTGCTTCTGGAGACAACACGCTGCTTGGTGGCCGACCAAGAAATGAGAGTACCACCTAAATATACCAAGTAACCACTAGAACTACGTCTGTCATCAGGATTGGCTCCCCAATCAGCATCAGAGAAGGCTTCAAGAGCAAGGTCGCGTGTAGGATGAATGAGTAAACCATCATGAGAGGAACCTTTCAGGTAGCGGAGAATACGTTTGACAGCCAACCAGTGGGACGTAGTGGGTGCTTGCATAAACTGGCAGGCCTTATTGACAGCAAAAGCAATGTCTGGCCTTGTCATGGTGACATATTGGAGAGCGCCAACAATGCTGCGATAGGTGGTAGCATTCATGAGAGGAGTGCCATCAAGCTGAGATAAGGACTGTCCAACAGCACCAGGAGTAGGAGAGGACTTGCAATCTACCATGGCAGCACGTTGAAGAAGGTCAGAGATATACTTAGCTTGGCTGAGATGAAGAGAACCATGACATCGATGAACTTCAATACCCAACAAGTAGGACAAGGGCCCCAAGTCACGAAGAGCAAAAACCGAATTAAGCTGAGTTATGAGAGAAGAAATGAGGCTGGAAGAGCTGCCAGTAACAATAATATCATCCACATAGACCAATAGTATAAGAATGGAATGCTTATCCACCTTGAGAAACATAGAACTATCAGTCCGAGAAGCAAAGAATCCCCATCTCAGAAGTGCACAACTAAGCTTAGAAAACCAAGCACGAGGAGACTGTTTTAGTCCATATAAAGACTTGCGTAACTGGAAAACTTTGGATGGATACTGGGCATCAGTAAAACCTGGAGGTTGAGTCATAAAAACATGTTCTTCAAGATCCCCATTTAAGAATGCATTATGAACATCAAGTTGGCGTATGTCCCAATGAAAACTGACCGCAAGAGTGAGAATAATGCGAATGGTGGCAGGCTTAACCACTGGACTAAACGTTTCAAAATAATCCAATCCATGAGTTTGATTAAAACCTTTAGCAACAAGGCGGGCTTTATACCTGTCAATACTGCCATCAGGTTTGAACTTGAGCCGAAAAACCCATTTACAACCAATGATGTTGCCATTAGTAGGGGGATCAACCAAAGTCCAAGTGGCATTCCTATGTAATGCAGCTATCTCTTGTTCCATAGCATGAACCCAGTGAGGATCCTTGAGAGCTTGGTGAAGAGTGGTAGGTTCAGAAGTCTTGACCACAGAAAAGTCTAGCATCTGTTTCCTCTTAGAGATGCCAGTCATGGACCGAGTGATCATGCGTGGAGGATCAGATGAAGGAATGAGAATAGGAGCAGGAATGAGAGTAGGAGCAGGAATGAGAGTAGGAACAGGAGGAATAGGAGTAGATGCAGATGGAATAGGAGTAGATGCAGATGGAATAGGTGTAGGAGAAGAAGAGATAGATGCAGATGGAATAGGAGCAGGAGAAGGAATGAGAGTAGGCACTACATTAGTCACTACCTGAGGTACTACATTAGAAGAAGGTATAAAAGAAGAGACTATAGGAGAAGTGGAAGAGGGAACTGATGAAGGCAAGAGAGGAGAGCAATGCATAGGTAGACAGGACTCATCAAAGACTACATTAGGAGAAACATAGACTCGGCCAGAAGTTCTATCTAGGCACAAGTATCCTTTATGTTCTAAACTATACCCAAGGAACACACAAGCAACAGATCTAAACTGAAGTTTATGTCTGTTGTATGGACGAATGAAAGGATAGCAAAGACATCCAAAGACATGAAGTGCCCGATAATCAGGTAGACGACGAAGAAGAACTTGATAAGGAGATTTATTACGAAGCACCTTAGTTGGCATTCGATTGATGAGAAAAACAGCAGCTTGAAACGCATATTGCCAAAATTGAAAAGGCATATGTGCATGAGCTAACAGAGCAAGACCAGTCTCAACTACATGTCGGTGTCTACGTTCCACTCGACCATTCTGGGAAGAGGAGTGTGGACAAGAAAATCTATGAAGGATACCAGACTCCAATAAGAAGGATTTAAACACTTTGAACTCACCTCCATTATCTGATTGAAGACATTTGATAGAAGTATTGAATTGATTCTCAACTTGAATCTTGAACAATTTGAAGACAGCTAGAGCCTGTCCTTTAGACTGAAGTGGGAAGAACTAGATGAAGCGTGAAAAATCATCAACAAACAGAATAAAAAACCTTGCACCAGAAGTTGATTTGATAAATGCAGGACCCCAGATGTCCATATGAACAAGTTCTAAAGGACTAGACGCATGAAAAGATGATAAAGAAGTAGGTAATCTATGACTTTTGGCAAGCTAACAAGATGAACAGATTTATGAACAAGTAGATTTAGTAAGTGGAACATTACAAAGTTTTGATATTTGATATATGGACAACATCTTTTGAAGGATGGCCTAGTCTATAATGCCATAATTGTTCAAGATTATCAATACAAGAAGAACTAGAAGGTGTAGATACATCAGATATGCTAGAGCTAGACACATTGGACATATTTGACATGTCCAATATGCTATGACTGGAATTAGTAGACAAGCTAGGACTGGAACTAGAACTGGTAGCTAATGCAGCCTTGGAGACAGGAAAAACTGGTAGCTTGTATAGCCCATTTTCAAGATTGCCTCGAGCTAGAACCTTCATCGAAATTGGATCCTTCACAAAAAAATAATTGGACCAGAATTCAATGAATACATTGTTATCAGTACAAAACTTAGTAATACTGACCAAATTGGTTGATAAAGAAGGAACATGAAAGACTTGCTTTAGAAGAAAGGGAGTGTGATGAGAAGAAGAGAAAGATAATGACCCGACATTAGTAATAGGAAGAGAAGAATCATTACCAACAGTAACCTTGTCTGAACCTGCGTATGGAGAAGAATTGGTGAGACCAACATGATCATTAGTCAAGTGGTGACTTGCTCTTGAATCCAAGTACCAGCCTTCATTATGGAATGGGTTAGATACTGCTGCTAAGGCTGGCATAGCCGGTTTAGGATCAACTGAAGAACCAGAATTCAAATGACTTGCTGATTGCTGAAAGTTAACATCAAAGCGATGATAACAAGCCAGGGCTATATGACCAAATTTGCCACATAACTGGCATTGTGGTCGATCACTAGATAGTTTATTATAATGACCACCTTGTTGGCCATATTGATGGCCATAATACTGACCATTGGAATTTCTTGCTCGGCCACGTCCTCTATGAAACTGGCTTCCATAACTCCTTCCTCTGCCTCGACCAAATGATTGTTTATTACTAGAATTTGCTGCATTTGCTGAGATAGTTGGTATGCTGTCTATAGAACTTTGTTCGTTCCAATCTGTTTTCAAATGATAGCAGCATACTGTGAATAGACTCAAGCGAGATCTGATCATCTCTGACATTGATGGTTGTGACTACTGGATTATACTCAGTGCCTAGTACATTTAAGAGGTTCATTATATGATCTTGATCTGAAATTACCTCTCCAATAGCTGCTAAATTGTCTGCAGCACTCTTGATTTTCATGATATAATCAATCATGGACAGTGAACCCTTCTTGGTAGACTGCAAATCCAAACGTAATTGCATGATTCTTGCTCTTGAGGAAGAAGAAAAGATCTGTTCTAAAGCCTTCCAGGCTGAGAAAGAGGTAGTATGACCAATGATTTGAGCCATGATTGCTGGTGTAAGTGAGGCATAAATCCAACTGAGTATGGTGTGATCTTGTCTTCTCCAAGCAACAAAGGCAGGATTGATAACTCCTGGACTTAGTTCCTTTGTTGGACAAATTGAAATTCCTTCAATGAAATCTTCAAAACCATTAGCAAAAATGACATTCTCAATTTGAGACTTCCAAAGTATATAGTTGGATCGATCTAATTTTACTGGTAGAGAATGGTTTAGGACTTGAAAGGAAGGAGAAGAAGACACATTGGATGTCTGAACATTATTGAGAGAGCCAGAGGAAGACGAGGACTGTGTCGCCATTGATAGAAGAGACTCAAAGCTCTGATACCATGATAAAACTTTATGATCTAAACTGGATCTCTGTGTTGATCAATCTTGACACAGAGTATCCTCTTCTCTATTTATAACAATGTATGAGATTACAAATGATTCAAGAGAGACATTCCATTTGACACTAACAGATTTCAAACAGATTACAACTCATGACAGTTCATGCTAACCATCTAACAACAATACAAACTAACCATCTAACAAACTATTTTGTATCTATTCTATCACACACACGTACAAGAAAATGGAAAGGGAACCTGGAGCTTGGGTTCACTTAAGGAGTAAAGACTCGTAGCAACAAAAAAAAGTCAAATAAACCTCATCCATCTGACAACGAAGATTTGCATGTCCTCACAGAGGCAGATAACCAGCAATTCCTGGATGAGGCTGACTATGATTCAGAGGCTACTAGTTCTGCTCGCTGAGGGAAATGAATGAGCACAATCGTGCTCAGTTAAGGGAACTCGCCAAACTCAATATTAAGCTCAGTAGTCACCTCTCTTCTGACACGTGGTGGTTGCAACAGTTAAACTTTGAGTTGCCACTTAACAGTGTCAACCCCCAGCAGCAACCTTGTCAAAGGATTAGGATGGTTTGCTTACAATACTCCACCCGTTTCAAGTAGCGCACCCTGTGGAAGTGGCAATTCTTATCACCCTAGCGTTGGTTCAACACCAATCACAGGAGAAAATCCAACACAAAGGTTGATGATACCAATCTATTTGTGGGATATCTTCCTCCAATTATGGATGAAAACTGCTGCTTAAAGGAACTGTTTTTTTTCTTTCGGCCAGCTCATTGAAGCTAAGGTGATCAAGGACCGAAACACGGGTTTCATTAAAGGCTACGACTTTATCAAATACGACAATCTCATCGATATGCACCTACTAGTTCATGATGATGAATAGAGCTTCAATTTGGAATTGCAGAGATTAATCGAGTGGATTTGTTGCTGTTTATTAAAATTTTCCAGTATATCCCACGTAAGATTCACTCTTAATTAAGGCTAACATTAGTCGAAGATCCGCTCAATGGACTCCGATTAGTTGACACAAGTTATATTCTTCTCCAACAAACTAGGAAGCGGAGACCAAACAACATGCACTTCCAAAGGCTGCTAAAATGGGTGTGCGGGCCCCACTGACTCCAGCAGAGCAAAGCAAATCAATAAGAGAGCCAGGCTAGGCCCGCCAAGCCCCCATTAGGCTAGGCCTAATACCCTCCATCATCCTAGAGATGCTCATAATATCTCAATCGAATATAATCACACACACAAAGAGCCCCCCCCCCCCCCCCCCCCGCCTTGCGCTGTCCGGCGCTAGGCGCCTAGCTCTCTAAATTTTTGATAATTTATACTCGGCATTTCTTACACAAATCAGAGCAAGCTAGCTAAATAGCTACAGTGTGTGAAGACTCGAGTGTCAACTTGAAGTCAGTGTTCTAAAAATCGCTAGGCGCTGGGCGGGCGGCGAGCAGGTGCCTAGCGCTCAGGGGCCTAGGCGGCACCTAGGCGGTCTTAGGTTTTGTATTATTACTTTAATAATTTACAAAAGTTAAGCATAATACATTATCAATTACATCCAATTTAATGTCAATATACATAAGCAAAATTTAAAAACATGAAAAATTAACAATCGTGAACAAAATTTATTAAAACTCAAATGACTGAAGTTGGTCATGATGGGTACTTTGTATAAATTTGAATTTGTGTACTCTTTTATTTTTCTTCAAATTGCATGAATAACCTCAGTTATGTTTGATAAAATCTACATTAGTAAAATTGGTACCGGCAGATCCTTTGAGAATTCCATTAAGTAATCATCATTTGCTACATTTTGACATATATTGAATAAAAAACAATTAAATAGTTTATTTCTATAAAAAAAATAGGAACACAATCAGCCTTATTAAAAAATAAAATTAAAATTAAAAAATTAAAAAAAAATAAAATCGCCCAGACCGCCTAGACCAGCCTAGAGTCCGCCTAGACCCCTCCTAGATCCCGCCCAGACCCGCCCAGACTGCCCAGACAGCCCGCCCAGCCATTAATCTGGGCGGTTTTCCACCTTCTAGCACCTAGGCGCCGTCTAGGCCGATTTTTAGAACACTGCTTGAAGTATGTAACGAAAAGGGAGAGAAGAAAAAACCTAAAAGCTGTAATTCTAGAGAGCCAGGTCCACAGCGCCAAGCCCGCCCATCACCATCCATCATCCTAGAGATGGCGCCATTTTCAGCATCTCTAGGATGATGGATGGTGATGGGCCAGCCTGACATTGTGGGCTTGGCTCTCTAGCAAAGTTCATTAAAAGGAAAAGGCAAAAGAGTGCAACATCTTCTCAACGGTGTGGTTGTGTAACAATACTAACTATATCTTAAATTCACATGGTACTACTGTGAAAAAACACATGGACAATTTAGGCCCATATATAATTGGAGTGAACTTAATAATCCAACAATTAGGCTCTAAATGTGATCAGTGACACAAATTATTTTTGAGAAAACAATTCAAATTTTCCTTTATGATGATTAGTTTGTGCATGTACTAGGTCTAACGAATGGATGATCCAAACAAATCCGAAGAACAACACTAAATTCATCTAAATATGAACAACTCATCTAAAATTTAAGATAAGTAATACATACATAGGATTCCTTTTTCTTAAAATAAATTAAACACAAAATTGTCACGGGTCTCACTCACTCTCGAGTTCTATCTTTGCTTGTGAATTAACAAATAATTTTCCTTTTGAACCATGTAATTAATATATTTTGAAATTTTGTGCATACACATCAAAGGACTAACTGAAAAACAGAGTGGTGATTGTTTGATATTTTCAAAATGCGTATTCACTCAAATTTATTCCCGATTTCTTAGTGGAAGGAAAAAAAAATATTGCTTAAAAGATAGCGTTCAAATAACTTGCTTGTTAGTGATTTTGTGATCTTTATTTGCATACATGTGCCTGTTTTTAACAGTTGTACACGTGTTTTTTGCATCAATTTGTGTATTTACATGTCTGATCTATTTAACTAATTTTAATCATTAAATCATTGTTAATAGGTTATTTTAACGATTTTCTTAACTTTAAGAATTTGCTTTTTAATTGTATTTTTAATCGTGATTCATTACCTTTTCAATATTATTGATCTCTGTCATTTCCTTTTCAACGTTTTTTTTTAAAAAGCTTACATACCTCAAATACTATGGCTCAACTTGGTACACGGTAGAAAATATATAATGCAAAAGTTTACAGGGGTTACATAATCTTTAGTGCTTGATTGACTTTATGAAAAATGAATATTGGAATTTGAATTAAAGACCTTCACATCTCTTAGTTATAAAGTTTTGCAGGATAAAATCTCCCGGATTACTTTGCAAATCTCTCATAATCTCATCGAGTACTCAAAGTCCTTCATAAACACTCCAACCACCACCACTTTCAAAACTACCGTCATAGCCACTACCACGATCACCATACCATAACCATCACACCATGCCATTACCACCATCGCCGCCATCTCCATAACCACCACCATTCCTATTACCCCCACTGACACCACCTCCACCACCACCACTATCATAGTACAATCACCACAACCAATACTACATTACTGTTACCACCATAATTGTCGTCGTCGCGCATCATCACTACAACCACCACCACCATTCCTAGTCACAACTATCATACCGACCACCACTACTAACATCACAGCCGTCGTCTCCACCACCATCACAACCAACAGCTTAGCCAGAATTCTCATGGAATGGGGCAACTAATTATTATGTGAATTAGTGAAGTAATGAAGCAACCATTTAAAGAAATGTGAGGGGACAAAATGGGGGTGAAAGAAAAAAAATGCATAATTTTTACAGGACAATCAGTAATATTAACCAAGTCGACCCCACTATTCTATAGGTAAATTGACAATATTTTCAAAGTTGAGGGGGGCAGTTGCCCCCTTGTCTCCATAGTGCTTTCGCCCATGATCACAACCACCACCACCACTATTATCACTACCACTTCCATGATCTCCACTACCATATCATACTCACCACAACCACCGCCAACTTCACTATTACCACCATAACCATCGTCACCGCCACCACAACTACCATAGCATAACCACCATCACTATAGCATAATCACCACAACTACCACCACCTTCACTGCTACTACCGCTAGAACCTTATTTTCATTGATATAGCTTGACTTTCCTCTATCTGCAATGAAGGTTGCAGCAACTTGAGACCAAAGAGAATAATTGGTTCCATTAAGTTTCACGCCATATGGGATTGCGGTGGGTTCAGGCGCAAAACCCATAGGTTGAATACTCAAAATCATCTTGGAGTCTGATGGTGGTGGTGAACCCCTATCTCAAAAGGCCGAAAAAGACAAAAATAAAAATGAATAAACCGACGAAGAGTATCTCCGAGGGAACGTATGAACAAACGTAGCGAGATCTCAAGATCACCGCTATGATACCATGTCAAAAACAAATGATAAATATATTGAATATTTTGTTTTATTTACAATCAACTGATACATGAGTATATATACAACTCTGCAAATCAGTCTAGATTCTAAAATATTTGTGACTTGGTATATAAGGATTAAACTAATAGGAATCAGTAACCTAATAGGGAACAATACTGGTATAAAGATTAATCTAATAGGAAACAATAAGCTAATAGAAACAATATAAGAAACAGTAAACTAATAGGAAACAATATAGGAAACAGTAAGCTAATAGGAGACAATATTATAATATGACCACGCCAACATAGAACTGTTTGCCTCAGGATGGGGAGTTGGGGAGAGGCTACGATCGCAGGGGAGAGTTCTCTTTCCCGTGATGAGATGAGAGATTACAGATTGGGAGTGAGAGAGGGTTTGTGAAGAAGATCTCATGGTGAGGGGAGAGTTTACAGAGAGAGATTGGGTTTGTGAGGAAGAAAAGAAAACATTGCAAATCAAACACCAACCAGTCACATTACAAATCAAAAACCACAACCAAATGAATAAACAATGTAAATTGAAATCTCCACTACACTCACCTAAGATGCAAAGAAACCAACATCTTCACCGCCTCTTGCACTTCTCTACCAATCGTTTTACAGAGAGTGAGAGATTGAGAAATTTTCACTATTAAAATTTTAGGGAAATAAGCTTAACTATGGTTTAACCCATAATAAGGCTGAAAGAGTTTGAAAAAATATTTTGACCAGTCATTGTCGTGGACTTAACGGTTCCGTCAGAAAGTAAGGGTTAGACTCAAATAGTTTCAAAATGAAAGCCGAACTCTAATAGGTATAAATTAATGAGTGACAAACTACCAAAAACCCAATTTTAATTAAAGATACATTTGTAATATGAGGGGTATTATTGGAAAGTGAAAAGTCTTACATGGCATTTTTCCTCAGGGCCAAAATCGTTGTGTGTAGTAGATGATGACGATCCGTATTAAATATTTATGTGATGTTTTATAAAACTAGTTAAATGATCGACAAGTGAGCTTCTTTCAAGTGTTTGTTAGAAAAGGAATTAGTCGATATTGTAGTGGATACACGTATAAGTATTTCGAAGTTTCTATATAGTGATGGCTACATGTATTGCAAAAACCATATGTATTGCAAAAACCATATTATAAAGACATGATGGCTTTTTATTTCTTATAAAAAAAATACAAAAACTCTTCTATAATAAGGTCAACCATTTTCAAGGTTAATTAATTCTGAATGTAGAAAATGTCAATTTTTTTTAATTCACGAGTCTTCAATATTTTATATCTATAGTGGAATTCACTTGTGATTCATTCACCAATGAAAAGGTTTTCTAGATTTAGTCATTGTAGACAAACTAAGTTTTATGTATGGATGGCAGTGGGGCGGATTTTCACGAATATCCGCTCTACCCAAACCATTTGGAGCGGATTTGGATTAATCTTAATGGATTTCGAAACGAATTTAGAAATCCAAATTATATCCACCACAAATTCGAAACGGATACAGATTTAACCATATCCGCCGTGAATATCTGCACCGCTTCATTTAAATAACAATTTAATGCCACTAATTTAAATAAGACTGAGTTCCCATGTGACTCTTTTGACTTTTTTGCTCCACATCAATTTAGACTGTGATTAATAGTTGTTCTATCACCGTCAGACTCCCCACATGACTTTCTTTTCCCACAAGGAAACTGTTGCTGCCCGAGACTGCATTTTCTCTCGTCTCTTCAATCTCTTATTTAAACCAACTTTCAATGGTTCTCTCTCTCTACTTTTTTTCTTCCAGAGCTCCAACAAATTAACAAAGACCCTAAACAACCAAAACCCGTAAACAATTAATGGCCTTTTCGTCTCACGCAATTCCTTTTTCATTGAAACCCCTACTCCCAATATCACAAGTCCTTTTCTGCATTCCTTCGCTGAACTCGACCATATTATCCTCTCTCCTCCTCAACCTTCATCGGAAAAGGTCCACTACTTCTTCACAGAAGTCCACAAAAACTCAAAATATTTCCAGGTTTATAATGAACCAAGAGAGCTTGTAACTTCTCTGAGATGTTTGGAAGGGATTTGTCCAACTGTTCCATCCCCACATTAGTGATTCATGCTCCCTCCAGTGATCTGTTTCTAAGGGTTTTATAGCTCTGGTACCAAGATATGATTGCAAGATCAAGTCGAGAACGACGAGGATTCCGCAAAACTGAAGTTGATGATGCTGTTGAGATTTCGTGGTGGTCTTCTTCTTGTGTTTAAGAGGAGGTGGAGCTATTGATTCTTTGAAAGACTTGCGATGAATGTCGTCCTTGTCGGAACTCTTAATCTTAGCAGTCCAAGAGTAGTTCGTCAAGATCCTCGAGCTTCGTATTCATAAATCAATCCAAGTCTAGCTCAAGAGCTGAGACTCAGTCACTCAAACATAAACCCTAGAACTATAAAGATAGATCTCTCTGTTGTTTTTTATTCGATCTGTATGATTGATTTCAATCTTGTTTTGGTAGATTTTGTATTGAATTTGTCGGATCTGAGTTTATATTTTGTTTTCCATTGTGTGTTGGATTCGATGACTATTAGTTTTTGGATTATTATGGAACTTTGTCCCTATTGTTGATGACCAGACGATATCTTCTTCATTGTTTTTTTTTTGGGACCTAATCGGGGTGGGGGCGGATATCCGCCATCCGCCTTGGAGCGGGGATGGTTTTAATAAAAAAAAACTAAACAATTATTCGGGGCAGATTTGAGGGTCTGCGATCCTTGATAGGGGTAGGGACAGATTTGCCCCAATCTGCCCCATTGTCATACCTAGTTTTATGCTCATTAAATATAGTACAACAATTCTAGTCAGTCACTTTTCGGTCAGGTTTTGGTTTTTTTACACTTCTATAGACGGTGTTTATGGTTGTATTCTAAAGAGAAGAGGTAAAATAAAAAAATAAAATAAAAAAAAAAAAAAAAAAAAAAAACTTAACCCAAAAGTCACTATCAGACCTGGCTGACTAGACTTGGGGCTGACTAGACTTACTTAATATAGTATGCAAATTTAGGATAAAAAATGGACAATTCTTTTTAATTTTTTTGTTTTGGCCTTTGTGTGTGTGTGTATGTATCATGTACTTAACATGCTTAACAAATAAAACATAAAATACATATATTTAGGTAAAGCTTGCCAAGACAAAGATAAATTAATCTCTTTAATCATTGCCTAAATCCTACATTTGTCATTTCCTCATTAGCTTTATGTTATATTATTCCCCACATATCATCAAGATATTACATTTGAGATACCTACATATTTTTTTGAATCTCAAAGATTGGAGCTTCCTCATGTACATACCCTAGAAAATGATTTCTCATGAATTTAGTCAATCTTTGTTGGGAATTCTAAATGCAAATTTTAAATAGTCCATTCAATTGTAAACATGTGGAATATAAAAAATAATTATAAAATGAAAAATAATTAGTTTCAGATCAATTATTTTGTACAATGCCAGACGGACAGATAGTAGATATGGTTGACATAGTGATAATGTTAGGTTGGTTAGATTGATAGTTTATAACAATGTTATATTCTATCACTTATTTTAAAATGAAATATTTTTAGAATGTTTGATCTTTAATTGTTATGATTCATATTTATTTGATCAATAAGATGACCTTGATTCCCTGGTTTCAATTATTAATTTTGAGGAAGGAACAAAAATGATTGATTAATGAGTGAATGCTCCCAATTCCCAATCTTGATGGACGCATGAAGGCCAAAGATAAATAAAAAAAAAGTTAGCGATGATGATATCAGTGCTAAAGTCACTCCATAAAGACTTGCTTTCATTTATATGGTATATTTAGCCAAAAACATCGCTTCAAACAAGTCTAAAGACCATGTCAGGACAAGGTTAACTAGAAGCACTGTTACATGCTAAGAGTTTGTCTTATTAGCGAGGAAACGGGCAAGGGCATCTCGAGGGAGTGGAGGGTTGCAACCCCTCGCCCGTTTCCTCGTCAATAAGAATTAGCGTACATGCTAAATACTCAGATATAACACTAGAAATAAACGTATGTTGATGACTCCAAGTGATTCCCTTTTTTTCCAAGGCCAAACAATAAAAGATTTATTGAGAAGGCAAAGAGGTGAGTGCGTGAACAAACATGAACATATCGATCAGTAGCCCAACAAAGAATGCTACGTAGTGGTTGAAACAATTAGAAAATGTAGGAAAACAACTTTCAAAGCAATCATAAAAGCTGGCGTCATAATCCTATTATTATAATAATATTTGGGTATTGATAGAAGCAGTAATATAATACATTTGGCACGTCCAAAAGCAAGTAAGTCCAACTTGTGCAATAACAAAGGGCGTTAAGCTTTGCTTTGCCAGTGTATTTACTTATTTCATTTGGCGTGCGTGTTATATTTATGCAAGCAATTTTACATGCTCTAGCTCCTAGAGAATTACTATCTTCCTTTTACCTACTCTCTTATTTTTTGTCGCATTTTACTACCTACATTGAATTCCTCTGGTCCTTTTTCTCTCATTTGTGTCAGTCAAGCAATTTCACGCCACATACATGTCTCCAAAAATAGAAGAAGAAATTAATGTGAACTTGGGTAAGAGCCTAGCAACACGAAATTGGAAATTGGTCTTAAATTTCATCTCCTTTATCTATCTTACTTTGAAATTTCAATACACCCATTGACTCAGTAATTAATTTCACACCATGGCCTAACAACCAAAAATAGAGAAAGAATTCAAGTTACAAATTACAATTGCTAGGAAATCTCAACATCAAACTAGACTACAATTTCAAGGAGTGGAGTTGTTGCCCTGGTCAGAACGAAATTTCAGAGACTAAACAATGTTTTCTAGCGATAACAAAAAATTTCGGACTTGATAACGCATTTCCATGATTTGAAGAGTGATGACTAGAAGAGAAAATCTCAAGAGAATAGCTAGGGAATGTATTTCCGTGATCAAAGCAAAGATGCATAATAATTACATAGAAAGCCTTTTTCCAAGAAACCAATCCAGAAGATTTTGGTTTCTATCAATTAATTACAAAAAATCATTCACGTTAATGGTATTTCTTTCAAAATAAAATATCGTCCCGTCTTAACACAAAATATCGACCAACTTCAAAACTGTACCCAGCTCCATATATGTGCTGGAATGTAATACGTCAGCTAATTTCATAGTTTACAATCATGTTTTTTTTTTTTTTTTTTTTTTTTTTTATCAACTATTGCTTATTTAAAACTAGGGGTGGGCAAACGGGTCGAGGATCTGCGAGTTCAACTCGAACCGAACCGTTTTGCTTTAAACGGTCCAAATTTTAATTATGAGTTTTTAGATACGGTTCGGATCGGTCTGGGTCCGTTATAAAACGGTCCGGTCCCGGTTCCTATTTTTAAAAAAGAAACGGTCCGGGTTGGACCCATTTCAAAAAAAAAAAAAGACTATTTACTCTTCCCATCCAAAGTAACCTAACTAAGTGTAAGACTCTTTAGTCTTTAGAGGAGAAAGACTCTTCTCTTTATCAACATCCATCCCTTTCGCAGGCCGCCTCCCCCTTTAGTCAGAAGAGAAGTGAGCAGAAAGCACCCGCAGGCCGCCTCCCCCTCTCGTATCCTCCGCTAACGGCCGCTAAAGAAGGTAAGAGATCATTCAAGAAAGAAGAAGCGATCATCACCAGACAGACGAGTTGCAAACTAAGAAAAATCATTCAAGGTTAGATCTCTTCCTCATCCTCTAATTACAATTTTGAACTTTGATCCATCCATCCATCATGTTTGTGTCTAGGTTATATTTTTATTCGATTAATTCATCTTTTGGGTTGGTTGGGTTTTGATTTTAATTTTAATTTTAATTTTAATTTTAATTTTAATTTTAATTTTAATTTTAATTTTAATTTTAATTGGTATTTGGTCTTTCACTTTCAAAGAGAAAAAAGAAGGGCGAATCAATCGACGAATGACGAAGATGTCATGTCTGAGGATGTGCGATACCAAGGGAAGGGAGATGGTTTGAACAACGATACCTACTACGCGATGAAAAAAAAAAGTTGGTTGAGGAGGAGAAGCTTTCATCTTCATCTTCATGGAAGAGGCGATTAGAGCTAACACTTGTTATTCTTTACGCCCTTTCTTTCTATCTCATTATAATCCCTCGATCTATTCAACTCTCTAACGGTACCTACTCCCCACTATGCTACCCTTATTTCATTTTTTTTTTTTTTAACTTTCTAACTCCCTCTCCCTCTCTCTTTAGTTAACAAAGATAAATTACGCCAAGAATTACACCCTGGATATATGGGCCCTGGATGGATGGGAAAAGATACCCTCAATGTAAGTATACAAATTTCTTTTCTTTCTTTCTTTGTAGTATTTTGCACTTCATATTGCTTCAACTCTCAATTTCCTTTCTTTATTAGTTAAGGTTTTGTTTCTTGATTATGGTTTTCAGCTTATTGAGTGGATGTCAGTGCAAATACCAATGCCATACTAGTACATTCTTCATAATTCATCATCATCTATTTTTCCCTGGAAATGATTAGTTCATTCCAACATGAGATATGGTTTGTTAGTTCTGATTATAAACTATAACACTAGCATCTCCCCAAAATGTAGGTCGTAATTAGATGAGATTATGTACATTCTGTAATTTGGAACAACACAATGTCAGGTCATTTCCTTTTCTTAGTTTTCCTTGGAATTAGAAGCATAAAATCTCAGCCATTACTTTCTTTGGGGAGATATTTGTTTATATATTTTCTTTAAAGAAGATCCCCTCATTTTGAACATTAGAACCGTTTGGAA
Organism: Berberis vulgaris; assembly: GCA_963556465.1. Classification (NCBI taxonomy): domain Eukaryota; kingdom Viridiplantae; phylum Streptophyta; class Magnoliopsida; order Ranunculales; family Berberidaceae; genus Berberis; species Berberis vulgaris. The sequence continues at coordinate 15,248,450 of OY747126.1, read as the reverse complement.
CCGGATCGTTACAAACGGTTCAAGTTAGGTTCGGTACCAATGTTCAAAATGAGGGGATCCGGACCGGACCGGATCCGTTATTTTTAAACGGTTAGAGTTAGGTTCCTCCAAATTTGAAACCGATCCGGACCGTGCCCACCCCTATTTAAAACATTTCAATAAAGTTTGTGATATTTCCCCCATTTCTCTAATATTTTTCTTCATCATGTCTGCTTTCTGACTTCATTATAAAATTTGCTGCATGTTATGATGACAAGCTTCATCAATATATGATAATAAACAAATCCCGAAAGATCAACTAATCTTCCTTTAAATGGGTCTTTGTATTCGCTATAACCTATTGATTTCAGCAAACGTGTGATTATTTGCTTTGAGAAAACTACATTGTGTAGCGAATGGGGTGCAAATCATGCGAGAAACCGAAGCAGAAACACAGGAAGGGGTTGTGGTCACCAGAAGAAGACCAAAAGCTTAGCGATTACAAATTAAATTATGGCCATAGCTGCTGGAGCCTTGTTCCTATTAAGGCTGGTAAGTTATTTTATATATACTTCATGCATTGAAATTCTATTTTAAAAAATCTCTATAAATTGCTAGTTGTTCTGGTGTTGAAAACAGTTCACATTTCAACATAGTAGGGGGGAACACATGCCTTGCACCACCATATGTAGGGGCACTGTCCAAGATTTGTCTTTTTATTTTTTCCGTCGGGTAGAATAGTGATTATCCTGCGGGCTAGTTCAACAGACAATTTATAAGGAATAATACAAGAGATTTGCCCAAAAACACAGAGAAAACAACTTTAATGTTCAATCAAATTAATCAAATCAAAGGTATCTCTAAAATCAGCTCACAAACCGGGCTTTATAGCTAAAACTCGTGATTATTAGAATTTTACCAAAATTAGCAAAACCCCAATAATCATGTTCAAACAAAATACGTAATAAAAAAAATAAACTGTCAGAAATCTGGCCCAAATTGGGTTCAGAATCACCATAGCTCATTGACCACGACGTGCGCGTTGAAAAGAGCTTTCCGAATTGGGGTTGTTTGCGCGATTCTGATACTCGTAGCCAAAATTATGACCAAAATACTAAAACGCACCTAAAACTGCCAAATTAGAAATAGAATTATGATTTTCTGCCATCCTTGCGTTGATCTGCTAATTCAAGATATCTTAGTACTAATAACGTGTTATCTGACAGCTCAGCATCATCTGACTCGGATCCTCCTACATCAGTTTCTCAAGGTTTTGTAATTCACCTAAGATAAACAATTTTTTTTAAAGAAATTGGTGCAAGTCATTATTTGAAAACACACTCGTCAATGAAAGTAACAAGAAAAATGTTTTTATTTTTTTCATTCTTTATAATATATATAAGTGATCATCTTCTGGTTTGCTAGAAAATAATTTATCATGAAATTTTAAGAAAGTCATGATGACTTTCTTCCCATTAGATTAACATTGGGCCATAGCTGAAGTAACGCTCTGCATGATCTCACGAAAGTTGGTATTTTCATTATTTGAGTATTTTTCCTCATTATTTATTTTTTAAATCAACTACTGTTAGCTTTTACAAGAAGTTATAGAGAAAGTTGTATTGAATCTCATCTATGAAATGTACATCTTACATGAGTTATATAGACAATGCTAGTAGTCAAAACAGACTAACAACCTAACTGATTACAGAACATATTAACAGAAGACAGAAGTACTAACAGCTAGCTAAACTACCCATATGAGATTACAGATTACAGACCATAGCTAATTACTCTTGACATCCCCTCTCAAACTAAGCGTAGAAACATCAACTACACTTAGTTTGTCACGAAGTGTCAAAATTTTGGATTTACCAAGGGCCTTAGTAAGAATGTCAGCAACTTGATCAATAGACAGAATATGAAGAACATGAAGAAGACGGCGAGCAACCTTCTCACGTACAAAGTAAACATCCAACCCAATATGTTTAGTCCTTGAGTGGAGGACAGGATTGGCACTAAGCATAACAACACTTTTGTTATCACACCAGATAGTAGGAGTACTACAACCAATGTGCAATTCAGAAACCAGAGATTGCAACCAAGTGAGTTCAGCCGTAACAACAGCAAGGCTTCTATACTCGGCTTCAGTACTGCTTCGGGAGACAGTGCTCTATTTCTTTGAGGACCAATAGATGAGATTAGCACCCAAATAGACACAATAACCAGAGGTAGACCTCCTGTCACTGGGATCAGAAGCCCAATCAGCATCACAGTAACCTGTCCACCGAAACGAAGGTGTTGACACCAGGTGAAGTCTAAAATTGGGTGTAGCCTTGACATAACGCAGAATTCGTTTCACTACGCGCCAGTGTGATTCAAGCGGATTCTGCATGAACTGACAGACCTTATTTACAGAGTAGGCAAGTTCAGGTCTTGTGATTGTAACATACTGCAAAGCACCAACCATACTCCTATAAAAATGAACATCATGATCTGGATCACTGCCCATAGCACATAACTTTTCACCACCACTCATAGGTGTTGATAAACAAATTGCATCTTAGCACGGCATAGGAGATCAATAATGTACTTAGTCTGAGATAAAAACAAACCATGAGTGTTGTGTTGAACCTGAATGCCAAGGAAGTAGTGAGCAAAACCAAGATCTTTTAAAGCAAACTGAGCATTCAGTTGACGAATGAGCTGTGAAACATCATTAGAATTTGAACCAATGACCAGAATATCATCAACATATACCAGAAGGAATATAGGAGAAGGAGAATGTCTGATGAAAAGAGAAGAATTTGACTTAGAAAGAGCAAAGCCAAATGAGAAAAGAGTATGTCTCAGTTTGTCAAACCAAGCCCGAGGAGCCTGCTTCAGACCATACAACGCCTTGTGAAGCTTGCAAACAACAGTGGGATGAGAAGAATCAATGAAACCAGGAGGTTGCATCATGTAAACATCTTCTCGTAAATTTCCATTCAAGAATGCATTATTAACATCAAGTTGAAATACGGACCATCCATATGTAATAGCCACTAGAACACAACCCGAATGGTAGTGGGTTTAACCACTGGACTGAAAGTCTTTGCATAGTCAAATCCAGCAACTTGTTGGAACCCTCGAGCCTGGTATCTGTGTACTGAACCATCGGCATTCTCTTTAACCTTAAACAACCATTTACAACCAACAACAAATCTATTTTGAGGAAGATCAACCAAGGACCATGTATTGTTTCTCAGTAAGGCTAGATACTCATCCTGCATAGCAGAGAACCAATGAGGAGTATCAAGAGCTTCAAGTAGGCTTGCAGGTTCAGTGGAAGTCAAGTAAACTTTAGGCTTGTAAATACCAGCCTTAGATCTAGTGACCATTGGATGACCAGGAGCCAAACTAGGAACATTATTAGGAGCAATATTAAGAGTAGGACTAGAAGAAGGACTAGAAACAGGATTGTCAGTATGATTGTCATTGATAATAGGACTAGGAGCAAGATGTACAGTAGGACTAATAGTAGGAACCAATGGACTGTGCAAAGCATCGAGAGGCAGAGTTGAATCTGACATAGTAACCAATGGACTAGGAGATGAAGCATTACAGGAAATAGGAGGTGGAGAAGAAACAACAATAGATGCAGGAGTAGATGTAGGTGTATGACCAATAGGAGATGAGGTTGAAGAACTAAAGAACCATTTTGAATATGGAAAGTGATTTTCATGGAACAAAACATCACGAGAAATGTAGATACGACCAGTGAAGGACATACATTTATACCCTTTATGTTGAAGACTATAACCCAGAAAAATGCATTCTTCAGATCTAAACTGTAGTTTATTAGAGTTGTAAGGCCTGGTGTTAGGGAAACAAGAACAACCAAATACCTTTAAAGAGTTATAATCAGGGACCTTATTGTAAAGAGTCTCATAAGGAGAATGACACTGAAGAACATTAGATGGAACACGATTAAGAAGAAAAACTGATGTTCTAACAGCTTCATCCCATAATTTTAGGGGAAGTAAAGCATGTGCAAGAAGTGTTAAAGCTGACTCAATAATGTGACGATGTTTCCTTTCAGCATCGCCATTTTGCTGATGAGTAGTTGGGCAAGAAAGACGATGGCATATACCATGTTGAATAGAAACTTTGAAAACGACCTATATTCCCCTCCCCAATCAGACTGAACACATTTTATAGGAAGGCCAAATTCTAATTCAACCTGAGCCTTGAATTTAAGAAAAGTGGGGTAGGCATCCGACTTGTTTTGCAAAAGAAAAACCCAAGTGAAACGACTATAATCATCTATGAAATGGATGTAATACTTGAAACCACAAGAAGATATGGTGGATGCAGGTCCCCATAGATCAGTGTGAATGAGTTCCAAAGGCTTAGTATACACAGTAGTGGAACTAGAAAATGGAAGCTTATGAATTTTTCCCAAGCAACAAGCAGAACATACATCCTTATTGATAGTTTTAGGAACAACAATGTTACAACTAGTAAGGATCCTTTGTACAATAGAAAATGAGGGGTGACCTAACCTAGCATGCCAAAGGGACAAAGAAGAACAGGACTTAGACAAAGTAGCATTTACACAAACATTATTACTCACTGGAAAGCTGTGAGAACTACTGTCTGAAACACTGTCTGGAATGCTGGCTGGACTAGACTCTGTGCTGGAAGATCTGCTGATAGGAACCCAGTTACTGAAGTGATGAGATGCTGATTTTGAATTAGCAACGGAATACGTAGACTTTGAATCAGGAAGAGTCATTGATGGAAACACATATAGACCTCTCTTAAGCTTCCCTTCCAAGAGAGTTTGATGTGTGACCTAATCCTTGACAAAACAGAAATCAGGGTGAAATTCAAAGAAAACATTATTGTCCCTTGCAAACCTAGACACACTTAATAAGTTCTTGGTTAATTTAGGTACTTGGAGAAAATTTCTAAGATGCAACACTCTTGAGGAGTTAAGAGAAAGGAGAGTAGACTGACCAACGTTTTCAATTGGTAATGCAGTTCCATCTCCAACAAACAATTGCTCATGGCCATGATAAGGCATAGTATTCATCAAGTTCTGGGAATATGGTGTGCAATGATCAGTAGCTCTTGAATCTGGATACCACCTACTATCAGGAGGCATAGAAACAACACTTGACTATATCTGAGAATGTGAATCGGCTCTCCAAGAAGGATGATTATACTGACTTGTGGATGCAGAGAAAGCATGTCTTGGAGTTGATGATTGAGATGAGGTGCCTTATCCAGAATAAGAGAACTGTGAATTGGAGTTCCATGGATTTGAGACAGTACTATCAAACCGATTATAGCATTTGAAAGCAAGATGACCAACTTTGCTACAAATCTGACATTGAGGACGAGTTGAGTAAGAACCAGATCCAGATGGCCGAAAACTTCTCCCAAATCTTCCACCCCTGGGATTGTAAGAAGCTCTGGACTGAGGTCTCCATGCTTGTGAATTTGACACAAATGACCTAGGTGAGGGTTTGTATGATGTCTGAGCCACATTTACAGAACCAGAGATATCAAGGTCTTTTATGTGTCTTTCAATTCTTGCTTCTTGAGCAAGCAGAAGAGACTCTACTTCTGCAACACTGTACTCATCAGATCTTGAACTCACTGAGACTATAAACGTATCATATAATTGTGGTAAACCATCAAAAATTGCATTGACATGATCTCTTGGAGACAGCTGATGTCTTACAGATGCCAATTTATCAATGATGGACTTGAGTTTCAGGAGATAGTCATTGATAGACAGATCTCCTTTCTTGAAATTCTGTAGTTGATTTCTAAACTGAGAGATCTTGGCGAGTGTTTGTGAATTGAAAAAGATCTCAAGAGTATGCCAAATATGTGCTGATGTTTCACATCCTACTAACCTTGTAAGTAGTGATTCTGTCATTGATCTTGTTGTTCCCAGATGATAAAGTCTGGATTGACATTATTTCTAGCTTGATCTTCAGTGGAGAGAAATTGTGCTGGAAATGAATCTTTCTCAATGAACTTTTGAAGCTTGTGTCTTCTGATTGTTGCCAACACTTGCTGTTTCCACAACAAGTGGTTGTGTTCATTCAACTTCACAGACAATGCATGAGTAAACAATTGTCGGTTTTGACTCTGCTATGGCAGAGTTAGTGAGTGGCGTAGCATTGGAAGATGTTGAATCTGCCATTAGAGCTACTAAGAGAAATTAAAATGGAGAAGATGAAGAAGAGATAAGCAAAGGAGCTCTGATACCATGTTAGTTTCTACAAAAAGTTACAGAGAAAGTTGTATTGAATCTCATCTATGAAATGTACATCTTACATGAGTTATATAGACAATGCTAGTAGTCAAAACAGACTAACAGCCTAACTGATTACATAACATATTAACAGAAGACAGAAGTACTAACAGCTAGCTAAACTACCCATATGAGATTACAGATTACAGACCATAGCTAATTACTCTTGACAACTACAGGTCTGCAGCTGAATGGAAAAGGTTGTAGATTAAGGTGGATTAATTACTTGCGACTAGGGTTGAAGCGAGGTTTCTTTACATCACAAGAAGAAGAGACCATCTTAGACCTCCATCGCTCAGTAGGAAACAAGTAAGCAAAAGTCATTTACAAAAGAAATAAGATCGATTAATATATTGTCTAATATTATATGTTAAGATGCTAATGGAACTGATTAACAATTTGATCAGGTGGTCTCTAATAGCACAACAATTGCCTTGAAGGACAGACAATGAGATAAAGAATCATTGGAATTCTTATTTGAAAAAGAAAGCAATAAAGAAGGTTGAATCACATTCTCAAAGCATAGACTCTACATCCGATTCTAAGGGGACTAAGAATGAAACTTCAAGCTTTGGATCATCAGAGTCAATAGAGCATAAAGAAAGCTCTTCATTTGAAATTAATAAAACAAATAAGAATACGTTACCAAAAATTTTATTTGCAGAGTGGCTATTACCAAATCAGAATTTTGGGAGCTCTAGCAACAAAGTAGTTATGGAGGAAAATGTGGATAATCTGAAAGTTATTACTGATACATTAATTTTGCCATGATACGGAGCCGTATGCAAGTGAAAGTCATTGTTAGTTGAAGAATGAAGACACCAATTTGACAAAAAAATCCCTTTCAATTTGAGTATGAAACTCGTAGGAATGGGGTGTTTGATTTTGTTCCGATGGGAGAAATATACAGTGATTATGACATGGTTCATGATTTTATTTACTGAGAACAAATGGCGTGTTCAATATCCAATGCAATTCCAGTAGATGAGGAAGGAAATTAATTAGAGGCTCATCGGAGTGAATAAGATGCTTGAGTGAAGTTGTCTGCAGACTGCATTGTGTAGAAAAAAAAATACTTCAATTTTTGTGTATTTGTTTCATCCCACAACAGGGGTATATATACAATGGGGTTTCTTGTCTCACAAGAAACAATCTTACAGAATAAGAAACATAATATATTCTAGATTACCTAAATATGAAATTAGAATATCCTAAATATATACCTGTTTCTATAATTAGAATATATACAGCTTTATATACTCCCCCTCAAGTTGGTGCATAGATGTCTATCATGCCCAACTTGTCAACTGAGCTGTCAAACACCTTCTGAGATACCCCTTTAGTAAGAACATCAGCTAATTGCTCCTCTGATGTTACAAATGGAAAGCGAATAACTTTCCTGTCAAGATTCTCTTTAATAAAATGGCGGTCAACCTCCACATGCTTTGTTCAATCATGCTGAACTGGATTATGTGCAATCTGAATTACAGCTGTATTATCACAATGTAAATCCATAGGCCTTTGTAGCTTGAAACCCAATTCCTTCAGGACATTACGGATCCACAACATTTCACAAACTCCATGTGCCATACCTCGAAATTCAGCTTCTGCACTTGATCTAGCAACAACTTTCTGTTTTTTACTACGCCAAGTTACAAGGTTCCCACCAACAAAAGTGAAGTACCCTGATGTAGAGCGTCTATCAGTTTTATCACCAGCCCAATCCGCATTTGTGTATCCAACAACTTCCAATTCATTTTTTTAAAACAATATCCCTTACCAGGCGCCATCTTCAGATATTTCAAGATACGAAAGACTGCATTCATATGCTCTTCACTTGGACAATGCATAAACTGGCTAACAACACTCACAGCATAAGCAATGTCAGGTCTAGTATGAGAAAGATAAATTAACCTTCCTACAAGACGTTGATACCTCCCTTTATCAGTAGGGACTTGATTAGGAAGAATAGCAAGTCCATGATTCATCTCAATGGGTGTTTCTATTGGTTTGTAGTCCAACATCCTTGTTTCAGCGAGCAAATCAAGAACATACTTCCTTTGTGAAAGTGAAATCCCTTTCTTCGACCTTGCAACTTCAATACCCAGAAAATACTTCAGTTGCCCGAGATCCTTCATTTCAAATTCCTTCAACAGATACTTTTGCAAATCATTTATTTCTTTCGAATCATCTCCTGTAACGATCATGTCATCAACATACACAATTAGAGCTGTAATCTTACCATTCTTGTGTTTGATAAACAAGGTATGGTCAGAGTTGCTTTGTTTGTGCCCAAAAGCTCTCATGGACTTTGAAAATCTTCCGAACCAAGCTCTTGGAGACTGTTTCAGGCCATACAAAGACTTCTTCAATTTGCACATCTTACCAGCGTCTTTTGGGTTATTCTTCACGCCTGGAGGCATATCCATGTACACTTCATCCTCCAAATTTCCATTGAGAAATGCATTCTTCACATCAAGTTGGTGCAAGGGCCAATCTTTATTTGCTGCAAGTGAAAGCAAAATTCGGATAGTATTAATCTTCGCCACAGGTGCGAAAGTCTCCTCATAATCAATTCGATGGCGCTGTGTATATCCCTTGGCAACTAATCTTGCTTTGTATCTATCAATAGTTCCATCTGCGTTAAGCTTCACATTAAACACCCAACGACATCCTACAATCTTCTTTCCAACAGACTTGTCTACTACCTTCCAAGTGACATTCTTCTGAAGAGCTTCCAATTCTTCATTCATTGCTGTTGTCCATTTTGGATCCTTCAATGCGTCTTGCACGTTACTAGGAATAGATACAGTAGATAATTGATTAATAACAAGTGCATGTGACTCAGAAATCCTATGGTTAGACATACAGTTAGCTATAGGGTATTTAGCTTGGGCTTTGCTGTCTGGTTCATATTGCTTTTTAGGAACTCCCTTAGTAACCCTTTGTGATTTTCTAGGTTCAACCCTTTCTAACACAGAAGACTCATTAGAGGTTAAAGGTACCTGAGGTAGATCATTCTGGGCGAGATCTTTAGTTGCTGATGTAGAAGGGGGAATGTCGTGTGTGTGTGTTTCAGATACATTTTGATTATTCTCTTCTGTCTCATGAGGGAATTGATCGCTAGGAACCAAGTGGTCAATTGTCTGCCCATTGGAAGTGTCTATCTCTCCAGACAAGTCATTTGCTGCTGCTGCGGGAACAGTTTATGTTGTTCCCTTCACTTCAAATTGTTCCTCCAAGTGTTCCAATTCTTCAAAGACATCAATAGAACGTGGATTCCCTTCACTATTGTTCTCCCTCTTAAGGGAAGACTGGGAGACTCCCCCTGAGTATTATGGCTCAGATTCATGGAATGAGACATCAAGAGATATATGCATTATGTCAGTGAGCGGGTCATAACACCTGTACCCCTTTTTGAACTCTGCATAACCCACGAAAATACATTTCTTCGCATGGGGATCAAGCTTGCTCCGGTGTGGTTTTGGTATGTGGACATAGGTTGTGCACTCAAACACTCGGGGCTCCAAATTAGGCATAGATGGGATGGACAAAAGTGTATGAAGCTTCTGATGAGAATTCTTGAACTCAATTACTCGCGAGGGAGTATGGTTGATAACATATGCTGCAGATTTCACTGCTTCACCCCAATAGGATCGAGGTACATTCATGCCAAACAGGGAAGCACGAACAACTTCCAACAACTGCCTGTTCTTTCATTCTGCTAAATCATTCTGTTGAAAAGTATCAGAATTGGAGGTTTGATGACAAATTCCATTTGACCGGTAAAACTCAGACATAGGGCCATTGACAAACTCTCCACCATTGTCAGATTGAAACACTCTGATGGATTGTTGATACTGTGTCGCCTATGGAATATGGTTGCTCTTGGCCAGTTCACAAATGTCACAATGAAATTTTGAATCACTAACAACCGAAAACAAATGAGGCTGCAACTTCTTAAGATAACGAAAAAACAGATGTCCTAAACGACGATTCCATAACCATACTACCTCCTTCGCATTATCGACCCAAATGACCTTATTAGCTTGCCCCAAAAGATTCTTGCATTTCTCTCCCGTCTCTGTCAGATCCAAGTAGTACAGTTTCCCTCTTCTAACACCATAACCAAGAATCTGCCGAGTCAGAATGTCCTGAAACACACATAAAGATGGATAGAACGTCACAATACATGCAAGTGTTCAAATAATTTGACAGACAGACAAGAGGTTATAAGCTAGTGATGGAACAATTAAGACGGATTCAATAGTTAAGGTATCAGACAACACAATGGAACCTTCTCCGCTAACCAAAAGTGGAGTACCATCCGCAGTAGAGACAACATTTTGAAAGGAAGCTCTAAGATTTACCACAAGGTTAGGGTCATTTGTCATATGATCAGATGCACCTGAATCAATTATCCATGTACTATTCGAAATAACTTTATCATTCATACCTGATTGTGCTACATTAGCAAAAGAAGATTGCATGGTGTGATCGGCTATTGGCTGGGTTGTGAATAGCAAAATAAGAGATACAAACCAGAAATCTGATCGTGATCGATGGATTGCTTCTCTAATAGTGGAAATAAACTTGGCATACAAATTTTCGGCTTTAGAGGATGCTTCAATGGAGGAGAAAATTTATACTCAACAAAAGCAGACTACGTCCCTGTTAGGAAATCTGAGAGAGCTATTTTGGCGCAGGAAAATTCAGCAAATAGAATAGAGATGGGGAACTCTGAATCAGCAAGAAATAATGCTTCGTTGGCCCACGTTGCGGAGTCTAAACGTACTGTTTCAGTCAAGAAAACAGAGTTTCGTTCTCTTATTGCAGCGCCGCAGTTTATTTCTGCAGGTAAAATAGCAGCTCGTGAGTTTGTTTAAGAGGAGGCAGTGATCACTATCGTGAGTAGTATGCCAACAGCAGCCGAGACGGATCTAGTGGCAGTAGATGAGGGCAGCAGCAATAATGTTTTTGGTGAAAAAAACAACAGTTTCTAATTCAAAAAACAGAGTCTTTGGACTTTGTTCTTCAAGCAGAAAGGCAAAGAAAGTTGTCGATGACAGGTTGTGTTTAGCTTTGTGTACGGTGGATGCTGAGAAGGTTGATCAATGGTGGTGTGATGTATGTGTGTGAGATGAATTCAGGGCGATGATGGTGGTGTGATGTATGTGTGTGGATGAGAGTTTGGTGTCCTCCGGGATTCGGGATTCAAGAGAAAAAAAAAATGCAAAACAAGTTCAAAGGATTGAACCTGCTCTGATACCATGTAGAAAGAAATACTTCAATTTTTGTGTATTTGTTTCATCTCACAACAGGGGTATATATACAATGGGGTTTCTTGTCTCACAAGAAACAATCTTACAGAATAAGAAACATAATATATTCTAGATTACCTAAATATGAAATTAGAATATCCTAAATATATAGAATATCCTAAATATATACATGTTTCTATAATTAAAATATATACCGCTTTCTATACATTGTTTGAGTAGCTCTCAACATGCAGTTATTGAAAACTGAAAATTAATGACAACATTTGATTTAAGTTATTTTTTAGTTTATGTTAAACATTTGTGGAGAATGTCCAACATAAACGTTTTCTTGGTTTTGTTCTTTTATTCCAAGGGATCATAAATTTTTATTAATATAAGTGAAGTTCTTATTAATTTAGCGATTTTCAGATTTATTTGTTTGCAACACAAGTAGGGAGCATTTGTAAATTGACCGATTATTAGTGGAAAAAAAAAAAAAAGAGGAGGCATCTGTAATTTGGCCATTTACACAAGTGGTTTCCACTTGAAATTAAGGCGAAAGCCTCTGAATAAACACCCGTTGAATTTATTATTTGTTATTTTATTTTTTAAAAACATTTGCCTTAATGCGCCTACAAGCACAGGAAGAACATAAAATGCCTTCCAACCATTCTGAGCTGCTGCAATGTATTAGTGCCGCTGGCTAGCCAGTCGTGGGTGTTGTCAAACTTTTAAAACCATTGTATATTCTTACCTCCATAACGCAGAACAGTTGGCCATTTTAAATTTTGTCGGGTAAAGGTGGTCAACCCAACTGAAATTTGAAAGATTATAGCCTTCAATCAGAAATCATAATTTTGACTTCACAAAAGCTCAATTTCATTCTGCGAAATACAATTGTGACTATTGGAGTTCAATTGTGCTGTCTGAATCGTCAGACGGATGTTCAACTTAGCTTCACAGGTTATTTAAGCTTTTTCTCCAAATTCAGTTTGTGCATATTAGCAATCAGTAGAGGCAGAAACCAAAAATCTTAAGCAAACACTAAACAAGGTATTGGTCTGGATAGGCTATCTGAATACTAAGACAACATTACATGATAAGTGTTCAGCAAACTTCCCCATTGATCACTTAGTGTGCAATGCTGTCAAATTCTTGGAGAACCAACCAAGACCAAAAAGTCGCACAGTAACCAAAAAAAATAGAAAAAATCAAACTGAACCCAGTGTTGGAGATCATCTTATTGATGGTACAATCATCAAACTAGGTTAAGTGAGGACCAAAGTAAAGGATTTCATCATTTCTCCTCCTCCAATACATACTCCAAATCCAATAAACATGACTCAAGCTCAAGCCAAACAAAAAAGAACTTAGGAAACAATACTATGAAAATAGATCACAGACCTCAGTACTAAAGATGGTTATGAAAATACCTAAAGACCTCTTCTCTGAAAGATGTTGTGGTCAAGGTTCAGTTATAGTACACTTATACAAATTTCAAGATTCTTTACTCATTTTCATTTGGCGTTTATATATGGGAGAGAAAACCAGGGATTCTGAGCACGATCTGTTTAGACAAGAACTAAACCGGGGATTCTGACCACATATATGTTTAGGCAAGAATTTATATGTAAGCGATCTGCTTGAGATGTCATTTGAATGGATCAGTGGTGGAACTGTGAGGTTAAAGGATATGGAAAGTTCCAGGGTCCGAATTCGACAAAAGGTTTCACATTCTTGCTAAGGTTAAAAAGGGGAGGAAGCATGATTTTCACAAGGAAAGTTCCAGTTTCAGTAGACATTGGTTTTCCCCTGAATAAGACCGAAAAAAAGGATGAATATGTTGTTGTGCTGGGGGGGGGGGGGGGTGTTGAAGAAGCGATGGGACTATGTTGAGCCAACATCTTCAACATATGTACCATCTGACTGCTGGCCAGTGCCCTGGGTGACAAAAAACAACTCTATGTTTTTTTTTTTGAAAGGCAAGCAGGGTTTTTATAGGATCCCAAAACCCATAAACATGCCGCAAGCTGGGTTTGAACCCATGACCTAGTGATACCATCCGCCAAGCTCTAACCGTTGAGCTATCATGCCATTGGCAAAACAACTCTATGTTAGCCAAACTATCAACCATTGTTAAGTTACTCTCAACAATGAAGAAACGGTTACATCCAAACCTGTAATAACTGTCAGGTTGTTTTAAAGTAGCATTCAGGAAGAAGGAAGCAGGAACGCATCTCCGAAACTGAAGCGTTTCTTCTAAACTAAGAAGAATTGTCAAGATGCAATGAAAAGAATTGTCAAGATCAACAAAACTAAGAGAGAACATCTTCCTAAAATTCCTTGGTAAGCAGAATTTTAGAACTAACCCGTGAATGTCTTGATGAGCATGCCTCAAGGAATGACTATTGATGAAATTTTCCTTGCACCATTTGCTCAGGTTTCTTTCAGCAGTCTTATCTTTACTGTCTGCCATTTTTCTCCTCCAAGAACTCAACAAATGACCGATATACATCAATCTGAGATAGTCTCCCTCTGGGCAACCAAAGGATTTCCTCGCATCCCTTACCTGACCAATAAGAAGAATACAATCAAAATCCTAATCAATTTTTTTTTTCCAAAGTACTTGCACCTGCTGGGAATCAAACATGAGCGTGTGGCAGGATCAAAATCCTAATCACATGGAAGAATGCGATCCCTTAGATATTTATAATCAACATTATTATTTGTTTGTTTGTTAGTTTTCTACATTTTTTTCTTTCTTTCATTTTTTTGTTTGTTTCAGGACCGAGGAAGGGGTTATAATGTAAAAATGTTAAGAGTCTATGTTCATCATGTAGCAATGATAGTAATCAGGAAGACATCTGACTGGAGCATACATACATGCAAATGAAGGTTCATACCACCATAAATTATAGCAAAGCTTCATTGCTCAAGGAAGTTAGAACTGTTGGCTTTAAAATGCAATGTTTATTCTTCTTAAGCAAAGAACTTTTAAGGAGAACTCAGACTTACTTCACTCATACTAGGGAATGCCTAGCTCTCCCCTTTATATAGATATGGATACTAATCAAATACAATGCATAAGACTTTTCATTTTTCTAGATACATAAATTCAACGAACCATTTAGTTCAGTGAACCACATAGAAAAATTTAGAGAACATTACTTAGAAAAATTAAAGACCATTTATTTTGAGTTGTATACTCCAACTCCCCCCTTCAAACCAAAATCTTCATTCCAAGCATTGCTCTAAGCTTTTCAAACGTGCCAGTTGACAAAGCTTTGGTAAAGATGTCTGCAATTTGTTCAGCTGTACTGCAATACTCTAACTTCACCGTCTTTTGCTTCACATGATCTTGAATGAAGTGAAATTTCATATCAATATGCTTGCTCCTTCCATGTTGCACCGGATTTTTAGCTAGCTCAATAGCTGATTTGTTATCCACAAATATAATTGAAGATTCTTCTTGCTCATGATCAAATTCTTTCAGCAAGTTCTTCAACCAAATTACTTCACAAACTGCAGTTGCGGCTGCCACGTACTCAGCTTCACATGAAGATAGAGCTACAACACTTTGTTTCTTCGAAACCCATGTAAAGGCCGTTGATCCAAGATAGAAAACATATCCACTGGTACTTTTCCTTTCATCTTGGTCACCTCCCCAATCACTACCTGAATAACCACGAAGTTTTGCGTCGACGCCATATGCATAAAAGAAACCAAAATTCATAGTTCCTTTAATATACCATAGGATTCTTTTAGCTGCAGCCCAATGAGAATCCTTCAGAGTTTCCATATACCTGCTTAAAAGTTCAGCACCATAGGCAATATCCAGCCTTGTGATTGTCAAATATCTGAGACTACTATTAGAATTTTGTACAAAGTCGAATTCACAAGATTTCCTTCACCTTCCTTAGTTAACTTTAAACCTGTTGCTACAAGAGTGCTCACAGCATTGCAATTTCCCATTCTGAATTTTTCAAGAAGCTCTTTTGCATATTTTTTCTGACCAATGAAAATGACATCAGGTTGCTGCCGAACCTCAATACTAAGGAAGTAGGACATAAGTTCACAATCTATCATCTCAAACTCCTTGAACATTGCTTGCTTGAAATCATGAAACATTTGTTGACTATTCCCTATAAACAGTAATTCATCAACATAGAGACTTACTATGAGAATTTCACCATGATCGTTCTTCTTCATATATACTACATGATCAAATGGACATTTGCAAAAACCATTTTCTTCAAGATAATTATCAATCCGAGCATTCCAAGCTCGGGGAGCTTGTTTAAGCCCATAAAAAGCTTTCTTCAAGTGATAGACTTTGTGTTCTTCTCCCTCTACTTGAAAACTTTTTTGTTGTTCTACATATACCTCTTCATCAAGAATTCCATTAAGAAAAGCGGACTTGACATCTAGTTGGTAGATTTTCCAACTATGATGAGCAGCAAGTGAAAATGGTAATCTTACAGTGTCTAGTCGAGCAACTGGGGCAAACACCTCTTCGTAGTCCACACCATATTTCTGTTTGTAACCTTTAGCTACAAGTATTGCTTTGTACCTATCAACTTCTCCATCAGCTGTACGTTTGATCTTATACACCCATTTAACACCGATAGCTTTTTTACCTTTGGGAAGTGAAGTTAACTCTTGTGTCTTGTTCTTCTCAATAGCAAGAATTTCTTATTTCATAACAATTCTCCAACATTCTTCTTCCACTGCATCTTGAAATGAAAGGGGCTCATGATCAACATAGAGACAAAAAAGATTTGTTTCTTCTAATTCTTCATATATATCTTGTAGACTCCTCATTTTGTTAAAGACGGGCTGTTTGAGTTTTCAACTGTTGAGGCACTTTTTGATGCACTGTCGGATGGTGATCTGAATTGCAATTCTAAATTTCTTCGATTTGTAGAGGGTGTTGCCGCTGCACTTGATGGTGTTTCCAAACCTTCTGGATCATCAGAATCTAGCTCTTCTAAGTCAATATGCATATCTTCACTTGTTTGTTCGTCATTCCATTTCCATGCTTCTTCTTCACTAAAGACAACATCTCTACTTACCACAATTTTGTTAGTAAGTGGATTGTAACGTTTGTATGCTTTAGACTCCTCACTATATCCAAGGAATATGCATTTCTCTCCACGATCATCAAGCGTTGTTCTTTTTGCTTTCGGAACTTGTGCATAAGCAATACATCCAAAAACTCTAAAATGTGCAGCACTTGGTTTATAGCCACTCCATGCCTCTTGAGGTGTCTGTGGGCACCGATTTAGCAAATATGTTGTGCAAGCTACTGTTTCTGCCCAAAATTTAGCAAACCATTTTCTTTCAGCATGGTCCTGGTCATGTCAAGAATAGTACAGTTTTTCCTTTCTGCAATATCGTTTTGCTGCAGTGTGTAAGCTGCTGTGAATTGTTGCTTAATACCTTGTTCTCTATAAAAATCTCCAAATTCATTTGAGGTGTAGTATACCTCTGTCAGATCTAAGAAGTTTAATTTTATGGCCACTTTCTACCTCCACACGTGCTTTAAAATTTTTAAAGACAATAAAATCAGCAAATTTTTCTTTAAGAAAATAGACCCAAAGCTTATGACTAAAATCGTCAATGAAGGTAATGAAGTATCTGTTACCTCCATGAGAAATTGGCTTCAACGGTCCACATATATCTGTGTAAACCCATTGCAGTGGTTCTATAGTTCTCCATGATTTTTCGACTGGAAATGAGCTTATTTGTTGCTTTCCAACCATACATGTATCACACACAATTTCTGGTTTGTCAATATTAGGCAAACCAAAAACCATCTTTTGATAAGCTAACAGCTTGAGTCCTCCAAAATTGAGATGCCCAAAACGTAGATGCCACTTCCATGACTCATTGTTAAGAACTGTATGAAAGCACTTCTCAAGACTTGTCTTGAGATGGAAAGGAAACATGCGATTCTTCGCCATTTGAACTTGAGCAACATATCTTTGATGCACATCTCTCAAGGAAATAGAGAGATTCTCCATGTATATTACGTACCCCATTTCTAAAAGTTGCCCAAGATTGAGAATATTACTTTTCATACTTGGTACATAATAGACATTGGAAATATACTGTGGCTCGTCATTTTTCTGATAAATTCTAATTTTTCCCATACCTTGTACGAAAAGTTTTGATTAATCTCCCAAGCTTACATTGCTATGCATTTCTTCAGTAAGTTCAACAAAGAGTTCTTTACTACCACACATGTGGTTACTTGCTCCAGAATCTAAATACCAAACATCAAGTTGGTTGCGAGCCTCGTTTTGCGCAAGAAGAAGTGTGGGAGCTTTTTTTCCCGGATCTGATGATTCTGCAAAATTGGAGTGTTCATCTTCTCCAAGCTTACTCCAACAATCTGCTGCATAATGCCCAAACTTCTTGCAATTATAACATTGAATATTTTTTTAATTTCCGCATCCATTAGAGGAGGATCTACCTCTTCCTCTTCCTCTTCCATGACTATTGTTGCTCCTTTGGTGATATTGTTCATCATTTCCGCGGCCTCTGCCTCTTCCATGATTGTTTCCGCTACGTTGTGAATTTCTTTGGCTGGTCTTCTTCTCATTTAGAGTCAATTTTGACTCTAAAGCTTGTTCCAACACAATGGAACTATTGTTCTTTTGCAAGCGTTGCTCATGAGCCTACAGCGATCCCATCAATTCTTCAACTGAGAGAGTATCTAAATCTTTAGACTCTTCAATAGCCACAACCACATGCTCGAATTTGGTTGTTAGTGATCGAAGCACTTTCTCAATAACACGGATGCCCTCAATCTTTTCTCCATTATTTTTCAATCGATTAACAATTACTAGCAATCGTGCAAAATAATCAGAAATACTTTCACCTTCCTTCATGTGGACTGATTCAAAATCAGCTCGGAGAGTTTGTAAGCGAACTCGTTTCACCCTCTCAACACCTTTGAAGATTGTGCCAAGAATTTCCCATACTTGCTTACTTGTTGTCGCTTCAGCGATCTTTTCCAAGGTTGGATCATCCAATCCTTGGTACAGTATAAACAAAGCCTTTTTGTCTTTCTTCCTTTGATCCCTGAGGGCGTTCCTCTGCTCCACCGTATAAGCAGCTTCTAGCTCAATAGTGGGTTATGCATACCCATCAGTGACGATCTCTCATAGGTCTTGAGACCCAAACAATGCTTTCATCTGAATACTCCATCTATCAAAATTGTCCTTTGACAACTTCGGAATTTGAGGCTGAGCTAAGTTGGATGCCATCTCCATAGTTATACAAACCTTGCTCTAATACCACTTTGTTGGCTTTACAAAGCATATATGGAACAAGACAAGAAGAAAAAAAAATTTAAACTGCAATGTTTATTCTTCTTAAGCAAAGTGATTACGCCCAAACAGTACACGCGGTCAATTGCAGTAAAGAATGGGGTGTCGATCCCACGAGGAAAAACGATCTACAAAATAAGGTTAAGGAAAACAAACTATGCGAAACTAAAGTTAATAAATTCTAACAAATTTAAAATACGAAATTGAATTTAATTTAACGAAAATTAAGTTTGGAAAAATCACAAGGTTCCAAGAATCCCTCCTAGACTTCACGCGCCAACTAGTATTGATTCGCTATGATGACTCAACTATGTGTTTCACATCTCAAACGACATAATCGGAAAAATAATCTTTTAATCGTTAATATACCCTAATGTAAATGAATTTTAGATTTCACTTTTTCTGAAAAAAAACACAAAGGTCGGTCATATGTGATATCCTAAACTTACGATATATCCGGAGACAATATCATAATAAATGACGATCACATATAACTAACCTACCGGAATCAATTAATTCTTAAACATTCCACACATAAGAAAAGCGTGACTAAGCTTATATGGAGAAGAAAAGATAATCACCGGAATGAAAATAATCTACGAAGAAATCTATGAAATCTTTGTCACTAAAACAACATAAATTTCTATATTAAATAAAAGTAAGAATCATTAAACATCATTATTCATCGTGAAAACTTAAAGCGAATCAAATATTAATTTAATGCGTTATATCTAGGAGTTCACCTCTTCACCTTGCGTGGGGTTTAGTAACTCATGGTGGTGGTGGTCACAGCATCAGTGAAGGTGGAATCCATCACTTCCTGTACGTGCACGAATCCCGAGAAAATTGCAAGTCCCAAGAAATCTCAGCAGCTGCACTGTGGTGGTACTCAGCAGAATCGGGGGTGTCAATATAAAACAGTTTTCTCCCGCCGAATTCCGCGACTCTCCTGCGTCTTCGTTCCCAGAGCGACAGCGCCTGCTCCGCCGCTGTTCTCCGGTCCTCGCGAGCTTCTTCGTCCTCCGAACGTCTCCGGCACCTGTAAGAACAGAGAGAAGGTGAGTGAACAGTGGGATAACAACCAAAAACCCGAAGGAGGACGAGGAACAGGGAGCGAAACAGGGAGGTGCCCTGTCGCGGTGGTGGTGGCTCTAAAACAGGGAGGTGACTCGGTCGCGGTGGTGGTGGAGTGAGATGGAACAGGGAGAGGGATGGAAAGAGTGAAAACAGGGCGGCGAAACAGGGAGGTACTCCCTGTTTCACGGCAGTGCTGTGCGCGCGGTGGTGGTGGTGGTTTGGACGGGTGATGGTGGCTGTGAGATAGAGAGAGAGATGGTGGTGGCGGCTGTGTTCTGGACAGAGAAGATGGTGGTCTGTTTCGGTGGCGAGGTGAGGTTTGTAGCGTGAAACAGGGGCGTGACACGGTGGTTAGTGACGGTGGCGAGGTGGTGATTGGTTAGTGGCGAGAGACATAGGGCTCTGCCTCGGTGGAGGTGGTGATGGTGGCTAGAAAAGAGAAGGAGAGCAGAAAAACGAGGAAGAGACGAGTGCACAAATAGAAGGGAAGAGAAAAACCTAAATAGGGTTCCTCTATTTCCTTGTTAGGCTGGGCTTAGGATTCTAGCTTTCTGGGCTTGGGCTTGATTAAAGTAAGTGCACCTATGCTTATTTGGGTTAGGCTTAGATGTGTGAACCACTCTTTTGTACCACCGCTAGAATCAACAAATTAATCATTTCCTCAAATTGTCGCCTTAATGCGATTTTATCGTTCACGCGCAAATTCCTACAAAAACATGAAAATGAAATAATTATAATAAAATATATTAATTGAAGCACTAACATATATAAATTAAGGGTTATAATTTGTAATAATTATGTGTATATCAAATACCCCCAAACCTATATTTTGCTAGTCCTCGAGCAAAACAAAATAAAGAATAAAATTCTAACTCACTTTCGTAGGAATCACGGTTGCACTTACCTTAACGTACAACAAGGCTTTAAACCTCTAGATTACCTCTAGAGGACGAGTTATAGTCTCGTGAGAGTTTCCAGAAATGCTACCCCCAAACATTACTGACTCAATAAAACAAAATCTATTTTCTAAAAACATAATGCAAAACATATAAACATTCCCTTTTATTTCCCTTAGAGTATTTTTCTGATTGCTTATAATTCAAGAAAAACAACAAACTAATAATGTCACAAAAGTATATCAATAGAGTACAATAATTTAACAGTATCTAAAGGTTAAATGAATTTCATAATCATTCTCAACTCGAAGTGTGTGTGTGAGGAGCCTTATCAACATAACTCTTCATCTCATAGTAAAGATGTGACAAGATAACCTTTAGAAAAGACGTTTCGACTACAATTCTCTCATGTCGCTCAGAAATGAAACGCTCAGAGATTGGGCACTCAGTTTATATGTGAGGAAAAGAATATACTATGGAAAATGCAAACGTCTCACATATAATTATCATGAAAAACGGAATTTTCAAAGAGTGAAATGAATATGATCTCATGAACCGGAATATTGATTACTTTTGAGAATGTTGAATCAAACACCATAGTTCTTGCCTATTCAATATCCACATCAATTAAGCTAACTTTCACTTAAGATCAATCAGGTCTTTACTAGGTTGTATTGGGGCTTGGATTATGGCAAACAATAAGGGACAAAAGGGATACAAAGATTTCCTGAGAATGGATACACCATTGAATAAACACATAGGGCATTGAAGAACAAATCAATGTTGTACACCATTAACTTTTTCTTCATTATTTTCTTCTTCAATCGCAATTTTTTTTTTAATTTTTTTTTCATGCTTTTCCCCATTGATACAATCCAACACTTTTATTTTGAGGGCGCATGAAATATATTTTTTTTATATATATATTTTTATTTGCCCATTCCATAAATATATCTCACCGTATACATTCTCAGAAAATTTGGTAAGGATAAAATAATAAAGGTATTATTCCTTGATTGGAGTAGGTATTGGGAATGGGGATAACAAAGAAAATGCTATTTAAAGGCTCAAAGGGCTGCAAATGGATATTTATTATTGGGTAGGCTAAAAGGCTAAGAATGGTTTAAAGAAATAAATGCCTATATCACTTCAAAAGTTCTAGTTGGTACTAGGACATCTCAATTAAATAAAGCAACAAGTTCTAGTGTAAAGATTCAATTTTTATGTCATTCTTAAAGCAATCAATAAGAAAATCAAGAATAATGAGACCAACAACGAAATAATGCGGACTCAAGAAAAATCAGAATGTAATTAATAACCCTCAAAAAATAAAGAATGGCTCAAAACTCACACGGGTTAAAGTCTCCACTATTATTCTAAGGTTTTTCTAGTTCAATATCTCACTAATCAACTTCAAATCATGTTGACTTGGCTTATAGTGCATGAATAGTCAAGTTGAAAAGTCTCACGAAATACATCTAACGTAAGGATAATATCAAATATCATGTTTTCCACTAATATAACTATGTGACACGTGTTAGTATGTGTTTTCTCAAAATGAAAGCAACAAAATTATTCTCTAAAATTGAAAAGAACTCAAAACCTCTTTTCTTTTTTTTTCTTTTTTTTTTATTCACCAAGAGTTCGGATTTCAAATGCATTTTCAAGAAGATTTTACACAATTACCATAATCATCTAAGTATTCAATGGAGATTGAGTAGAACACAAAAATGACTCGGTTTAATTGTAAAATACGTTTTAAACTAAAAAACTTTTGAAAATTGCATAGAAAAAAATCTAATAAATCACACCCCCAAACCTAAACCAAACATTGTCCTCAATGTATAAAATAATAATCATGACAAATCAAAGCAAAAGAAAATAGGAGGGTTAGAGTGATATTACCATGGTGAAGCTTTTTACCAATTTCGATGAAATCTTCCACCAATGAACGCTCAGAAACATAAGAATCATGGAGTTTTCATTAGAAATCGATAAAATGCAGACTCGACATTAACAAAGAAAACAAAAAAAAAAGGCAAGTTATAAGTCAAAACTGTTAAGGAGCTAACGAGTATGAGTGAAACACAACTAAATAGGGTACTCGAAAATCAATCCAAACTAACAGCAAAGACACACAACTAAGGATAGGCTGCCTCCTAGGAGCGCTTGGTTTAACGTCTTCAGCCCGACAAACATTCTCCCTCATGAAAGATATACCATGAAGTGACGAGGAAGAACATAGGGAACATTCACCTCCAAACCTAGTCTATGATATAAACGAGTCAAAAGGGTTAAGGAATCATATACCAACAACCTGAAAAGTTGAGGATTAGTCCACTCAAAAATTGCAACCACCTGATGTTTCCTCTTGATAGGGCATAGATCATTGATGACCCTCGCATAAGTTGGTACCTGGTTAATCACATGCAGCAAAGGTAAGTTAATTTTAACTTGTTTCAAGGGTTCTAGAATCTCACTATGCATTTCCGATTTCTTTCCAGTAGGTCGTAGTGCTTGAGGAAAAGGAACTGAAACTGGAATGTTCTTGGTGGGCTCATCCTCAGGGATGCTCTCCTTTGCACTTGGGGAGGTGCCTATAGTCATGGATGAGCTTGACCCATCTAAGATCTTACCACTCCGAGTAGCGATGGCATTAACCTCTTTGACATTCTGAGAGTCTGAAGTAGAGGTTTGTGCCATAAGTTGTCCTTTCGGATTTGCTTGAGGCTGTGACGGAAATTGGCCTCGAGCTTGTACTGTTAATGAACTTGTCAGCTTGGTTATTTGGCTTCTGATCTCCTTGTTCTCCTCTGCCAACTGTGTCAGTGCAACCTCAAATTTTTTATTAGCTTTACCTTATGCCTCTATAAATGCATGTAATGTGTCTGATAGGGAACTTCTGTTAGATTGTGCATTGTATGGAAGTGCAGGGTATGACCTAGGTGGTTGTGCCTGTGAGTGTGTAGGTTGGTCTGCCTTAGACCTCCAGCCGAAGTTAGGGTGATCTCTCCAGCCAGAATTGTAAGTGTTAGAGAATGGTGAGTAAGGCTTCTTGTACATCCCTAAGGCGTTACATTGTTCCTCATAAACCCCTCTCATCTCAGTCAAGGTTGGGCAATCCTGTGCGAAGTGTTCAACTCCCCTGCATATAAAACAGGTGTCCTGTAGCTCAACTCTGGCAACAGTATGTGTGGGCTTACCATCCTTGGTCTTAAGTGTTTTTAACTCCCTAGTTACTCTATCAAGTTGGGCTCTGAGGCTATCATCTTCCCTAAGTTGGTAAACTCCAGTTGGGCGTGTTCTTCAGGTACTCAATAGCCTCGTCAGGGTCCTTTTGCAAAAACTCTCCATTACACATCATCTCAAGGAACTGACGTTCTCTACTGATGAGCCCCTCATAAAAATAACTGACTACGCGCCAATTCTCATGCCCATGGTGTGGGCATGTATTCAAAAGATCCTTGAACCTTTCCCATGCTTGATATAATGTCTCGCTATTCTTTTGGGTGAAGGTAGAAATCTGTCTCTTTAGACCGTTAGTTTTGTGGTGAGGAAAGTATTTATTAAAAAATGCTTGGGTCATCTCCTCCCACGAACCTATAGACCTTGGTCGCAAAGAGTATAGCCAACTTTTCGCTTTTTCATTAAGGGAAAAAGGAAAAAAACCTTTGTCTAACAGAGTCTACAGCCTCAACTTTGTTGTGAAAGGTGGCCACAACTTTTCTTTTTTTTTTTTAATGTTTTTTATATTTTTTTAAATAAAATAAAATAAAAATAAAAATTAAACTGGACCTAAAACTTAAAAATAGAATAAAGTAAAATAAAATGAAAAATGAGCAAGAAAGATAATACTCGAAACCTTCGTTGTAGAATGACGCTTGTTCCCCGGCAACGACGCCAAAATTTGATTACGCCCAAACAGTACACGCGGTCAATTGCAGTAAAGAATGGAGTGTCGATCCCACGAGGAAAAACGATCTACAAAATAAGGTTAAGGAAAACAAACTATGCGAAACTAAAGTTAATAAATTCTAACAAATTTAAAATACGAAATTGAATTTAATTTAATGAAAATTAAGTTTGGAAAAATCACAAGGTTCCAAGAATCCCTCCTAGACTTCACGCGCCAACTAGTATTGATTCGCTATGATGACTCAACTACGTGTTTCACATCCCAAACGACATAATCGGAAAAATAATCTTTTAATCATTAATATACCCTAATGTAAATGAATTTTAGATTTCACTTTTTCTGAAAAAAAACACAAAGGTCGGTCATATGTGATATCCTAAACTTACGATATATCCGGAGACAATATCATAATAAATGACGATCACATATAACTAACCTACCGGAATCAATTAATTCTTAAGCATTCCACACATAAGAAAAGTGTGACTAAGCTTATATGGAGAAGAAAAGATAATCACCGGAATAAAAATAATCTACGAAGAAATCTATGACATCTTTGTCACTAAAACAACATAAATTTCTATATTAAATAAAAGTGAGAATCATTAAACATCATTATTCATCGTGAAAACTTAAAGCGAATCAAATACTAATTTAATGCGTTACATCTAGGAGTTCACCTCTTCACCTTGCGTGGGGTTTAGTAACTCATGGTGGTGCTGGTCCCAGCATCAGTAAAGGTGGAATCCATCACTTCCTGTACGCGCACGAATCCTGAGAAAATTGCAAGTCCCGAGAAATCTCAGCAGCACCACTGTGGTGGTACTCAGCAGAATCGGGGGTGTCAATATAAAACAGTTTTCTCCCGCTGAATTCCGCGACTCTCCTGCGTCTTCGTTCCCAGCGCGGCCGCGCCTGCTCCGCCGCTGTTCTCCGCTCCTCGCGAGCTTCTTCGTCCTCCGAACGTCTCCGGCACCTGGAAGAACAGAGAGAAGGTGAGTGAACAGTGGGATAACAACCAAAAACCCGAAGGAGGACGAGGAACAGGGATCGAAACAGGGAGGTGCCCTGTCGCGGTGGTGGTGGCTCTAAAACATGGAGGTGACTCGGTCGCGGTGGTGGTGGAGTGAGATGGAACAGGGAGAGGGATGGAAAGAGTGAAAATGGGGCGGCGAAACAGGGAAACAGGGCGGCGAAACAGGGAGGTACTCCCTGTTTCAAGGCAGTTCTGTGCGCGCGGTGATGGTGGTGGTTTGGACGGGTGATGGTGGCTGTGAGAGAAAGAGAGATGGTGGTGGCGGCTGTGTTCTGGACAGAGAAGATGGTGGTCTGTTTCGGTGGCGATGTGAGGTTTGTAGCGTGAAACAGGGGTGTGACACGGTGGTTAGTGACGGTGGCGAGGTGTTGGTTGGTTAGTGGCGAGAGACACAAGGCTCTGCCTCGGTGGAGGTGGTGATGGTGGCTGGAAAAGAGAAGGAGAGCAGAAAAACGAGGAAGAGACGAGTGCACAAAGAGAAGGGAAGAGAGAAACCTAAATAGGGTTCCCCTATTTTCTTGTTAGGCTGGGCTTAGGATTCTAGCTTTCTGGGCTTGGGCTTGATTAAAGTAAGTGGACCTATGCTTATTTGGGTTAGGCTTAGATGTGTAAACCACTCTTTTGTACCACCGCTAGAATCAAAAAATTAATCATTTCCTCAAATTGTCGCCTTAATGCGATTTTATCGTTCACGCGCAAATTCCTACAAAAACATGAAAATGAAATAATTATAATAAAATATATTAATTGAAGCACTAACATATATAAAAAAAGGGTTATAATTTGTAATAATTATGTGTATATCAAATACCCCCAAACCTATATTTTGCTAGTCCTCGAGCAAAACAAAATAAAGAATAAAATTCTAACTCACTTTCGTAGGAATCACGGTTGCACTTACCTTAACGTACAACAAGGCTTTAAACCTCTAGATTACCTCTAGAGGACGAGTTATAGTCTCGTGAGTGTTTCCAGAAATGCTACCCCAAACATTACTGACTCAATAAAACAAAATCTATTTTCGAAAAACATAATGCAAAACATATGAACATTCCCTTTTATTTCCCTTAGAGTGTTTTTCTGATTGCTTATAATTCAAGAAAAACAACAAACTAATAATGTCACAAAAGTATATCAATAGAGTACAATAATTTAACAGTATCTAAAGGTTAAATGAATTTCATAATCATTCTCAACTCGAAGTGTGTGTGTGAGGAGCCTTATCAACATAACTCTTCATCTCATAGTAAAGATGTGACAAGATAACCTTTAGAAAAGACGTTTCGACTACAATTCTCTCATGTCGCTCAGAAATGAAACGCTCAGAGATTGGGCACTCAGTTTATATGTAAGGAAAAGAATATACTATGGAAAATGCAAACGTCTCACATATAATTATCTTGAAAAATGGAATTTTCAAAGAGTGAAATGAATATGATCTCATGGACCGGAATATTGATTACTTTTGAGCATGTTGAATCAAACACCATAGTTCTTGCCTATTCAATCTCCACATCAATTAAGCTAACTTTCACTTAAGATCAATCAGGTCTTTACTAGGTTGTATTGGGGCTTGGATTATGGCAAACAATAAGGGACAAAAGGGATACAAAGATTTCCTGAGAATGGATACACCATTGAATAAACACATAGGGCATTGAAGAACAAATCAATATTGTACACCATTAACTTTTTCTTCATTATTTTCTTCTTCAATCGCAATTTTTTTTTTTTTTCATGCTTTTTCCCATTGATACAATCCAACACTTTTATTTCGAGGGCACATGAAATATATGTATATATTTTTTTTATTTGCCCATTCCATAAATATATCTCACCGTATACATTCTCAGAAAATTTGGTAAGGATAAAATAATAAAGGTATTACTCCTTGATTGGAGTAGGTATTGGGAATGGGGATAACAAAGAAAATGCTATTTAAATGCTCAAAGGGCTGCAAATGGATATTTATTATTGGGTAGGCTAAAAGGCTAAGAATGGTTTAAAGAAATAAATGCCTATATCACTTCAAAAGTTCTAGTTGGTACTAGGACATCTCAATTAAATAAAGCAAGAAGTTCTAGTGTAAAGATTCAATTTTTATGTCATTCTTAAAGTAATCAATAAGAAAATCAAGAATAATGAGATCATCAACGAAATAATGCGGACTCAAGAAAAATCAGAATGTAATTAATAACCTTCAAAAAATAAAGAATGGCTCAAAACTCACACGGGTTAAAGTCTCCACTATTATTCTAAGGTTTTTCTAGTTCAATATCTCACTAATCAACTTCAAATCATGTTGACTTGGCTTATAGTGCATGAATAGTCAAGTTGAAAAGTCTCATGAAATACATCTAACGTAAGGATAATATCAAATATCATGTTTTCCACAAATATAACTATGTGACACGTGTTAGTATGTGTTTTCTCAAAATTAAAGCAACAAAATTATTCTCTAAAATTGAAAAGAACTCAAAACCTCTTTTTTTTTTTTTTTTTATTCACCAAGAGTTCGGATTTAAAATTCATTTTCAAGAAGATTTTACACAATTACCATAATCATCTAAGTATTCAATGGAGATTGAGTAAAACACAAAAATGACTCGGTTTAATTGTAAAATACGTTTTAAACTAAAAAACTTTTGAAAATTGCATAGAAAAAAATCTAATAAATCACACCCCCAAACCTAAACCAAACATTGTCCTCAATGTATAAAATAATAATCATGACAAATCAAGGCAAAAGAAAAGAGGAGGGTTAGAGTGATATTACCATGGTGAAGCTTTTTACCAATTTCGATGAAATCTTCCACCAATGAATGCTCAGAAACATAAGAATCATGGAGTTTTCATTAGAAATCGATAAAATGCAGACTCGACATTAACAAAGAAAACAAAA
This sequence comes from Berberis vulgaris, assembly GCA_963556465.1. Lineage (NCBI taxonomy): Eukaryota > Viridiplantae > Streptophyta > Magnoliopsida > Ranunculales > Berberidaceae > Berberis > Berberis vulgaris. Next base: position 15,219,736 of record OY747126.1, on the reverse strand, counting down.
AAAGGCAAGTTGTAAGTCAAAATTGTTAAGGAGCTAACGAGTATTAGTGAAATACAACTAAATAGGGTACTCGAAAATCAATCCAAACTAACAGCAAAGACACACAACTAAGGCTAGGCTGCCTCCTAGGAGCGTTTGGTTTAACGTCTTCAGCCCGACATATATTCTCCCTCATGAAAGATATACCATGAAGTGACGAGGAAGAACATAGGGAACATTCACTTCCAAACCTAGTCTATGATATAAACGAGTCAAAAGGGTTAAGGAATCATATACCAACAACCTGAAAAGTTGAGGATTAGTCCACTCAAAAATTGCAACCACCTGATGTTTCCTCTTGATAGGGCATAGATCCTTGATGACCCTCGCATAAGTTGGTACCTGGTTAATCACATACAGCAAAGGTAAGTTAATTTTAACCTGTTTCAAGGGTTCTAGAATCTCACTATGCATTTCCGATTTCTTTCAAGTAGGTCGTAGTGCTTGAGGAAAAGGAACTGAAACTGGAATGTTCTTGGTGGGCTCATCCTCAGGGATGCTCTCCTTTGCACTTGGGGAGGTGCCTATAGTCATGGACGAGCTTGACCCATCTAAGATCTTACCACTCCGAGTAGCGATGGCATTAATCTCTTTGACATTCTGAGAGTCTGAAGTAGAGGTTTGTGCCATAAGTTGTCCTTTCGGATTTGCTTGAGGCTGTGACGGAAATTGGCCTCGAGCTTGTACTGTTAATGAACTTGTCAGCTTGGTTATTTGGCTTCTGATCTCCTTGTTCTCCTCTGCCAACTGTGTCAGTGCAACCTCAAATTTTTTATTAGTTTTACCTTGTGCCTCTATAAATGCATGTAATGTGTCTGATAGGGAACTTCTGTTAGATTGTGCATTGTATGGAGGTGCAGGGTATGACCTAGGTGGTTGTGCCTGTGAGTTTGTAGGTTGGTCTGCCTCAGACCTCCAGCCGAAGTTAGGGTGATCTCTCCAGCCAGAATTGTAAGTGTTAGAGAATGGTGAGTAAGGCTTCTTGTACATCCCTAAGGCGTTACATTGTTCCTCATAAACCCCTCTCATCTCAGTCAAGGTTGGGGAATCTTGTGCGAAGTGTTCAACTCCCCTGCATATAAAACAGGTGTCCTGTAGCTCAACTCTGGCAACAGTATGTGTGGGCTTACCATCCTTGGTCTTAAGTGTTTTTAACTCCCTAGTTACTCTATCAAGTTGGGCTCTGAGGCTATCATCTTCCCCAAGTTGGTAAACTTCGGTTGAGCGTGTTCTATCTGTGCTCTCAGTAGCACTTGGACCAGTCCAAGTATGAGCATTTTCAGCCAAGTCATTCAGGTACTCAATAGCCTCGTCAGGGTCCTTTTGCAAAAACTCTCCATTAAAGATCATCTCAAGGAACTGACGTTCTCTACTGGTGAGCCCCTCATAAAAATAACTGACTATGCACCAATTCTCATACCCATGGTGTGGGCATGTATTCAAAAGATCCTTGAACCTTTCCCATGCTTGATATAATGTCTCGTTATTCTTTTGGGTGAAGGTAGAAATCTGTCTCTTTAGACCGTTAGTTTTGTGGTGAGGAAAGTATTTATTAAAAAATGCTGGGTCATCTCCTCCCACGAACCTATAGACCTTGGTCGCAAAGAGTATAGCCAAACTTTGTCTAACAGAGTCTACAGCCTCAACTTTGTTGTGAAAGGTGGCCACAACTTTTTTTTTTTTTAATTTTTATAATTTTTTTAATATTTTTTTAAATAAAATAAAATAAAAAATAAAAATTAAACTGGACCTAAAACTTAAAAATAGAATAAAGTAAAATAAAATGAAAAATGAGCAAGAAAGATAATACCCGAAACCTTCGTTGTAGAATGACGCTTGTTCCCCGGCAACGGCGCCAAAATTTGATTACGCCCAAACAGTACACGCGGTCAATTGCAGTAAAGAATAGGGTGTCGATCCCACGAGGAAAAACGATCTACAAAATAAGGTTAAGGAAAAAAAACTATGCGAAACTAAAGTTAATAAATTCTAACAAATTTAAAATACGAAATTGAATTTAATTTAATGAAAATTAAGTTTGGAAAAATCACAAGGTTCCAAGAATCCCTCCTAGACTTCACGCGCCAACTAGTATTGATTCGCTATGATGACTCAACTACGTGTTTCACATCCCAAACGACGTAATCGGAAAAATAATCTTTTAATCATTAATATACCCTAATGTAAATGAATTTTATATTTCACTTTTTCTGAAAAAAAACACAAAGGTCGGTCATATGTGATATCCTAAACTTACGATATATCCGGAGACAATATCATAATAAATGACGATCACATATAACTAACCTACCGGAATCAATTAATTCTTAAACATTCTACACATAAGAAAAGTGTGACTAAGCTTATATGGAGAAGAAAAGATAATCACCGGAATAAAAATAATCTACGAAGAAATCTATGAAATCTTTGTCACTAAAACAACATAAATTTCTATATTAAATAAAAGTGAGAATCATTAAACATCATTATTCATCGTGAAAACTTAAAGCGAATCAAATACTAATTTAATGCGTTACATCTAGGAGTTCACCTCTTCACCTTGCGTGGGGTTTAGTAACTCATGGTGGTGGTGGTCACAGCATCAGTAAAGGTGGAATCCATCACTTCCTGTACGCGCATGAATCCCGAGAAAATCGCAAGTCCCGAGAAATCTCAGCAGCTGCACTGTGGTGGTACTCAGCAGAATCGGGGGTGTCAATATAAAACAGTTTTGAAAAACAGTTTTCTCCCGCCGAATTCCGCGAGTCTCCTGCGTCTTCGTTCCTAGAGCGACAGCGCCTGCTCCGCCGCTGTTCTCCGCTCTTCGCGAGCTTCTTCGTCCTCCGAACGTCTCCGGCACCTGCAAGAACAGAGAGAAGGTGAGTGAACAGTGGGATAACAACCAAAAACCCGAAGGAGGACGAGGAACAGGGAGCAAAACAGGGAGGTGCCCTGTCGCGGTGGTGGTGGCTCTAAAACAGGGAGGTGACTCGGTCGCGGTGGTGGTGGAGTGAGATGGAACAGGGAGAGGGATGGAAAGAGTGAAAACGGGGCTGCGAAACAGGGAAACAGGGCGGCGAAACAGGGAGGTACTCCCTGTTTCACGGCAGTGCTGTGCGCGCGGTGGTAGTGGTGGTTTGGACGGGTAATGGTGGCTGTGAGAGAGAGAGAGAGATGGTGGTGGCGGCTATGTTTTGGACAGAGAAGATGGTGGTCTGTTTCGGTGGCGAGGTGAGGTTTGTAGCGTGAAACAGGGGCGTGACACGGTGGTTAGTGACGGTGGCGAGGTGGTGGTTGGTTAGTGGCGAGAGACACAGGGCTCTGCCTCGGTGGAGGTGGCGATGGTGGCTGGAAAAGAGAAGGAGAGCAGAAAAATGAGGAAGAGACGAGTGCACAAAGAGAAGGGAAGAGAGAAACCTAAATAGGGTTCCCCTATTTCCTTATTAGGCTGGGCTTAGGATTCTAGCTTTCTGGGTTTGGGCTTGATTAAAGTAAGTGGACCTATGCTTATTTGGGTTAGGCTTAGATGTGTGAACCACTCTTTTGTACCACCGCTAGAATCAACAAATTAATCATTTCCTCAAATTGTCGCCTTAATGCGATTTTATCGTTCACGCGCAAATTCCTACAAAAACATGAAAATGAAATAATTATAATAAAATATATTAATTGAAGCACTAACATATATAAATTAAGTGTTATAATTTGTAATAATTATGTGTATATCACAAAGAACCACAACTTTTAAGGAGAACTCACACTTGCTTCACTCATACTATGGAATGCCTGGCTCTCCCCTTTATATAGATATGGATACTAATCAAATACAATGCATAAGACTTTTTCTTTTTCTAGATACATAAATTCAACGAACCATTTAGTTCAATGAACCACATAGAAAAACTTAGAGATTACTTAAAAAAACTAAAGACCATTTATTTGGGTTGTATACTCCAATATGAACTCATTTTCAACTTGCATTTCAGCTAAGAATAGAAACTCAATGATAGAATATTGGTGGTTTCGAATAAAAGGATTTTCCAGCTATTGCTTATAGAGATGTTTTTTGAATGTTTCGAAGCATTTCAAATTCAATGCTAATTAGAAAACAATAAGCCTTTTGTATTTCTAGGAATGGCGTAGAATACCAGCGTTTTTGAAACAAAACAATAATTTTATACAGAGAGCATAACCTAATAGCCATCTGCAATGCAACCATGTGTTCTGCAGAAACAATTACTCTAATAAGCAACACACTTTGTCATCACATTTCTTCATAATATTCTGGTGTAGAAATACATATTCATATTCATCTGGGGTAGACCTATATATAATTTTTTTTTTGGTATGCTTAAATCTATAAAAATATGATGTTCAGGTGAACATTGCAGCAAGATGTTTTTTTTTTTTTTTTTTTTATGTTTTAACAAAGCCAATCAGTACCAGATTAAATGAATACTTTTTTTTTGTTGGAAATGCCTGAATATTTATTAGATATAAAACTTTAAATGGGTACTTAGTTTTAGTAGCTACACGCACTTGGATAATAAGGATTTCTACATACCTCTTCCAATTTCTTGCAAAGGGAAGAAAAAATGAACGCCACCGACTGCATTGCAACAATAATCAACATTTCTTCCAAGTAATTGAACTCACGGTAGCTAAGATGAGAGCTTTTGCATAAATTGGATCCAAAGGCAACAAGCCATTTGATGCCCATTTGGATTGGATAGCCATTTGATCCAAAGGCAAGGGATTGTTAATTGTTTTTTGGCTGATTGATTGAAAAGAATAGTTATCTTATTTGTTTATCATTTGATCTAGAGAAGAACTGTTGTTACCTGCAAACAAAAAACATCCTTAGAAATCCACCTTACTTTGACCTATCGAATGTTTCAACCAATCCATTGTTCAAAAATCAAAGCCTCCTCAAATTACATCAACCATACGTAGCACAATCTACTCTGCCAATCACTACAAACTCAAGCTTAAATGATATACAGCTGCTTCAAAAGCTTCCACACACTTCCATTAGTGACCCAAGTTATCCAATACACAACTCCCTAGCTTCATGTTCTCAACTAAAAATTTCTCAATATAACCATGAATTCTAAACAAGGGAAAATGTATGTATCAACCACATGCAAAACATACAAATCAAAATAATAACTCACTTGATCTTCCCCGCAACAGGCCCTTCTAGGAAGTACCTCTAAAATAAAACCAAGAAAAATAATCAAAGTGGGCAATGATGTGTTAACCCTGCCAATCTCAACTTTAGATATAACTATTGCCACAAGTTTCTCCCTCCTTCATACTTATTTAAATAAATATATGGACTGGTGAGATTTGTTTCTGCTAATAGCCAGGTGTACAACACAATCCCCCACCACACAAACCACTTCATGCCACTAGGAGGAAGATATGTAAGGGAGAGGGCCCAGAGCTATATACCTCTTTAATTATTCAGATGGTGTGAAGATTAACCCATCACATTAACAAATTCAATAACTATCAAGAAACCCCACACAACTATTAAAAAAAAAAAAAAAAAAAGGAACTCATATCTCCAACTAATCTACTCAACAAGTGAATCAAAGAAACAAAACAAAGCATCAAGTTTCCAAAATCAGTAAACAAGAAGACCAATTTCCATAACCAATAACCCCAATTGGGCCCCTCCAGAACCCCAGTGAATCAAAACCCACAATGCAATCTCACTCAACTACATTAAACCAAAACTTCAAGCTATCTTCCCACAATTCTCCTAGCTGGCACCTAGAGAAAACCATTTAACTCCATTTGATCATCTTTCTTGTTGTTGTCAGGGGACAAACCATGCACCAATTACACTTACACTACCAACTTCATGGATCCAGATGTTCAATATAACAAGATCACCAACCAGATCAACAGAGAGAAAAGGATATTGAAATAAGAGCAGAGTTTAGCATTAACAGAAAGTCGTTTCATTCATAAATGTCTTCTCTTGTATAAAATCACATTAAAAACTTAGGCCCAGTTTCAAAGCATAATATGTTCCATGGACCAATTGAACATGAATAGGTATCGGACTGAATATGCAATCCCAAATCAAAAATACACCAAAACTTATCAGTTTCTACCTAAATGCATTGCATTGGGGATTCAAAAAGAAGGAGAGATGGATTTAATTGAAGTTCATCCTCAATCCAAATCACCAACAAAAACATAAAAACAATCCAATGGACATGTGAGGATGATCTCACACAAACAATGAAGCAGAAAACAAATCTCACAAACCTCAGATCTACTCATTCAACTCAATATTATCAACTTCATATAAAAATCTGAAAAGAAAAAAGAAGAAAACTCACCGATTGCATCTCCATCAGACCACCACGCAGCCCCAAATCTTAACCACCCTAGACACATCAGCAGAGGCGATCCATTCGCCATTGGGGGAGAAGCACGCAACAGTGATCTGGTAAGCGTGCTCGCCATAGATGGAGACGTCGAGAGGTCTGTCAAGGTAGCGGATGATGACGGATCTGCCATTACAGTAGAGGATTGCGTTCGATTTTGGGTCCCCTGATATGAGGATCCCTCGGCCTCTCTCTCACGTCGCCAGATGAGAAGAAAAACATGGAAAAGGAGACAAGAAGAAGGGAAAAGGAAAAAAGTTTTCTTCCTCTTTATAAGGTGGGTGGTTATCCGCCCCCACTGAAATTCTGAAAGAACCCACCTTCTAAACTCACCAAATAAAACCATAAAATTTTGAAATTTAAATCCAATTAAATACAACTCTATTTTATTTAATTCAAAATAAAATAAATTAGTTTTATGAAATTTAGGGGTGTTACATTATACACATGTTAAATGGAATCTCGTCCCGAGATTTGGAAGGTAAGAAAGTTGACTGGATTTTGAGAAATACGACTTGTCAAACAAAAGAAGATTTAAAAATAAAATTTTTCAATTGAATTTTATGAACATAAATATTTATCGGCATTGGAAAAGTAGGGGTGTTACATGGAACAAGGATTGGGTGTTACATTATACACACGTTAAATGGAATCTCGTCCCGAGATTTGGAAGGTAAGAAAGTTGACTGGATTTTGAGAAATACGACTTGTCAAACAAAAGAATATTTAAAAATACAATTTTCAATTGAATTTTATGAACATAAATATTTATCGTCATTGGAAAAGTAGGGGTGTTACATGGAACAAGGATTTGCTCACCCATCTATAATACTCCAAATGCCAATTTCAACCTACTAATGTACTATTACCTTGTAAATTGATTTAACAAAAATATGGTATGTATGGAAAGAAAAATAAAGAGAAAAGAAAAGCAGAAGAAGTGAGAGAAATAAACTCCTGGAAGAAGATTTGGAAGATGAAGGGACATAATGGGAGATGATGAAGTGGCCGAAGGAGAAGATGGTTTAGGTTTCGTTCTAACATATAAGCTGCTCTCAATTAGGTTAAAAAAATTCTTTTTTTTTTAAATCCAAATACCCTATTGTTAAATTAATCCGTGCACAACAAACTATCAGTTGATGAGTGAACCCAACTTTTTTTTTGGGTTCCCTTGTCATACAATGGGTTTATATAAGATTTCCCTTTTATGGAGTCCACCCTTTGTACCAAATCCTCACTCTCAAAGAAGATCCTTGCTGAAACGGAAGTCATGTCATCAAATAACAGAGTAGCCAACCTTCTGGCCCAACTTAACACCACATTCCCCGGCCTCATGTTTCACAACAATAACAACAACAACACATCGAGGTTGTAGTGATCCCAATGACCTTCCCATCACGATAGAATCCCCGTTGAATAAAAATTGTGATAATTCTATAGGAAAAACAAAAGAGAATGATTTTGTGTAACACATATTGGACACACCCACGTCAAGACATGCGTTTTACACTCAAAATGCCACTCCCATGCTTTACTTAAATCATCAACTTTTCTCCTTTCCCTTTTTTAGGTTTCAATAGTTTGTAAATATTATGAGTATATTATAGCACATTATTAGTAGTGCATGTGTAACAATATTGATCTACAAGTGTGTTTGTGTATTTTAGTGGGTTTCTCAGTCAATGGGTCGGACACCTTATATATGTGTCATTACATAGGAATTATTTAATACGCAAACAAAGTGCTAAGTCAATAAACAACTTTTAGCATGGAGTTCTGTACTAAAGAATAATCAAGAAAATAAAAATGTCTTTCGTATTCACAAATGGAACTTCATTTGTCATGTCAAAACTAACCAAATTACAAGGATATTCAATCATATTACTTTTTTAAAAATACCACTTTTGTTGCACAAGAAATCAAATAAATCATATGTATGCGAAACTTATAGGAAAATGAATATAATATTAATGTGTATAGAAAATATACAATGAGTTTGTAGTTCTTACTTGCCACTTTCACAAATTAAAACTAATGTATAGGAAACTGATTTCAAAAAGAGTAATATATAGTCCTTTAGCTACCAATGATGTGCTCACCAATATTTCCAACTAAGAAAACATGACATAGGATGAATAACATATATGTTGCTATATGAAACTTACGAGTTGTTTTTCCACTCCAGTTTCACCCACAATAATTAATATATAATAGGTCATTCTTCCTGACTTATTCCACGATTCACTTTTCAACTAAGAACAATATGATATTCATGAGAATCATAATTATAATAAGTACTAAGTACATACAAAAATAAAAGGCAAAAGGAAAGTAACAATTATGGTAATGGTTAAGCTAAAAAAATTACCATAGCACAATTTATGGAATTACAATTTGCATAGCAAGTCGATTTTGTACCAAGCAGTGGAATAAAATATCTTTTCTCCCCAGACATATCAGCGTTGCAAGACATGAAGCAGATAATTGCAAGACTTGGTTACATATGGTGTCAATTTTATTGCAATTAACGGCTTTGTAAAGGGAAAAGAATAAGGAAAAATTCTATGGAATCACTTTTTTGTTATGTAACAAGGACACTTCATTTTCAATAATATATATTTGATTTTTTAAATCTCATTTACTAACACAATTGGATAGTACAGATTCACATGGATATTACAGAAGATCACTGTGATAGCATATCACTATTGCTGCCTCGGTGATGTGTACAGCAACCCAGGTCTTACCTTGAGAACACGCCAAAGAACAAGAAAATTTTAGTTTCCATTGATTGTTCTTCCCACTCAAGCTCTCTCAACCAATGACTAATGCAACTATCACAAGGCAGATCTCCCTTATAGTTACTTGCATAACTTAAATTTCGTACTGGCAAATTAATCAATCAAGTAAACCAAATACCATATTCCTTATTGTATCAATTAGGAATAAATCAAATCAATTTAAAAAACTGTCTTTTCACCTATAGTAACAACAAATACTTACAACCTCAAGATTATAGGGACTTAATCAGAAGCAAGGATGCACAGACTCTCGGAAAAAAAAATTCATATTCGAGTCGGCCATGCGCCCGACACGTACTCTACACGTGGTCAACATGTCAAGGCAATTGACCTGGTCGGACACGTACGCGACACGATCAAGACTCAGTCTTGACACTGCAAATTTGTTTTTTCTTATTTTTGGCTTGGGTGTAAATAGCACCCAAATTGGGTCTTCTTTTTTTTTTGGAAAGCAAGCTGGGTTTTAAGGACCCCAAAACTTTTATACAAATTAAACAAAAACAAAAAAAAAAAACAAACAAACAAACAAACAAACTCTCACAAGAAAGAGAATTCTAGTGAGAGTGAACATGGTTACTAGGCATATATAAATCTTCAACTAGCATTGGCCAAAGAAGAAACTTCTAGTTTTGTATCCCCATCTCTTTTGTTAAGAAGAAGAAGAAGAAGAAGAAGAAGAAGGGGTATGTTGTTAAGAAACCTCTTGGGTCTTCTTCTCCACCATGTGATCGCCAATTGAAGAAGAAGAAGGGGTATGTTGTGATTGTGATCTTTGTTTGCAATCATCGGTCGTGATATTTGTGTGCGGTTGTCAGTTGAAGAAAAAAGAATTAGAAGAAGAAGGGGTCAACGGGAGTCAGTTGTCACAATCGTTGCAATCATGATCTGATCGTCAGTTAAAGAAAAAAGAAAAAGAAAAAAGAAGAAAATAAGGAAATAAGAGAAGATGGGAAATGACTTGTTGGTGTTGTTGCTCTACTATTCTACTGTAAGCTTTCCTTTTGTCTTGAATTCAATTCAATTGATATACCTTCTTTTGTATTCAATTCAATCAGTCTTCCATATTACGAAAATTCTAGGGGTCGAGGGAGGGAACGAGGGAGGGAGCGAGGGATGGGTGGAAGCCACCCATCCGCCTCAAGATGAGCGCCATCGCGCATTTCGAATCCGATGCGCTCATCTCGAGGCGGATGGGTGGTTACCACCCATCCCTCGCCCCTTTCCCTCGCTCCCTCCCTCGCTCTGTAGCAAAGCTCTCCATATTATAGTAGGTAATAGTCTTCCAAAGCATATCAATTCTGTAATAAAAATCCCCAATTCTAGAGAGTCAGGCCTGGTGCGCCAGATCTGTGCCAGGCCTAGCTCTCTACCATTCAACATTCTCGATATGCGCATAATCCCCGCATCTCAAAAATGTGGAATGGTAGAGAGCTAGATCTGGCGCATCATGCCTGGCTCCCTAGACTTGTTCAATAAAAATAAAAAAAATTGTAAGGTTTGACGTGTCGTCATGTCGTGTTCGTGTCTGTGCATCCTTGATCAGAAGTAATACCTGGGGCTATGGATAAGGATTTTCTCTATTGAGCAATCTTGTGCTTTCTAAATTAATTGAAATGAAAAAACAGAGAAAATATTTTTATATAAACTTAAACGTTTTTATTTTAAATCCAAAAAGAATGAAAAGCAATAACCAGTAAGGTTGAAACCTAGATGTTGGTGAAGTCACATGGCTTACCTGACAAAGGAATCATTTTTGTGTCGTTTAAAGCATGGTTTCCATTGAGTAGTGAAGGGGATTTGGTGGTGACGTTCTTGGAGGATATGGACTCGGAAACAACCATTGTTTTAGTATTATACAGAAACTGTAAATCAAGCAGAAGAAAAAATAGTGTATGACTCTCTGACTAAGTGTGATGGCCTTAGCTCTTTTGCAACAACAACATATGCAGAGCGATGGTTTCTTGCAAAAATAATAATAATAATAATAATAATAATAATAATAATAATAATAATAATAATAATAATAATAATAATAATAATAATACTAATATACCGTCAAAAGGTGAACATCGACAAAGCTATAACAGAGAACAAAGAAAAAAAATCAATGGAAATTTTATAAGATTGCATATAAGAAAAAACAATATTGATGCATCAAGCTTTTCTAACTCAAATTAATTGAAAATCCTTTTTTTTTTCCTTTTAGAATGCCAATAATCCCAATCCCCAAAAAATTTGCACTAAGACGAAACAATAAATTAGCATTAGACCTTGGAAACAAATATGATCTAACTAGTGCAAATTTTCAAAACAACCTTGCAGAAATATTCACAGGTGAGCAACATCAACATAAAAAATATAGTAATAAAAAAATCACATGTAAAAATCAATAAAGAAAAACTACTAGAGAAACTTCTTTTGCACAAAAAAAGCTTCCATATACATATGACTGAACAAAAAATCATAGATGTGGCATTGCATGTCAAGAAAAACCACTAGCAAAACTTCTTTTCACTACATCAAATTAGAACTTTTGTAACAACTCTCAAAACAGATTGTACGGGAAACATTCTTGTGATTCTATAATGAATGGTAAGCTACATAACCAAATTCAACAGATCTAGCAGATTAATCATATCTGGCTCTTTCCCATTCCCGAAGGCCCCTTGAAGGTAAAGGTCCCACTTGTCCACTCTCCCAACACACACACAATCATCCAGAGAAGCAAAAGCTTTAACGGTACCTACCTTCAAGTTGGAGATTTTTCTTTTCCTCCAATGACTATAAATCTAGGAAATCTTAAATTTCCCCCAATTTGACCACTGAATCATATGGAACGGAGTTTTTAAGTCAAACTACATAATTCGTATTGCAAGTACGAATTGGTGACATCATCAATCATAAGTCTTCCCATTTTAGTTGAAAAAGGCTTCTGTATTATTAGAGTGCAAATCTACAAGTAAGAATCGTCACCTAGAGAATGTCCTATAGGTCAAATCCCTATAGTTACAACAATCACCGCATCTTGAGCGCCTTTCTAGCACACCATCTCCTCCTCCTTGAAGATTTTATAAAAAGATATGGTAAGCTAAAGGATAGCAACAATTCTAAAACACACTGGGAGTTCACCTGGGATTTCGCCTGGATGGTGCTAGGCACGTGCCCATCCAGGCGTGCCAAGCACGTGTGTGATTAAAGCGGACAAAAAAAAAAAAAAGCGAAGAGGACAGTGGCACACAGTAACACAAATGTGGTGAAGGAGTTCTCTCTCACTCTGCCTCCCTCCCTCCTCCACACAGTAACACAAATCTCCCCCTCTCACTAATAATCTTATAGATAAGAAGAGATGAAGAAGAAGGGTTGCCAATGAGGCCTGAAATAAGGAAGAAATTGGTGTATTTCACAGCTAGCGTGCGAGGCAGCTTCCTTTCCTTCTTTCTTTTTTTGGAGCAGATGGCTATTGACCCAATGAATTGCCTTATGGAGCCTCAACTGTGGGTAAGCTAAGCTTCACCGCACCTCTTCAGTCTCGCAACTAGCAATTAGGTAATGGTTTTAAGAAATCGAGAAATACAAGGGGCCTGAACTGAATGAATTGCAAACATAAAGCAGGTACAGTGAAGCTAGCAATTGACTCTGAATATTGTAAATTGCAAACAACATACATCATGTAAATTGTTCATATATGGTCTACATGAGTATCTAGCTAAGTCTGCTCCAGTCTCTTCTTACTTTGCTCAGCTGCATCTGTAGCTTCAACTTGCATCTTGGCTGTTTGAAGATCAGCTTCAGTTGCTTACTTTTCATCCCTTGCTTTCATCTTCTTTGCCTGACCTACAAACAAAGCTTTTATATGACCAGTGGAATGGAAGCGAACTCCCAGCCTCTTCTTATCTATCTTCGTCTCCAGGCCCTGAGAATCTCAGGAAAGAAGAGCAAAGAATCCCTCTTTTTGCTTCTCTAAATGCTTGAGCTTTTCTTCTGTTTCTTGTTTTTTTTTTTTTTTTGTCCACTTTAATCACACACGTGCCTGGCACGCCTGGATGGGCACGTGCCTAGCACCATCCAGGCGAAATTCCAGGTGAACTCCCAGTGCGCCCTAGCATCTCTCAAAGGATAGATCTCCAAACAACATTTACAAAGATTGGGTTTTGAGCCGACCAACTCTTATAACTGTGCACGGTTTGATTCTCCTTTTGGTCACCGGTCAATGGCACGCACTAGGGTAGGAGGGTCAGAATATGGATTTAGGCACCATCAGGATATTGTTGTGGGGCATGGCCACAAAATTTAGAGCTCAAGAAGTTGCAGTGCCGCTTGTAGCAGAACTTGAGACAACCTAGGTTGTATTCTTCCCCTTTGGTTATGCAATAAAATGAACTTTTTTCAATAATAAAAGAGGGAAACAACATAGAGGATGATTCCATTAGAGAGGTGGGGTTCTTAATTTATTGTTCCCATTATTCAGGCATTTGTTGTTTCAGGTGCTTGGCTTACCTAAAAGAGGCCACTCTTTGACAATATATTTGAAATTGAAACAATAACGTTAACATGCTTCTTTATTAAAAGTTTATGTAGATCATATAAAAATATAGTATTGTAGAAAAAGTTTACATAAATTTTACAAGTAAACACACTTAAAACTAAACAAACTTGCTATGGTAAGGCCCAAGGAAGTTTGACAAACTTGTAGTAGTATTCTTTGGTGTTCCAATCCAAACAAAGAATTTTCTCACGTGGAATGAGTCGTGTCCAACCAAAATGTTCCAAATTCAAATCTCAAAGACCAAGAAGACCCTTTCAAATGAACATATGCATCTTACCCTAGGAGATATTTTTGGACTCTATTGTCTATATTTACAGAAGGTCATTTTGGGTGATTATGACTCATGAGTTTAAGATCATGAGAATGATACTTTATCTGGAAATCAATATGTATGTTTCTTTTCTTATTTTCTGATTTCCTCGAGCCTGACACAATGCAAAGCTCCTTCCAGTGTAGCACCCTTTGCTTGGTTTCTAGCCATAATTGTTTGATAATCATTTAGATAAACAGAAATTATCTCAAAAGTTTCACAACACAAGAAGCAGAGACCAACGCTGTAAATAAGGAAGCAAATAAAAACCAGAAAAAGCCTTAATTCAATTATTTTACCTGATGTATTTTGTATAAAGTCCGGGGAAAGAACCTTCCCATGCTCATTGTGCCCTCCGCCTGCATGGCAGCCAGCAAGAGAAGACAAAGATAGGTTCCAAGGCATTAGTGGGGGGAGTGGGGGTGGGGATCAAGCTAGTGGCATTTCAACATAAGTATATATGGCTGCAGAAAGGTAATAACTAATAAGGGCAACTCACATGAGAAGTAGCAATGAGGAGGAACAAATGTATGATTGAGAGATAAGCTCGAGACGATGGATATGGCTTGTAACGAGGCTGGCTAGGAGGGTGATGGGAGTGAGGTAAGTAGTCTTGTAGTTATTGCCTTGGGGTTGGGTCAATCAGAGGCCATTTGCATCAATCCATGGTAGGTTTGGTTCTGGTCATCCTCAACATCTCCCTGACTTTGTCACCAGCTAGGGGTGGGTTTATTATTATTTCCCTTTCTTCAAGCTCATTACTTTCCAGAGCCTGAAAGGAGTTATGACCTTCTCTTGATCCATACTTGGATCTTTTCTTCTTTGTTTCCTATTGACTTCAACCCAAATCCCTGCTTTGTTAGCTTTGAAGAGTTGTTGGCAAGGAAGCACAGACTCTTCAAAAACTTGTTGTATCCATGTCTGACACACGACACTCGCTCGACACGCCTCCGACACATGTTAGACACTTGGTCAACGTGTTGGCAGGTGTCAGACACATGGTCAACATGTCGGACACGCCTCCAATACACCTGAAATTTGGTCATGACACAGTCAAGACTCGAAAACCAACTTTGTTTTATTTTTTACCTTTAGATGTTTGCAAATAACCATAAAATATAATGGTTGTTGATCTATCTGAAGTGAATGACTATTTCAATTAAGATTCAAGATAAATAGGGCAAAAAGTCATTAAAGCATAGAGGTAATCTATGTTTCTTCTTAATATTTGCTTTTTCTTTCCTCTACTTCTTCTTTACTATATTTTTTTCTACTATAATTTTTTCTTGCAACAATCTCATCTTCTTCAAGACACTCTAAGAATGCACTTTATTATATTATTATTTATATTTATATAACTTATTAAAAAATAGTATGATGCGTTGACGTGTCCCCGAGTTCTAGTTTTTGGGAAATTGTCGAGTTGGCGTGTCGTGTCCGTGTTCGACACGATGCATGTATCCGTATCCGTGCATCCTTGGTTGTTGGTTATTCTTCCTAGGGGTGGGCAAACGGGTCGAGGATCCACGGATTCAAACCGAACCGGACCGTTTTTCTCTAAACGGTCCGGATTTTAATTTTGTGTTTTTAGATACGGTCCGGACCCGGTTCCTATTATTTAAAATGAAACGGTCCGGGTTTGACCCGTTTCAAATCACAATTACATTACAATTACAATTTACTAAACCTAAATAGGAAGTTGAAGACTTGTTACTTTGTTAGAATAGAAATAGAAACTAAAACTTAGAGCTTCTTCTCTAGTTCTCTGTAGCCGCACAAGCACAAGCTGCACAACCCACAGGATCATCTCCTCTCCTCTCTGGTCTACTCTTCCCCTATCTTCTCTGTAGCCGCACGGCCTCACCCGCATCCTCTCCTCTCTGGTATTCTTCTCTTCCCCTCTCTTCTCTGTTGCTTGTTTGTTGTTGCTTGCAGTTGTTTGTGTTGCTGCTGGCCTGCTGCAGTTTTAGTTTTAGTTTGCTGACCTGTTGTGGCCTGATGAATTAAAATGTTGTGATTTAGCTGATCTTCCACACTTTTGTACACAATCTTACTTTTTCTGATCATTTGTTTGCTAAAATCAATTGATAATTATCATATAGAGACAACCATTTGTGAAATTTTTAGGTCTAAATTGAATGTTTAGCATCAAACTAAAGGAACACTTTTTTTCTATTAAATACTTAATAAAGCTAAAAGCCATCTTTCAGCTTATGATGGGTTTAGTGATCTTTAATTTTCTCTGTGATTACAATTAATATATACATTATATCTGACACTGACTCATTTGACCGACTTCTAAGCCAAGTTTTCATGCTTATGAAATTCAATTGTTATACAATTTTACAGGATAAAGTAGAGGAGTGATGTCAGCTCATCTTGGAATACACTTCAAGCATCCATGGCAGAATCATGAGCAACAAACGAAACCGGATCAACTTAGATTTGGTACTGTTTGGAACCGTAGGAACCAGACCGTTCCAAACGGTTCGAGTTAGGTTCGATTTCAATGTTCAAAACAAAGGGATCCGTTAATTTTAAACGGTTCGAGTTAGGTTCCTCCAAATTTGAAACCTATCCGGATCGTGCCCACCCCTAATTCTTCCTCTTCCCTGATCATAGTCTCTTCTTCTTATGATCGCCTTTTATTTTTTGTTTTTGCAACTTACTCAATGTTTTCCATGCAATTTCCTTGAGAATGACCAAAAGTGGAGCATATGGAACACATCAGAGGAGTCCAAGGATAATCCAGCACAACCTCTCCCTCAGTTCTACCCTCATCAAGTAAGATCTTTATAGGCAACTGTGTATTAGGTTTAATCTCAACACACACTGTTGCGCACATCAATCTAGTTGTAGCCCTATCGAATCTGATCTGATCGACTTCCCGATGATACTGGCAATGTAACTTAGGCCTTCTGTGGGAACATTATATGTGCATCCAGACTGGAATAGTAGTGATTTTCCCTTCTTATGCTTTTAAGGTCCTCTTTCCACGATTTAACTATCATCAATTTGTCTTTATTTTTTAATGAGTGGTCCTCCAAAGCAACAACTCTATCTTCATCATTGTTGAATTTGAAGAAAGAAGAATTCACTATTAGAGGTCACTTCAATTCTACCCTTCAGTTTCCATCTTCTTTCAACAGCCAATTTCACTTGGCTGAGAAATTGGTTCTCCCACACCAGTTTGGTTTTTTCACGAATATCTTGTGGGCATACCAAAACCCCTTCTTCAACAGCAATGTTTACGTAGTAAATAAGGGGCTCTTCAACCAAATTTGTATTACCGACTCCAAATAGATGGTTCCAACCAGTTATTGGAGTATGATATTGGATGTCATGTTCCTTGTAACTAACTGAGGTAGAGGGAGTAATTAATGAAATTCTAAGTGCGTGTTTTCTCGTTAAACATACAATTTATGTTAAAATTGTCAGTAATCATCACAAATTGTATAAACCTACTCTACTCCTGGTAAGTGAAAGTATCTTCTTGCATTCTCCATTACTTGCAATTAGACAACCACAATGCATGCATTTAAGCAATAGACTTTTAGAACCAACACACAAGTTGGTTTAAGATGAAATCGAAAGAGAGAGAGTTGGAAATCTAGGGTTTCAAAGTGCATGCTACTTTATCTGCAAGTGAGTTGTAAGAGAGAACCAACTCCACTTCTAGCGATGCAATTCACGAACGAATGATTTGGTTTCGAATTTTAGTTTGGTGGCCAATTCGTGCGCTGTAGATCCAATTCACTCACTCAAGATCGCCAACACCTAAATTATAAAATAGGAAATTGAAAAGTCCTTCAATTTATTTATAAATATAAAAAGGCCTTCACATCTAACTTTTGATTTGTTCTTTTAAACATTCATTAATTACATTCAAGGTCATAACATAATTTATTTAAAGTCCTCCAATTTATCTATAAATTATAAATAAAAAATAAAAAAATAAAAAATAAAAACCCGCACATCTAACTGTTTTATTTCCTTCAAAGCCAACCCATGTAAGCATTCATAAATTATACTTAAGCATTAAACGTAATTTATTTCAAATCCCCAATTATTTATAAATTATAAAAAGACCCTTATATCTAATTTTTTGATTTTTCATTTGCCCTCCACATTTATATTCTTACAATCAAAATCAGCCATTTTCAAACATTAATTAAAAAAAAGTAAAATGTGTATATTATCAACCTTAATTTCAGTTTTCAATTTTGTTCTCCCTCAAATTAAACAATATCCATCATATCCCTGTCATTTCCCTCCCTCTCTGTTTTCTTGCTCTTCTCCACCGCCGTTGATCCCCTTCTTCCTCATTTCCCCGCCTTCATCTCTCTGTTTCGCAACCACCGACCCCTTTTTTCCCCACTCTATCTGTTTTGCAACCACCCCCACCCCTCTTCTTCCTCTTTATCTGTTTCGCAACCTCCCCACCCCCTTCTTCCTCTCTCTCTGTAATCTTCATATCCACTATTTACGTGCACGTAGTACGCTTCCACTCTTAGTGCTTGAAAATGGGAAAACCTTTCCTTTCTTCAATAGTTCCTTGGAGTATGTTACAGTTCTTTTGAGTGTACCTCAAATTTGCAAATATGCATCTCAGTAAAAAGTTATTGGTGCTTTTGCTTTCTTGGATAGATATGTGGCATAACTTCAACTACCCTAACCTCTCTAGTAGAAGTTGTGCTATTGTCTCTCCTCTCATTAAAAAAAAAACAAAAACTAAAAATTTCTCCTACTCTATTAGGCATGTTGACCAATGTATGAGTTTATCTGTGAAGTTTTATCAGGCCCTTAAGCAATATTAACATTCTAAGGAACTTGGCCTTATAGCTAATTTTCATGGGAAGGCTTATTTGCATGGATAAAACTACAAAAGGACTCTGGGATAACTTTTATTAAGTTATGCCTTGAAGTCTGACCTACTAAGGACCTCCGCATCTCATTCAAATTCAAATATGAGGATGGGAGGAGTTGTGGTGTTTTTGAAGTACACGTGATGCCAGGTCAAGGGGTAGCGCCAACGAAGTACTAGCTCAGCTGATAAACTTGTGGCGGATGGTATCACAAGTCTAGGATTCAAATCATGCTGGAAAAGTTTAATAATTTTGGGATCTAATAAAACCTCTCTTGCCTTTCAAAAAAAAGTCAAAGGTAGTTGTAACTATTCACTCAAAACCTTGAAAGAGGTAACCAAGTAAAAAGCCAAGGGACTATGATAAATGATCAGGTTGTCAAAGCTTCCAAGAACAACTCAAAGGAAAATAACATGGATTGGATTTTTGAAACAACAACCATAGGGGAAATAGGAAAAAAGGGAAGAACAAAGTCGATGTTAAGCGCATTGAAGCCTATGACAATCTTGTGGCCCCAAGTTGACTTCCGAATGATTGCAACTTCTTGATTGGAGTTGTTAAAAGTTCAGAGTATGTGGAGAACTTCAAAGGATGGGGGTTTTTCATCAAAGAGAATGGATGATATATTTGATATACTCAAGTCTATCTTTCAAAGGAGAAGATTATAAGGCTAGTAGGGCTTTAAGAAATGTTGAAGATGATATTGTCCAGAGAATCAGACCTACGATGGCCTAATCATAAGAGTGACGAGAAATGAGGGGTGATGAAGAAGATAATAGAGAAATCTATTTCCAAACCTATTAGAAATTGTTCTAGACTGAAATTTAGTTTTGAGCACTTAGCATATAGTAGGCACAATTTTGAAATGCATAATATATCGGCATACCTCGTTAACTTTAGCTTTTGCTATTAGGTGAACTGATGTAGTCGATTCCTGTTCTCCTTCCTCGCTGCTACAAGTAGCACACGTGAGTCAATGACCATCGTGTGGTAGTCGATGGCACTCCGATGCTTAAGTTAAATAAGGCTCAGGAGAGATTTAAAACTATAAATTGGGTTTCTATCGCATACCTTTAAGTTCATCGACCTTATCTTCCTTTTATAGTGTGAGAGTCCTTGCTCGACTAGGCCTTTGGTGGCATAGTTTTAGGAAAGAGATCTTGCTAGAGATCCTTTCCTAATTGGGAGTTTTCCATGTGGGATAGTTTCTCTACACGAATCGTGCTCTTAGATTTGTAGAAGAGCTTTCCTTTTCTGAGTGTTGTCCATGCAAGGAAGTTTCTTTGCCCGACTTATACTCTAGTATTTGTTTCCTAGTCAGATCCAATGTGTTGCAGACCTGCTAGTCTTGGGTAGATCTCTTAGATACTTGCCTTAGAAGTCTTACGAGTATTAGGCCTGACCGCATGACATGTGGGTTTAATGGCTCATTGCAACTCGGATCCAATTGTCTAGAACCTGCCAATAATGGGCTTAGTGTTGTTTGGGCTTTGCTGGATGCAGTCGAGCCTGCTTTGTTTTGTTGATGAGATTATCATATGACACGTGTACGGTGCTAAGCAAAGGACGGTTTGGTGTATCATCAGCTGCTCCCCCGAGTTAGTGGGCCATCACATCAGTCCACTAAATCGCTTTGATATAATTTGTACAGTTGTGATGATTGAACCTGAAAAGTTGTCACAAGCAGCGCACATCATTAAATGATTTTGTGATCGTTCAGTAAGGAGAGGGGGCGTGACTGCCTGTTGCTTATATAAGTCGCCGCTTTTGTGAGACAAAGTTTTTCCACCTTATATTTCTTCTACCTCCTTTCTATTTTATTTACTCTGTGTTCTTTGTTGCAAATCTTTTCTTTTTAAAAGTTAAAACTTTTTTCTTCATGGCGAACAACGTCGAACTTACCCCCGGATAGAATATGCTCTATGTTTGCCATACTTTTTACCAGGAATAGAAGGGGTCCGATTTGGATAAGCTTCGTGAGGACAATGGGAATTTTGAAGACTTGGAGCTTACTCTGTTGAGTGCTACTCATAGTTCGTTGACGCCCCAGCAAGGGTTCATTGCCTCGCACAAAAGCATGTTCTAAGCCGAGCTTCGCTTTCTTATTTCGGAGGATATTTGGCATTTCCTAGCGCACCTTCGTATTGCCCCTACTCAAATGGTGTGCATATATGACGTGAACCTATGACATTTGTTGCATTTACAAACAATATTTTTTGCATCTTGTTGCATTGTTGGCCAATAGTACCCAAGGGTTAGAGCTTTGTGGGCAAGGGTTTTCACACCCAGATGATTTTCACATATCTCATCGTGGATCTTTCTCAGGACGTGATCTGCCTCGGGAGGGGACAAACATCAGAGCAGAGGTCTGGTTGCTGATCTTCTGTATAACTTGTCATTTAAGATAGTGTATTGTGTTGCTCTGCTTCTGAGTTTTCTAGCTTCGGCTTTCTCGGACGGCATGGCTCCGTTTTCGATGTATTTGAGAATCGGAGTCATCCAACTAGCCTCTGTGCTTGGGGCGCAAACATCGATAGGCTCTTCTTCGTCAAGGCTTGATTGCTTTCGATATTTGATGAGACCGTTTGAGACTTTTGCGGAGGCTGAGGCTTCATTGGCTAGAGCATCAACTCTTTTATTGTCGTCTTGGGGGCATTGTAAGAGCTTACATCTCTTGAACCCACTTATTACATGGAGTACCTTTCCGCGGTAGGCTATCATGTGGGGATCTTTGTTATTGAATTCTCCCTTGACCTAGTTGACTACCAGTCTTGAGTCGCTATACGCCATTAGTTGATCCATCCCGATCCCCTTTGTTAGCTTTAGGCCAGATAGGAGGGCCTCTTATTCAGCCTCGTTATTTGAGGCAGGAAAACTGAACCAAACGATTTCCTCGATAGTGAAACTGCTTGGGGAGTGGAGGCTGATTCCAGCTCCGTTTGCTTTTCCTAGTGATGACCAATTACAACGCAATGTCCATATTTGATTGTTTGAATCTTGGGCTTGAAGTTTTGCCATTGGTTCCTCTCTGCCAGTAAACTCAGCGATGAAGTCCGCCAGCGCTTGGGCTTTGATGGTGATTCTTGGGCATAACTTATGTCAAACTGTCTGAGTTCTACCGACCATTTCATTATTCTGCTAGATAGTTCTGGCTTGTGCAGTACCGTGCGGAGCAGGTGCTTGGTTAGAACTATTATAGAGTAGGCCTGAAAATAAGGCATCAATTTCCTCGAGGATATGACTAGTGCCAAAGATAATTTCTTCAGGTCTCCGTGAAGGTTTTGCTGGGGTAGTACACTGGTCTTTGGATTCCCCGATCGTCACGCACAAGAGCTGAACTAACGGCATGCTTGGAAACGGACAAGTATAAGTAAAACATTTCTCCTGTTGCCGATTTTGATAACAGCTCGGGGCTCCCCATGTATGCCTTCAAATTCTGAAAGGCTTGCTCACTTTCTTCATCCCACGAGAATCATTTGTTCCATCTCAATATTTTGAAGAAATGAAGGTACTTGTCGGATTATTTGGATATAAACTTGTTGAGGGTTGCCACCCTCCTAGTCAGGCTCTGAACGTCTTTGATGTTGGCGGGGAATTTCATGTCGAGAAGAGCCTGAATTTGCTTTGGATCAGCTTCAATTCCCCTTTGGTTCACTATGTAACCTAGGAATTTCCCTGACTCGACTCTGAATGTACACTTTTGTGGGTTGAGTTTCATCTGATATTTTCGGAGTTTACTGAATGCTTCGGTGAGGTCTATTATGTGATTGGGGTTGTGGAGGCTCTTGACCAACATATCATCTATGTAGACCTCCATGTTCTTATCGATTTGTTCTTTGAACATTCGGTTCACCAGTCGTTGATACGTTTGACCTGCATTCCTCAAGCTGAATGACATCGCCCTGTGGCAGTATATTCTTATCTCAGTTATGAAAGAGGCCTTTTCTTGATCTAAATGTGCATTAATATCTGGTTGTAGCCCGAGTAGGCATCCATGAAGCTCAGGAGACTGTGTCCGGGGGCGGCGTCTACCATATGATCGATGCGGGGAAGTGGAAGTTGTCCTTCGGGCACGCCTTGTTCAAGTCCGTGTAGTCTACGCAGACTCTCAACTTCCCATTTTTCCTCCTTACCAGTATGGTGTTTGCCAGCCAGTCTGGGTATCACGCTTCCTTGATCATGTCTGCATTGAGTAACTGTTGTACCTCCTCGTTGATGATTTTATTTTTCCAGGCGCCAGAGGCCTCTTCTTCTGCCGTATGGTTTTCCTTGTGGGGTCCACCTCTAGGCGACGAGTGATCAATGATGGGTTGATTCCCACCATGACTCGCATGGTCCAGGCGACGATGTCTTGGTTATGCTGTATTAGCTTTGTTAGCTGCTCCTCAAACTCTTTGTTTAAGTGAGAACCTATCTGAACGACCCTACTGTTATGAGGGTTGTCGAGGTAAATCATTACGATTTCTTCCTTCGATTGACCAACGTTGGGTTTGCCCCGGGGGCTCACCGGAGCTTCATCGTTTGAGATTGGTTGTTCTATCCCAACTTCTTTAGCAAGATTAAGAGACATCCTAGCTGCGGGCTTCGTCGTCAGCTGAAAATTATCAGGCTACTGTGGGATCACGTATTGGCATTCTCTGGCCACTGCTTGGTCACCTCGTACAGTACAAACTGTTTGATTGACTGGGTACTGATGCATATTGGTACAAAGTGGAAACTACTGCTCCCATTTGGTGTAACCAGGGTCTCCCCATAACAACGTTATAAGTGGATGGTGTGTCAATCACTATAAACTCTTGAAACAGGATTTTCTAACACGGTATCTCTCCCACGACTACTATTAGTTGTATCTTTTCCATCAGGAAGCGCTTTTCTCCGCTGAAGTCAATCATCGGACGGTTATAAGGAGTTAGGACCTCTTTTTTTAGCTGCATGTTGCGGAATGTGCAAAAGAATATAACGTTCAATAAGTTCCCCGTGTCCACCAAGGATTTCCTCATTTCCCAATTTGCTAGGGAGATCGTGACTACAAGAGCGTCATTATGTGGAACCTGGACGTGTCAGAGGTATTTGTTCGTAAAGGCTAATAATATAGGAGGATCATGGATCCGAGCGCGTGACTTCTATCGGTTGTCGCATATCGCTCGGACCCTCATCTCTCTGAGGGCTCTTTTTTGGACCTATTTGATTGCTCGGATTCGGAATGTGCCCCATGGAGGATGTGTATCGTGCTTGCCGATTCGTCCCTTACTCCCTCGTCGGAAGGGACGGAGGGTTTCTCTTCGGACTCGACCTTTTTCCTAGCGGTCTACTCCTTGTCTAGAATGATGTAACTTTGTGCTTCCTTTACTATGTCCGCCATATTTGCTAGGGGTCCAAAGTTAGGAAGTTATAAAACTTTTCGTTCCTCAAACCGTTGGTGAAGGCTGCGACGGTTGTTGTGACGTTACAAATGTTGACGGAAGTCAACTCATCATTGAAGCAAGTAACGTATGTTGTTAATGTCTCATCCGGCTTCTGTTTCATGGATTTGAATATCTTCATCATTGGCAAATCTAACATGGGGCATGTTGCCACTACCGCCGGCACGGTGTCTAACTTGGGGTCTGTATATGGAATGATTGCAGATCTAACTTGGGATCTGTTGCCACTGTCGCTGGCACGGGGGTGCGAGCATGTTCCCCCTGTGTCGCCAGTACTGCCGGAAGTAGTGGTATAGCGCTAGTTTGACGTTTGATGCGTCCCCCTAGTCTCCATTGTTATGGGATCTAGTAGTCACCATCTTCTTGATCTCTGAAGAGAGATGATGTCAGTGCTTTGCTAGGAACTGTCGTTCCCACAGAAGGCGGATGCAGTTGAATTTCGCTCCTTGCTTGACCTTGACCTGCACAAGGAACGCACGTGAGCCATAAACCACCGTTGTGGTAACCGATGACACTTCGATGCTAAAGTCAGACATGGATCTGAGGAAAGCTTAAAGCTGTAGACAGGGAATTTGTAGCGTATCTTTGTTCACCATCCTCATGTCTTATTTATAGTGTTGGAATCCTAGTTCGACCAGGCCATCAGTGGGGTAGTTTAGGGAAAGAGATCTTCTTGGAGATCCTTCTCTAATTAGGAGTCGTCTTGTAAAGGAAAGTTTTCCTATTAGACATGTGCTCTTAGATGCACGGGAGATAGTTCCCAATTGGAGTGTTGTCCATATGTTGAAGTTTCCACGTACGACGTATGCTCTGATATTTGCTTCCTAGTTGAAGACAAAGTACTGCTGGTTTGCCCGTTCGAAGCTAATCCCCGAGATACTTGCCTTAACAGGTCTTACGGGTATTGGAGATGGTTGTGAGACATGTGGGCTTAGCAGGACATAGTAATTTGGGTCCGTCTGGTGGACTGCGCTATGCAGGCTTGATGCTGCTTGGGTCATATCAGTGTTAGGCTACACTTTGATATGTTATTCCTTGAGATCATCATGACACGTGTACGGTGTAAAAGAGATGACGTTTTGGTATATCATCATTATTCAAGTCCAATACATACCAAACATTATTTAATATCGTAAAGGTCCATTATGCAACTTTACTCGAATTTCGCCTATCCTAGCAATTTGGTTCCCATGCATAGAAAACTAGAGAAGCAATCTACAAATTATAGGTAAAACCCGAATGAAGGATCTGTTCGTCAAAATGACCACCCATCAACATTGAACATGTCATAACAAACTCATCATCACTTTTTGAATCCAAAGTGCACGCCACATTTTCACCCAACTTCTTCCTTTCCTTTTGCCCAACAACTTTTAACTTCTCGCAGTTAACCTTCTATTGTCCCTTCTGGCAACAGTAGGCACTACATCCGTTGGTAGTGCATCCAGCGTGAAGAAATTTGGTTTTCTTGTTCTCTATATATTGTTTAGTTCGAGGCCTTTCTGTAGTTGAGATTTCTTGTTTATTTTTGTTGTAATCATGTAATTCTTATAGGTATGCAGGATTGCTGAAGACAATACTGGTCTCGACTTCAGTGACCAAATCAGTTCTTTGGAAAACAAATATCTACAGGTAATTTCTTAATTTTTTCCATTTTACAGATGTCATTGTTCACTCGTTCTGTTTAAGTTGTAGTCATTCTTCTTGTTGTTGGAATTTTCCAAACCTCTTGAAAAGCCGAAAAGTTTGTTGGTAGTGTTTCTATGGTGTGAAATATTAGTTTTATAGAAGAATTTCAAAGCAGAAACTAGCCTGACACATTCCTATAAACTGCACTCAACTACACAAGCCAGAGGCCCAGTATGTTTGCAGAGTTGTTGCTATTATTGTTAATGACAATCATGCCTCTTATTTCATTTTGGCTCAGGCTCTAAAAGATTTATACACGCGTATGACCCCCATTCAATGCCTAAGTATTGCTTGTCATCCAACCAGACCAACTGTCCTTGATCAAATATTAAACATCACATAGAAGGTTGATTATTCACCATTTCACTAGTTCTTTTGCTTCAAAATGTTTAGCTTATAAATCCTGTTCCTTTTCTTGTTCTTCCGTTTTTTAAGTGGGTGGAGCTTCAGGGAGATCATGCAGGCTACGATGATCCAACCACTGTGACAAAGCTTGGAAGCATAGATGGTAAAACTTACATGTTCATAGGTCATCAAAAAGGTAGGAACACGAAGGAAAATATAGCATGCAACTTTGCATTGCCGACTCCCCAGGGTTATGTTAGAAATTATGTAATGTATATAAAGAACAATATAGTGAAATCGTATACACAATGTTTCAGTTACAAGATGACTAATTGACTCGCCCTGACAAGTAATAGTTTCTATGCAGCTACCGGAGGGCTTTGCGGATAATGAAAATTGTTGATCATCATTCCATCCCACTCGTTACATTTATTGACACACCGGGGCGTTTGCTGATCTCAAATCTGAGGAACTTCGTCAAGTCCTATCCTCTAGAAATCCTGGATACACTTTCTTGAAATGACTTAGAGATGATTTCATCTGGTCTACTGTATGCAGAGTGAAGCCATAGCTCAAAATCTGATAACTATCTTTAGTCTAAAAGTTCCAATCATTTCTATCGTAACTGGTGAAGGTGGCTCTGGTTGTGCACTTGCTATTGGCTGTGGCAATAAGCTATTCATGCTGGAAAACTCTGTTTTTTATGTTGCTAGGTTATCTTTCTTCCTATTTACTCTCTTCTTCGTTTTGTTCCATTTTCAAAAATTAATAAATTCAACACATTCATTTAAAAATTTTGCTCTCTCTTGAACAGTCCTGAAGCATGTGCGGCAATCTTGTGGAAATCATCTGGAGCAACTCCCAAGGTATGTTCATCTGATTACTCGGTCTCCATAGAGTAAGATTCATCTTCTTTCATAGTGTGTACATGTTTAGGCTGCTGAGAAACTAAAGATAATAGCTAAAGAACACTACAAGTGCAAAATTGCAAATGGAATCATTCCTGTAAGTTTCTTCTGTCTTGTTGTGTGTTTTCCCATATACTGAAGTATTTTACTCTTAAAACGTAGTAAAATTTGAGTAGCATACTATTTGAGTTGCTTGCCAATTCCAAATCAGATGAGGGGCGGTTTTGTAGTCACTCCGATGAACCTTTGACAAACCTCGATGAGTGAATTGTTCTTCAGACCCACAAGGATCATTCAGAACTTATGGTATCCTTGATATTAGTTTAAAAGGCAATAATATCTTAATTACAAGAACCTCTTGGTGGTGCATGTTGGAAAAATCCAATAATGTTAGCACACATATGTAATGCAATGTGTATTGCTATCTTAAAGAGTAGTCCATCTAATATGTGATCTAATAGGGGTGTTGGACTATAAGGTATTATTAAATAATATGGTGTAAATAAGGATGTAATTTATAATTCAATGAGGGGCAGAATTGGAAATTCACAGCCCGTAAGTTATAGGGTTATAACTTACGAGCATTATAAATATGTGGTTGGTCCCCGATTGAGCGTTGCGTGAAGAAACTGTTTTCTGTATCCTCTCAACAGAGACTCTAAGTTGTACGCTTGAATCAATCGGAAGATCCAACTTATCACAATCAAAAGTAAATCGCTATGGATCAAAGTATGTTTCTATTCTTCGTTTGTTTCCATTGAATCAACTAGAGTTTTAAGTTATTTGGTTCTATACATCAATTGGTATCAGAGCAACTTCTGTTGATTCCATGTGAAATTATAAAGAGGAAAACGTTTTCATTATTTTGATTGCATTTTGCGATTATAATGTTACACTATTCACTGCTACAGTGATTATATGCGATTACAGTGATTATGCATGTACAGAGATATTACAGTGATTCTCCAGTTAATTAAGTATTATGCCAAGAATCAATAGAATCACTGCATGGGTGTAATACAATTTATATAAGGACTCCAGAAAATAAAGCATACAATTAACAGGCCCAATTTATACAATTTGTATAAGGACTTCAGAAATAAAATACTTTATTTCTGCTGTGATTCTCCAGTTATTCTGCAGAAGCAATATAAGGTGATTTTGCATGTACAGTGATTATGCGATTTATGCAATTCTTTATATTGTTTCATTACAATTCAGTGATTATATTGCAATTATATTCATGTTCATTGTTTTATTACAATTCCGTGATTATTGATTCAGTGATTATGCAATTCGGTGTACATTGAAATAGATTATAAAAAAATAAAAATAAAAAATTGTCTCGATTCACTGTTGAATCGAAAGTCGGATGGTGACTGTTGGACCATGGTGACTGTTGGGCCTGTTGGTAAATATTGTTTTGCTATTTGGCCTATTGGTAACTGTTGGGTCTTGCTGGACTTGTTGGATCATTTGGACTTAATGGGTCTTGGTTTGGGCTCACATATTTTACATAATTGGGGTTTGATTAATCATGGGCTTTATCCTGTTTTATTGGGATCTATTCAATTTTTGGGCTACATTTTATTTAGACCCATGTTTAAATTGTATTAAGGTGATAATTTAGTTAATACTCCAAATTTATAAATAGATTATAATTTTGGTTTCATGTATCATTATTGTGTTCCTTATTTCAAATTTACACAATTTAACTAATAGATTGCCAAAGCAACCACTATTAGGAAAATTGGTTAATTTTAAATAAGTGAGCATACTAAATCCATGTGAAACAATTGGCCCAAAGGAAGATTGTTTTGACCGGATAATCCATAGTCTTGAATATGTGATACGGTTTGGTTTACCATGCTTTTATTATGTCGGTCCAAAGAAATGCATAATATTATGCTGGTTTCGTTGTGTAAGAAAAGTACCACTTACATATTGATATTTCTGTCCAAAGACTAAATAACAATGTTGTGCTAGGTATTTTGATATGGTTTTTTACCTATTGTATGAATTTAAAGTTTATGCAATTTGAATAATGATGTGAACATGTTATTTATTTAATTTATTCTCTGTACAGTTTCTATGTCTGCTACTAGTATATTTGCTGGTGTAAATAATATTCTCATGCTCAATGGGACAAACTTCAAGGATTGGAAAGAGAACGTGTTAATCGTTCTTTGATGTATGGATCTGGACCTTGCCTTAAGGATTGAGCAACCCGCTCCTCTTACAGATGCAAGTACTCCTGATACCAGGAGATACTTTGAGAAGTGAGAACGCTCCAATCGCATGAGTCTCATGCTCATCAAGCGAGGTATTCCAGAAGCCTTTAAGGGTGCAATATCCGAAGGGGTGACCAATGCTAATGAGTTCCTTGCTGAACTTGAAAAACGTTTTGCTAAAAACGATAAGGCTGAAACAAACACTCTTTTAGCTAGCTTGATTTCATTGAAGTACAAAGGCAAAGGGAACATTAGGGAGTACATCATGGAGATGTCCCATCTTGCTTCAAAACTTAAGGCACTAAAGCTTGAGTTGTCTGAGGACTTACTCGTGCATCTAGTTATGATATCACTTCCTCCACAATACCGCCAGTTTAAGGTTAGTTACAACTGTCAGAAGGAGAAATGGACTCTTAATGAGCTCATTTCATACTGTGTGCAAAAGGAAGACAGGTTGAAGCAAGGCAAAACGAAAATTGCTCATTTTGCAAGCATCTCTAAAGATAAGGGCAAAAAACGAAAGAATGGTAATGAAACTGCTAAGGGTCCATCACAAAAGAACACAGAAATGCAATGAAGGTTGTTTCTTTTGTAAGAAATCTGGACATGTAAAGAAGGAATGTACCAAGTATCACGCATGGCGTGCTAAAAAGCGTATGTTTCTTATTTTGGTCTGTTCTGAGGTTAACTTAGCTTCAGTACCTAGAAACACTTGGTGGTTAGATTCCGGTGCTACTACTCACATAAGTGTTTCTATGCAGGGTAGTCTGAGCTACCGAAAGCCAAATGATGTTGAAAGACGTATCTTCGTGGGCGATGGAAAATCGGTAGAAGTGGAAGCAATAGGAAGCTTTAGGTTACTATTAGGAACTAGTTGTTATTTGGAACTGAAAGGCACTTTTGTAGTACTGTCATTTAGACAGAATTTGGATATCGTTGTTCATTTGAAAATAATCAATTTAGTCTTTCATTAAATTCCAATATTATTGGTACTGGTTCATTAAGCACATTTGATAACATATATCTTCTTGACACTATTGCAACATATAATGAAACCTTGCATGTGGAATCACGTGGTACTAAGCGTAAGCTATATGAAGGAAATTCATCAAAACTATGGCACAAACGCTTAGGACATATCTCGAAAATGAGAATGGAGAGACTTGTGTCAGATGTCATATTAAATTCTCTTGATTTTTCAAACTTTGATGTCTGTATTGAGTGCATCAAGGGAAAACAGGCCAAACAAAGGACATTGGGTGCAAACAGAACTTCAGACGTCTTAGAATTAATCCACATAGATATTTGTGGACCATTCCCTTCGGCTTCTTGGAATGGTCAACAATATTTTATATCATTCATAGATGATTACTCACGCTATGGGTACCTATATCTCATTCATGAGAAATCTGAGTCACTGGACATGTTCAAAGCATTCAAAGCTGAGGTTGAGAACCAACTCAACAAACAAATTAAGAGTGTCAGGTCTAACCGTGGTGGTGAGTATTACGGTAGATATGACGGTTCAGGTGAACAACGTCTAGGACCATTTGCTAAATTCCTAGAGGAATGTGGAATCGTCCCACAATACACCATGCCAAGATCACCTAACATGAATGGTGTAGCTGAAAGATGAAACCGAACTCTTAAGGACATGGTAAGGAGCATGATCAGTCATTCTACTTTACCTGAATCACTCTGGGGAGAAATACTAAAGACAGAATCTTATATCCTTAATAGAGTACCAACTAAAGCAGCTACCAAAACACCTTATGAACTTTGGACAGGCAGAAAACCTAGTCTAAAGCATTTTCACATTTGGGGATGTCCAGCTGAGGCAATGCCTTATCGGCCAAATGAAAGGAAATTAGACTCCAAAACAGTGAGCAACTACTTCATTGGTTACTCTGAGCGATCAAGGGGCTACAAATTCTATAATCTCACTATTAAGTCCATTTTTGAAACGAGGACAACAACATTTTTTGAGGATGTCAAGTTTGGGGAGAGAAATAAGGTAAGAGACATTATCTTTGAGGAGGAGACTTCGACTCCTACTACTGTTTTTGACAATGTATATGTTCCAATACCTATCATTGATCAAGAAGCTGGTCTGGAACCTCAACAGGACAATGTTGAACAACTCCCTGCTCAAATTGAAGAACAAACTCAACAACCTCAAGCTCAAATTCCATTAAGGAAATCCACGAGAGAAAGGAGAAGTGCTATTCCGGATGATTATATGGTCTTTCTCCAAGAACATGAGGAAAATGATGGATTGGTGGAAAATGATCCAATCAACTTCCATCAAGCCATGCAGGATTCTAACTCTCAAAAGTGGATAGATGCTATGAATGAGGAGTACAAGTCTATGCAAGACAATCAAGTTTGATATCTTGTCTCGTTACCTGAAAATACAAAACCTAGTGGTTGTAAATGGATATTCAAAACCAAGAGGAACTCAAAAGGTAATGTAGAAAGATATAAGGCTTGTCTTGTAGCTAAAGGCTTCACTCCAAAAGAAGGCATCGACTATAAAGAGACTTTCTCTCCGGTGTCAAAGAAAGACTCATTTCGGACAATCATGGCACTTGTTGCGCACTTTGACCTTGAGTTACATCAGATGGATGTTAAAACAGTGTTTCTCAATGGCGACATTGATGAAACAATTTATATGGTGCAACCAGAAAACTTTGTGTCTGGAGACTCCAAGAATATGGTTTGCAGACTAAAGAAATCCATCTATGAGCTCAAGCAGGCTTCTCGTCAATGGTACTACAAATTTCAACAAGTAATTGTCTCGTTTGGTTTTGAGACAAATGTTGTTGATAATTGTGTATCATAAGTTCAGTGGGAGTAAGCATATCTTCTTGGTTTTGTATGTTGGAAATAGGCATGTTTGGATCACATTACATGTAATTTCCATGCTCTACATCCATGTTTGATCTATGTCATTTGATTATATTGGTATATGTGACTATTGATGGATTTAGTTACGCTAAATGTGAGAAAAATTGTTTTAATCCTATATTAGTATAGTCAATGGACGAGATTGTTTAGGAATACCTTTACTTGTGATAGAAATTTTTGGAGCTCATAAGGTTACACATTTAAAGGTAACATATGTGGCCCAAGTGGGAGATTGTTGGAAAAATCCAATAATGTGGGCACATATATGTAATACAATGTGTATTGATGTCTTAAAGTGTAGTCCATCTAATATGTGATCTAATAGGGGTGTTGGACTATAAGGTATTATTAAATAACATGGTGTAAATAAGGATGTAATTTCTAATTCAATGAGGGCCACAATTGGAAATTCACAGCCCGTAAGTTATAGGGTTATAACTTACGAGCATTATAAATATGTGGTTGGTCCCCGATTGAGCGTTGCGTGAAGAAATTGTTTTCTGTATCCTCTCAACAGAGACGCTAAGTTATACACTTGAATCAATCGGAAGATCCAACTTATTACAATCAAAAGGAAATCGCTATAGATCAAGGTATGTTTCTATTCTTCCTTTGTTTCCATTGAATCAACTAGAGTTTTAAGTTATTTGGTTATCTACATCAGTGCACACAGAGATCCTGGTTGTACTTCTGAACAGATAAAGATTGTTGTCATACAGGCCATGGAGGTAATCATCTATTTTGTTTCGTTTCTTTGACTAAAAAATAAAGCAACTGACCAAGTAAATAACTTACATGGATTTATATCTTTATACTAAAATCATTCATCCTTATCATTTTGTCCTCTTGCAATGACATCTCCACTCTTAAACTCTCAAACTTTTGTTTCAAAGTTGATGAATCCATGAGAGCAGCAATCCCTTGCTTGATATCTGCTTCCAACTTGTTTACTTTCTCTGGACTTGAACCCTTCACGATCTGCTCTATCAACTCCTCAATTTTTCCTCTCAACCCTTCCTCATTTACTGCTCTCTCAATCTCTTTATGGGTGCTTTCCTTACTATTGTTGTGATACTATGAGTTCTTCACTGGTATCTTTTCATTAAATATTGGGTTGTAGAGTCTGCATGTCATATTTTTTTAGGAATACAGATAACATCACATTTCTGGCCGAACACCTTCCAAAGATGTCACCACACCAAATTGACATTTTTGTAACAACCCCCAATACATTATCACTTTTGAAGTGTAACAATCCACCTAACAATTTTACACATTTTCACAAACAAAATAATACAATAATTGTATCACCATGAAGAGTATGATTATAAAAGTGATACTATTCATGGTGATCCAACTTATTGTATCATTTTTTTTGTGTTACTGTTTTTCATTTTTTTGACTAAATTTAGTTTTGACTTGAAATTGTTTGGTGGATTGTAACATCTTAAAAGTGATACTGTTTTGAAAGTTGTTACAAAAGTGTCAATTTGGTGTAGTGTGTCCTGCTCTCAACTCAGAGAAGAGCAACAGCCCAGGGTAAGTTGCTTATTTCTACTTTGGTCTTCTCACTCATTGCTAAACGTCATATTGCAGACACTTGGCTGCTACATATTACCTCATGCAGTTTTTGCTGTGCCTGAGCAAAGCGGAGCCTAGTAGCTTCTACCACAATTGATTTCTTTCGCACTTCAATATATATATGACACATCAACTTCTCATTACTGAGTTAACTTCAATGCATGTATAATACTAGTGCATTTACTTGAGCAAGAAATCTATTCAGGATACACTATTTTGGCTGTCTTCTGATTGTAATCCTAGAGCTATATTCCAACACATGGTCCTTTCTATCCTGCAATTTGAATCATTACCCTAAAAACTGTTTGAAGAAACCTTGGGAGGAGCTGTGCTTCTCTCATCAACATATTTCACATTCCTGATATATTGGTTCTATGAATGGCACCACCGAAATGGATAGCACCTCAGGAACAAAAGACGTATATCATTCCAAAAGACACCAGAATGAAAAGAAAAAGGAGATTATCTTTATAAATTACTGAGACCAAATATGTCTCTGATATTATTACAGAGATTACACTTTAATTCCATGCTTTCTGCTTCCTCGGAATAAATACCTGGACTACTATTTTGTATGTAAGATCTATGGTTGGATGAGATCGATGATGTTCTTTTCTAACTTGAACACCCAGCTTCAGCTGTCTGCAAAGATGAAATGGTTGAAAAAAAGAATGCTGGCAACAACTAGTAGGATACTAATCGGTGTCCACTTCAGGGCAATCACCTGTGCAGAAAACAATCCTGATTACATAAAACTAAAAACGAAACCATAAAGGTGCAAAGATAATACGACCCCCGGAGTTGGGTAAGGACAATGGAATACAATCTAGTCGGAATTGTAGGGATTGGATGAGAGAAATAAAAAAATAAAAATAAAAAAAATCTACAAGCAAGTTGTCAACTTTGGCTCTGTCTCAGAGATTTAAATACCATATACATCAAGGTTGTTAGATTAATCACAAAATCCTGCTGTGATTTTTATATACTAACCTCAAGAAGCGGGGAACACCATATTGACGATACAGGGCGTGTGCTCAACATGGCTCTTTCCAAAATTTCTGCCATAAAATAAGGAGACAAGAAAATTTTGGTGTCAGAGAATAAAAACTTGATTGTTGAAGGAAGGAATCGAGAACAGCAATGTGAGTATTACCTGATTTTCGATTATTTTCTACCACGTTGGAGATGTCTTCCATAGCAACATCTAGGTCCTGACGACGATTGGCATTTAGCTTAGAGAGGTTGGCCTGAGTTCTTGTATCTACGTAACATTTTCTGACATTCACAATCACGTTATCTGCATATCAGTGTGAGAAGACTTTGTCAGTGTTATCATATAAAGTTATGTATCTGCAATATTAGTATTCACTGCTCAACTGAACGGCAATGTGTCCATGCATTTTTTCAAGACCACCAAGTGAGGAAAATTTTGCAAAATTCAGTCACAACTATCCTTGTTCTTCATATGCACGACTATCCTTGCGAAGAAGTTTTCCTTATCATGGCACAGAGGTTAATAATATTTGTACATAGGATTTACCAATTTTATTGAAGCTGTAAGGTTTGGTAATTGTCTCTACTAGTTTCATGTCCACCTTCTCAATCTCCCTTTGCAAATCCTGAAGAAAATGAAAAGCTAGTTTTCTTGGATAGGAGGAGTCACATAATGTAATGTAACAAAGGCCATTCTCAACCAAGTAGCTTATCACCATTAAAAGATCAAGGAATCAAATTTTGATTTTCATCTTACTCAATCAAACACACAATGGACGCATATTCAAAGGCACACACGAAAGCAAAGCAATAAAAAAAAAAACTTCAATGCTACTGAGCATGATGATTCTTCAAATAAAAAGTGAAAACAAACTGAAATAAACAAAAAGAGAATGAAAAAAAAGGATACTTGAAGCAATGGTGATCAATCCGAATGCACATTTTCGACGATGAGAGGGCTCCTCTTGATATCTCTTTGAGTATAATCTCTCCATGTTGCTTGTAAAACAACATGTTTTGATTCTCTTCATTCATGTACTTGGGGCCTTGACCAAGAGGCAACCCATCACTCACCCTCCCAACAATGGTAAGCTTCACCATCCCACCAAAACGTTATGATCTCTATCTGTCTTTTCGCACTAAGAAGCTTTGAAGTTGTAAAGAGGTTTGTGAAGAGAGATGAGGGAACCCCTTTATAGGGAAGCTAGAGAGATGTACCTTAGAGATGAAGGTATGCTTTGTGTGTTTAGAACATGAGGCAAAGGAGGTGGAGAAAAGTTCTGGGAAGGCAAAAAAAAAAAAAAAAAGATAGATAGATAGAAAATATATATATGGCTTGAGAATTGAGATAAAAGGAGAGAATATTTATTTGCTTTCCTGTGTCCTTTACTTTCTGTCATCAACATCATCTTTGCTCAATCTTTTTCGTTTCAAAGTTGCTTTATTTGGAGGTTGAGGTTCTCTTGATTTGGAATCTTGGAATGTTTTAGTCCACTCTGCCAAAGGGTCCAAAGGCATATAATGTTCCCATTTCTAAATAGATTTCATTTGTAACCATTTTAGGAAGATTATTAATTAAGGATATGCATTACTCGTTTTTGGTTATAGAATAATTTTTTCGAAAATACTAGGAAATCAGGTTTTTGCACTACAAGGCGACGTGGCGTGATCTTGAAAGAATGATGAAATTTTCAAAGTATTTATTGAAAAAAACTACTCAGATTATGCCACATCATCTTGGCTACAAAACCTGATTCCCTAGCCTCACTCTAATTTTTATTATTTAGGTCACTGTTTTGTTGATCCAAAACAGTGACCTAAACTTTTATTATTACTTAACTTTTAATAATAATACAATATTCTTATCTAATTTTGGCTACTGGAATCTCGAGAACTAGTTTATTCCTAGTTTTTTATTACTTAACTTTTCGAGTTAGTGTGCTTCAAGAACATCATTCCGACCTTTTCTATCTTTAGCGAATGGGATGAAGAACCTTCTTCTTAAGATGATTATGCAATTGATTGATGCCTACCAAGATCATGAGTTTAAGCTTTTCTACCAATGAACCATCTGGACAACAATCCACTTAGTGAGCTTAACCCTTAGCTTAAAGCTCATTGATCATTCTCTTAGCTTGATTGAGGAGTTTAAGAAAAAATTTCTTCTTTGTGATGATGTAGTGTGTGGTGTAAACTTGGTGTACATTTATGCTTTTGATTTAATGATAAGGTTTGGGAATCCTCAAAACCTTTGCTTGCCTTCAAAAAAAAATGTGACCAAGTGGGAACCTCCTCTTGAGCCAAGGATTGTGATTTCGTTTTTTGAGTTAATTTTGTTTTTCTAATTTTAAGAAATATTTCGGTGTACACATAAAAAATTAAAATTAAAATTTTCGTGATAAATGAAACATATATAATAAATTTTGAGATATATGAAATATGTGAATAAAATAAGATCCAAGTAAATAAGCAGTAAATAAGCTTATTAAACACATTAAATAAAGCCTAAATACCAAGTATCTCTTAAATTCATGACATAATTAACAATTTAATAAAAAATCACAATTACAAATTCAATTCAATCATAAAAATCACACATACAAAACAAGTGAAATTATTGCTTCGCAACAAACTCCTCTCTCAATTGCGACAAAAACTTTTTTAGCAATTAACACCATACACTATTTTTATTGATTGCAACAACTAGGAATTCACAATGCGATTAAAAAAAATCATAGTGCGAGAATCACTCTGATTTGGATGTTCCACCCATCTCTCAACCCAAATTACAAGCCCAAGCCCATGAAGTCTCTCATCAAAACCTTATCCACCCACCCAACCTAACTTGCCCTATAGAAACTTCACAGTACACCCACACTGAAGAGATCAGTGTCTGCTACTTATTGCCTTCTCCGATCAAGATGAAGAGATCTTGCTTGTTGCCTTCTCCGATCCAGATCCAGTCAAAACTTGAAAGATGGAGGAGGAAGAAGAATGTGATGGAGGAAAGAAGTCTAGTTTTTTCGCGAAATCGTCGACGAAACGTTTGAATTTAACAAAATTTACTATCCGAGAAATGGAGAATTAAATTCTTAACTTTTCTTTTCGTAAAGTTCGTCATCATCATCATCATCATCATCAAAGCCCATTCCTGATATTTTCGGGGTCGGCTACATGGATTTTGGTTCTCCAAGCAATGCGGTCTTCCCACATATCCTCGCCTAATCCAAGCTCAATGATATCTTCATTCACCGCCTTCATCCAAGTTTTCAACGGTCGTCCCCTCCATCTACACCCTCCATTAACTTGCCAATCTAGACATTTTCTAATTGGCGTCGTGCTTGGTCTCCTCCGCACATGACCAAACCAAGTTAAACGTCTTTCTTTAATTTTGTCCTCTATGGGCGCTACACCTAAGTATCTCCTAATTCTTTCATTTCTAATTTTATCCTTACGAGTTTTACCACACATCCACCTTAACATACGCATTTCTACTACTGCCATCCTATGCGTATGTTGTCCCGCAATAGCCCAACATTCTGAACCGTATAGCATGGCTGGTCGAACAATTGTCTTATAGCATTTCCCTTTTAGTCTTGCAGGCATCCTTCTATCGCATAATACTCCTGACGTCATTCTCCATTTCAACCAACCAGCTTTAATCTTATGGTCTACATCTTCTCCAATAGCCCCATTCTTTTGAATTATAGATCCTAGACATCGAAAAGCCACACACTTTGGGACCTCTACACCTTCGATCTCAATTGCATTACTTCTCTCTCGTGGTTCACAACCAAAGTTTCACACTAGATACTCCATCTTCGAACGACTAATTCTAATATCGTGAAATCACAATCCATGTCCTGAGCAAACATGTTAAAACACATGGATTTGTTGTCTAATTCGCATTACTTGCATTAATTAAATAATGGTGATTCAATGAGGTTAACCTCATGCCTACTCGGTTAGGGCGTACCTCTCAACCATTGGATTAGAAAAATCTAGATGAGGTTGTTAAACAGAAAAATGGAAAGATTTATTAGTTTCTTAAGCTGACACAACTCCATAGTCTTAGAAACTTCATTCTCCCTCTCCTTCTTCCTCTTTTGATCACACAAATTCTTCTACAAAATCAATGAAAAAAAAAGTATTTGGTAGTTTATTGTTCATAAGCAATGACATTCATCCCCTTGTCTCTGAACATGGGTGCAATAGTATGAACAAACTTTAAAAGATAATCCATGCTCATGCCTTTTTGGACCTCCTCAACGAGTTTATTTTTTATTTTTTTTAATCTCTTCAATTCTCTTCAATCATATCCAAAACCGACATATCTTGACGTGAAATTCAATTATCAGATGCTTTTATCTAGTTCATTAAGATCTTGTTTAATTATAAATAAAATTGCTTATGGAGAAGTCTGAAACAAAGATAAAACCAAGTGGGTTTAGTAATTAGATAATATAATAATAGCAGTGACAGAGCCAAAATTATTGTTGAAGGGGGTGGAGTAATGAGTCATAGTTATTTAATGATAATATAATAATTAATTACTTTAACAAAAAAATTAATTCGAACAATACATAAATAACAATACAAAACACCAATTACTAAACAAAACTCCATCTAATCTATGAGGAAGAAAATGAATCCAACATTCCAAATCAAATTGGTATATAAAGTTCAGGAACAAAATTAATTTCAAATGTAAAATTAGATGTGGAAAAAATTGTGTTATTTGCAATTTGTCACCTCTTAAAAAATAGCTAATTAGAGGTTACCCATCATTCGTCACTGTTGCAGTCTCCCCCCCAAGACAAGCAGTCGACGTGCATTGACTGCCAAAAGGCTCACGTTGATTACCAAAAATGCCCTTCAAACAATAACCCATAGATGAATTCGAGATACAAACATGTATCTTGAGGAAAAATTAATGGATCAAAATTTTTATGTATCTCTATAAAAATTTTATGGATAAAATACAAAATAGACCTCAAAATATAAATTCATCTC
The DNA here is from genome assembly GCA_963556465.1 of Berberis vulgaris. Taxonomy (NCBI): domain Eukaryota; kingdom Viridiplantae; phylum Streptophyta; class Magnoliopsida; order Ranunculales; family Berberidaceae; genus Berberis; species Berberis vulgaris. The sequence continues at coordinate 15,179,681 of OY747126.1, read as the reverse complement.
GAGAAAATACATTGAAAAAACATTTTTCTTCCTCAAAACAGGTAAGAGAGGTTGGGGTAGTTGATGGCGATGGTGGAAAAAAAGAACTAAATCAAGCAAAGAGGAAGGGAGAAAAAGAGAGTATGAGGTGGGGCGGTTGTAGGTGTCACAGTAAACAAAGAGAGTGAGCAGAATAGAGGAAAGGGGTGGAGCATGATCATCGACATTGCAGATAATATAGAGAGAAGAAGGGGTGGGGCAGGACGAAGTCATTGACATCGCAGGGGTGGACATATTAGAAATAACTGAGGGAAAAAAAATCAAAAGTTAGTTGGGGCACTTGCCCCCACATAGCTTCATCCCTGGATATTAGCATATAAATTACATCCAATTCAATGCTAAGATGAATATGCAAAATGTATAAACATAAAAAATAAGTATAATAGCATATAAATTAATAAGTAACACCAAAACAGAGTCTTAATTTTTTCTTTTTTTGGAACTTGAAATAAAAAAAATTCAAAAACTCGCCCAAGCGGTCGCTTTTTAGAACAAAGTTGTTTAATACTCATGTCTATATAAAAAATATCATATAAAATCCGAACGCCCAACCGATTTCGTATAATATACGTTTAAATTTTAAAAAGTTTAATGACAATATTTTTTATTTGTAAAAAAATGGTGGAAGATGAATGTAGTTGTACTCTCCTTATCCAAAAAGAAGTTTTATTCATATTTGGATCAAATATATAACTCATTAGATTGCAAAAGAAATTGGAGTATGTTTGAACCAACGGAAGAAAAAAAAATTGTGAATTAGAAAATGTAGTGTAGATATCGATGAATTCGTTGATAATGACTTATTAAAAAATATTGAACAAAAAAAAGTCTGTCTAGATGAGTGATGCAGGAGGATTTCTAAAGTTTCTAATTTGGGTTCCTAGATTTCCTAATTTGGTTTCTAGGATTCCTAATTTGCTCTCAAACTTTGAGTAATCTTTCAATTTAATTAGGAATCTTTTAGTTTTTTTTTAGGATTATGCATTATTTTCTCTTAGGAATAGACTGTTTGTTAATTTTAGTAGTTTTTTTTCCCTTTATAGTAATATTTCAATTATAGTTTAGGAAGTGATTCTGAACCCGATTTGGGCCTGATTCTTGGCAAATTATTTCTTTTATTACGTATTTCGTTTTAGCACGATTATTGGGGTGTTGCCATTTTTGGTAAAATTCCAATATTGATGAGTTTTAGCAATAAAGCCCAACTTGTGAGCTGATTTTTAGGGAGACATTTGATTTTCATAATTTTGAATTGACATTAGAGATATTTCTCTGTGTTTTGGACGATTCTTTTGTATTCTTCCTTGTGAATTATCTATTAGAACTAGCTTGCAAAATAATCATTATTTTGCCCGGCGTCAGTTGGTATCAAAGCATCAACATCTTCTTGGGGTGATATTTCATCAGTTTCTATGGCTGGTGGTCGTGGTCGTCGCGGGCAGGTTCTGAACGAGGAAGCCCCAAACCAGGATCGTCACGTTAAGAATATGATGATTAAGGATTTACAGTGACAAGATGCAGAGTTAACCCAGCGTCTAATGGCGCAGGATTTCGGTAATCGTGAGATGAAAGATCACGATTCTGATTCCAATTTTGAAAACCCATTTCACAATCATGCTCGATTATGGGAGCATGGAGAACCTGTGTATGACGATAAGAAACTTTGAGAGCCTATGTATGACCATGAGGAGCTTGAGGAAGACGTGGTAAACGATACTAAGGAGTTGGAGAGCCTGTGTATGACACTGATGACGATGGAGATGTGCTGTATGGGGATGGCCATGAGACTCTGATTGTTCGTAAGAGCCTACTGACTCCCAAGGGCGATTTAGGGGACGATTGGTTGAGAACCAATATTTTTCGCACAACATGCACAGTTGCAGATAAAGTCTGCAAGATGATCATTAACAGTGGCAGTTGTGAGAACGTAGTGTTTGAAGAGGCTGTCCAGAAATTGTAGTTGAAGACAGATCGTCATCCCAAGCCGTACAAATTGTCGTGGCTAAATAAAGTCAGTGAGGTAACAGTAAATAGGCGATGCCTAGTGTCTTTTTCGATTGGTAGGAAATATTTTGATAATGCTTTGTGTGATGTTGTGTCTGTGGATGCTTGTCAAATATTGTTAGGCAGACCTTAGCGGTATGATCGCCGTGTTATTCATGATGGGCGAAAAAATACATATTTCCTTAGCATTAAAGGGAAGAAAATTGTGTTGGCACCTCGTCGAGAAGGACCCACTCCTACCCCGGCAGCCAATAATACTAACCTGCTTTCTAGGTCCATGTTTTTAGATAAGATTGAGTGTGGAGACATGGTCTATGCTCTGCTGCTTTGTGGGATTAGTACAGCAGAAGTGAATTCAGATTTACCAGCAGAGGTGCAGCAGCTAATATAGTTTTATGATCTGATACCAGAGGATCTTCCTCTTGGACTAACGCCAGAGGATTCTGATGACGCTGTTGTGAACTCGATGACGAGTTCTTTCCAACCCGGGGCGACTGATGCAGGAGAATTTCTAGAGTTCCTAATTTGGGTTTCTAGGGTTTCTAATTTGCTTTCAAGAGTAAATAACTTTGAGTAATCTTTCAATTTAATTAGGAATCTTTTAGTTTCCTTTTAGGATTAGACATTATTTTCTCTTAGAAATAGACTGTTTGTTAATTTTAGTAGTTTTTTTTTTTTCCCTTTATAGTAATATTTCAATTATAGTTTAGGAAGTGATTTTGAACCCGATTTGGGCCGGATTCTTGGCAGATTATTTCTTTTATTACGTATTTCGTTTTAGCATGATTATTGGGGTGTTGCCATTTTTGGTAAAATTCCAATATTTATGAGTTTTAGCTATAAAGCCCAGCTTGTGGGCTGATTTTTAGGGAGACCTTTGATTTGCATAATTTTGAATTGACATTAGAGATATTTCTCTGTGTTTTGGGCGATTCTTTTGTATTTTTCCTTATGAATTATCTGTTAGAACTAGCCTGAAGGATCATCGCTATTCTGCCAAGCGTCAATGAGTTTGATGAACTTTGATAATTTATTGATGATTGGCATGATGAATATGTAAAATATTTATACACTTAATTTTTTTTTTTTTTTTAAGGTTTCATTTATGTTATGTTTCATATACTAAAATTTTAATTGTTTTCCTAAATACTTAAGCTTCTCTTTAATTATAGCATATATATAAAGAATGAGTTAAAATGTTTAATGTAATGATATTCATTTTATTTTGTTTTCGTAATATATTATCATCTATTCATTACATATTTGAAGAATCTTTTTTACGCAATACCGTAATATAATCAAATGCATGCCTCATCAAATATTTAATTTATTCCATATATTCTACCAAATTAAATTATTGAGATATCATATTCTTTCCAAATATTGCCGAATCAAAATTGTATTCATACTCCGAATTGATAACTCTAGTAGGTACCAGGTACTACGTAGTTGAAGTAGTAGTAGCCTCTTTCATCTTTCTATTCAAAAGAAATTTCTCATAGAAACCATGATGTCTATCTTGTGCTATTTTTGTGGTTTTTTTTTATTGGTTCTCTTTATTTTGTCCTATTTTTTTTATACTTTATTTAGTTAATTTTCTCGTTTGTGGATGGTATGTTCATAATCCAATTGTTGTTCCTCTGGAGAATCCAATGTATAGAGAAGGGACCCCAACTACACAAGTATTGCCTCTCATCTCTTTAATGGGGTTCACTTCTTTTTTTCCTTTCTTTTTTTCATTTACTATTCTTTTACTTTGGTACTTTCTTATTGTTTTGGGGGATTCATTGATATATGGTGTCTGTAAGATTGCCTGAGGGTTAGGGATCCATGTGTTTTGACATGTTTACTCAAGGGGAGTTTTATTTGAGTAATAATTCGCCAAAGGTGTACCAGTTGAGTTGGTAGAGGTGCGGCGGATGGAATCATATGTCACGAGTTTGAACCCGGCCAGCAGCATGGGGTAGGGAGGGAAGGGTTAAAAAAAATAAAACTTTGAGTAATGAGTCATGATTTGTGAGGTTTACTCTCATCCGTTGATTTTGAAATCAATGGATGACAGGAAAAGAGGAAACTTATTTAGGCAAGGTTTGTAAAATTTTAATTCCGGCGAACTAGAGGTGAAAAATCTATAACCCACTATTTTTCTTTTATAATATAGATATTAATAGATCTGATTATCCACTATTGTTCATTCTACTTAAGGACTTGCATATTTAGCAATTTTTAAACATAATTAAATTATATTAACTAATTTATTATTCACATATCCATGTTATACTTTTTTTTATCCTTTGTGTCATCGTGTCTGCCTCTATGCTTCCTAACTTGTAACTAATAGAAATATTTTATATTGGAATTGAAGTTACTAAATTAAATAGGATAAATTCTTTGGGTGTGCTTCAGTTATTATTCGGTTGGTTCAAAATCGTAGATCGATTTTGAACCGTTTATAACCGGTTCGGTTCGGTTTAAATTATTTTCTTTCTACTCATATTTCGGTTCGGTTACCAAACCAAATTTGAAAATCGGTTCGGTTGGTTAACATAATTTAAATCGGTTTTTGCCCACCCCTATTATTTTCAAACAATCATGCAATGTATTATTTACACATGTTATTTAATTAACTATGTAATTGAATTTGTAGAATTCTATTAAAGTTCAATTATTTTGGAGCACCTAAAGTAAGTTTTGATTAGCAATCAAAACATAAATTTAGGTAAATTTTTGTGATATGTCACCTAAGTGACCTCTTTCATGAAAATTTATTTGAGTTTGAATTAAGTTTCATTTAGTGGATTGCATATGGTTGTGTCATGACCCATGCGAAAAAGAATTCGCTCAAAGGAAGATTGTTATTTCGGTTCATGGACAGTATAAGATAATTAATTTAGGTAAAAATAATTTTGAAATTTACATATGCATTCAATGATCAATCTAAAAGAAGATGATTGTTTGGCCAAGCCCGATTTTATTCTATTCATATTAATTAACCTTAGTTGTTTTGAGAGAACCACTTACACGTCATAATGTTTGTCCAAATACTTGAATTATAACAGTCTGTTTAATTTCTCATAAGAGCTTATTATTAAAAAAAAATTACTTTATATTTACTAACTGCCCTTAGTCTATTTGATTGCTCCTCAATTACACCAAATTTTGCATGTGATGATTACTTCATTATTTTTTATTGTTATTATCATATTAATGCATTGCAATTGTATATATATACACATATATTAATGTGAGATTATTCTTTTGTATTATTTAGTGAATGTATTTTCGATAACTACCAATTTAAATAACATTTCGGTGTTTAATGGTTCCAATTTTAGAAAAATGAAAAGAGCATATTGTAATTGTTATTGGGTGTATGGATTTGGATTATGCGTTTCATGTCGATGAGGCTGCTAAGCCTACTTATTCTAGTTCAGCTGAATATAAGGATTTTTATGAAAAGTTTGAGCGCTCTAATCGCATTATTCTTATGATAAGGCTTCTGAAACTTTTAGCGGTGCAATGCCTAATGAGAAAATGCTTAAAATGTCCAACGCCAGGTTGCAGGCCGATTTGTTGCATCAAAAAATGTGGATGCGAGTACGCTTATTGGCAAACTTGTCACCATGTGCTAGGCTTGAAAACCAAACCGACTTTGGTCGATTTCGAAATTTGCAAACCGTAACCAAATCGAACCGACTAAAGCCGAAATAAAATTGAACTGAACGACTATTTTAAACATATTATATTATTTTATATAAAATATATATTTATTATATACATTCGGTCGATTCGGTTTCATAGGTTAAAATCACATAGAAACCGAAAAATGAACCGACCATTTCGATTTTTTATTTTTAAAAACTAGATCGGTTCGGTTTTGATTGATTTGATTAGTTTAATCAGTGTTTTGTTCAACCCTACCATATGGTATACTACCAAAGGAAATATAAGAAAGTATATTATGGAAATGTCTAATCTTGTTACAAAATGATGACACTGAAATTGAAATTGAAATTTCTAACGATATTCTTGTGCACCTAATTTTGATTTCTCTTTCTGCTTGGTCCCTTTAAGATCAATTATAATACCCAAATGGACAAATGGACTCTTAATGAACTCATTTCTCAATGTGTGCAAGAAAATGAAAGACTAAAATGAGGAAATACTGAAACAAGAAAAGACTCTCACTTGCAACATTTTCCAATGACAATTCAGGCATAAAAAAAATATTAATTGTAAAGCTAACGGAGCTGCATCTGAAGGGATCTCACAAGCAAATGTGCAATAGAAACTTGATAAGGTCGCAACATGTTTTTTTTTCTTTTTCAAGAAAATGGGTCATGTGAAGAAGGAATGTCCCAAATATAGTGGCTCACAAAGAATGGTGATAATTTTAATTTTGGTAGCTCAGAATGTCTCTCAAGTTTTGTTCACAAGATGCCATATTCAATAATATTTTGTGAACTTTGAATTCGTAAAATGCATGTTCAAAACTCACTTAGTATATCTAGGTATTTTCTAATTGCAATAAGCTTCATTGTTAATGTTTTGAATTAATTAACTTTGCATGGTAATCCGAGAATTAGGAAAAAAAAAAATCATTTCCCATGTTCTCCTCCATAGGCCATTGACTAACTTTGAGAACAAATTAGCATTGGGTTTGCTATTTCTGAAAACAGAGTCATTTTGAGATTTTATTTATTTATTTAAACCTCCTGTAAGGAGGGGCAACATAGGGATAATTTGTATTGCGAGGAGTATTGCAGTGTACTCTGACATGCATTCTCATTTGAGTGTTGGCAGGATATGTTGCAGTAATACTAATCTCTATCATTTTCTGCATTGCCAACAAAATTTTCAATTTTTAAAAATTGCTCTCATGTTTTTCTCCTTTGTCACAAGTTGTCCTTGTTCAACAACCCTTTGTGAACTTCCTATAATGCATGTTCATAACTCACTTTAAAGGTGTAGGCAATTTCTTGCCATAAGATTCATTACTAATGTTTTCAACTGTACAAGGGTTGGAGACTCATTGTGCCAAGTCGACATAGAAGCGAGTCATTCAAAAGAATTAATATTATAAGTTCACCTTCCTGAATATACACAAGTTTGGCTTATGGAATATGTCTAATGGTTGAGGGGTTTTTCTCGCTCTCTAATATAGATTTTTATTGCACAAATAATGATATTTGCAAAATTACAAATAATAGTCTCAATTCTTTATTAAGGAAATGAGAGCTGGGGTTTGATATAGTTGCTAGCTTTATTTAGACACAACTTTGGACTATATGGATTTGAATGTCTTGGATTCCATAATTAAGATTTAGGATTGCTGATACTAGTTTTGCATCAAAGACTACATTGCAGTAAAAACTTGGAGCAGATAGTTTGAACTCTCAAAATAAGTTGTAATCTCTAACAAATAACAACCCAGACAAGTGAAAACAATCACTTTCTCCTTCATATAATGTATTTGATTATTGTAACTTGGACTAGATATGCTAAAACTTAAAAATTACTCATCTAATCCAAAATCCATTATATAACAACTTAAATCAAGAATAATAGACCAACATTTGAGATCACTTTGTATTTCGAATTTGTAGCAGCAAATTGCCCAAGTAGCGAAGCCGCCTCCCTCTGGCTCTCAGAACAAGAAGAACTATCCTTTGAAAAAATAATTTAATTGGGCAAAAGAGGTTTTAAGCAACTCTTTGACATGAAAGATGCATTAGACAAAAAACCAGAACTTGCATTCCTACCGAAATGAACAAAATTTGAACAGGATAAAGCCATGAAAGGGCAGTATCTCCATTAGTGGATGTTATGTGGGCATCCAAAAATTGCAATCCTAAATAGTATTAAAATTAATACTAATAAATATCAAATAATTTAGTTCAATGATGAAATGGATGGGATTGAAAAAATCTCTATTTCGATTTCATTCCACTCTAAATTGGGACGGGATAAAATTGGAATGTGATTAATCATTTTTTAAAAATTCTAAAAGCAACCGGGACAGGACAAGACTAAAATGAGATCGGGATTGTGGGACGGAATGCCAACCCCTAAAAACTTTGGCTGTATCTTTCCTCATCCAACACTTCTATCTCTCCTAAGTCATCCGAAATCGATTTCCTCCTCCCCAAAAAGACTGAGATAAGACTGATCTGAAACCCCTTCACCACTTCATCACTTCTCATCACATCAGAAAACCCTTTCAAAACCCTCACCTTACTCTATCAGACTAACATACCTCCGCCTTCCACCACCAGCACGGCTGAGCTCTTGCAAGGTAAGAAGATCAGACTTCGAAAATTTCAATCTTGTTCAGTTTCTTCACCTAAAAGCAATTCGATTGATCTAAAGTTTCCTTCTTTTACCCAATGGCAGGTGAAATTGGGACCAATTCGAGGAAATGGGTTAGAAATTGAGGAAAAAGTTCACGAATGACTCCGAGTAATTTGCCAATTGACCTTAACGACGAGATGAAATCAGAAATTGATGCAGCAACCAATGGGGTCGAAGGTGGGAAGGAAGTGAAGTGTTTTAGTAATTATCAAGACACGTCTTTTGACATGGAAGAGGTGAATGAGAGTGAGGAGGTTGATATTATGGGATGTAGAGACCATGTTGATGCTAGATTTGGGAGAGTTGATGATGACACGAATGCCACGGAGTGTTCCAGCTCGTTCAGTGGGAGTGTCTCGGGAGGGGAGGATGGTTTGAGGTTAAGTGGTGATGAGGTCGAGTCGAGATTCCGAGATGATAATGCTATGGGTTCGAATTTGTTTGAGGGATATGATAATCTGTTTCGGAGGTAATTTATTTGTCATTCTTGTTACAAATGTTTATTTTATTTTATTAAGTAATGTATCAAAATTGTCAATGCAACTGCTTACCTTATTATTGGGATCAATTGATAATCAGTAGTTAAATTCATAAAACTAGCTTTGAAATATAGCATCGAATGTCCCAAGGGATAGTTGAATAATGAGCCACCATTGACTCTTCAGAAACCAGGACAGACGAGTAGTTGATGAGGGAGTAAAACTCCACGGTTTTGTAAGTAAAAACTCACAATGAACATAGCCAGGGAGTTTGGACCCGCACTCTACCAGATGTGGGCAGGGATGCATAATCTGAACCTTATGCTCATGCCCTTGTTTGTTTAATTGTCTCTTGTATAACACAGTGGTGAGAAAGGGAGGTAGATGGAGGAGGAGAAGAAAAAAAGAGAGGCCCATGAGAGAGACAAGGACGGGATCTCCACCGAGAGTGGAGGGGAGGAGAGGGGAAGCAGGAGGAAGAATTTGAGGCAAGATAGATACACACATGGACATCTTTGGGGGAAGGGGTCAATGGAGAAAAACCACCTATGTCGCTTCACTTCGCTTTGACGAGAATTAATAAAAGTCATAAATTTTCTTTTGTATGAGCTCTTATGTAGTTGATGTTTTATTTATTTATGTTCATGGCTGACCAGTTGCCCAATTAATGGTCGAGATTATCTTTTTCAGTCTGTTGGTTGGCCTGTTGGCCGTTGGGTATTTTTTTTTTTGCATAGAATTCAGTTCCATGAGAGAGAAAAATGAAAGGAGAGTGGTGACGAGAAAAGTGGAAATGAAGAGAGAAGGGAGGTTAAAGATGACTTCTAGTTGGCATTTATGTAGGTAACATATACCTTGCTCCTTCTAAAATAATTCTATGCGAAACTTCAAAGTTTGATTGTTATCTGCCAAATATCTTGAAGTTGACATGATCATTAGACACTTGCAAAAGCCTTTGAATGATATGGGTTGCTTTACTAGGAATCAAATTCTTCACTACACATACTTATAGATGAATTTATAGTTTTCTGAGTAATGTATATGGGATTATATCCTTTCTCATCCTTCCCTGTCATCTTCCCATCTGATTCCACTAAAATTCATGAGTCAGAACACAGGGCCTAAATTGTGGTCTTGAGACTCCAAGTCACTCGACCTTGGTTTCTGCCCCTAGCTCAGAATTTCTGTCCTCTGCCTATACCATATCCCCAACACTTGGTTGTTTCCTCAAAGTATCAACCGTCTTTTCTGCATCACCCTTACTTTCCTTGAATGGACCCCCAATGTGTTGGAGCAAATGGCATAAAGTTCCTCTATATCTTAAACCCCCCCTCCCCCCGCCCCCAACTGACTATGACAATGACAACCTCAGGATGAGGATGCTGGTTCCTGAGATACTCTCAATGAAAAGTAATGGAGTCAAGTCTTTCATTTTGCAACATACATTATTTTCCTAAGGCATATAATTCTTCATCAAACAAAAGGAGGATGGTCTGAGTGTGTTAGATTGGTTTTTCCTACATTTTTTTCTTCAAACAAACCTAGATTCTCCCTCTTAGCCTTCTTCATTATTTGTGAATACTGTTACCTCGTATTATTTCTTATTTTGTTTGTCAGAATGTCTGTATGGATTTTTCATGGCATAGTTTCCTCAGTTGCGATTTGTTTTTGTATGGAAAATTGGAAATTTTTCTTCAAGGCAAGCGGGGGTTCTTCATCTCAGACCCTGCATCTTGGCTCACATTCATCTTCACTAATTTCAGAACTCTTTTTGTGAGTCCCGAAGCTATAATATCCCGGAAGCCTTTATAAATTGACGGCACATCATCATCCGCTCCTCGCCTTCATCATCAGCATCCCCATTTTCATCATTCTCATGTTTCTCATGAACCCTTTCTAGTGTTGTTTCAGGCTTTCAGCTTTCAACCCTCTAATCATCTGTAATAGCTATAGCTTGCCTTTTCCAAATTCTACATCTCCTCTGAACACCTTAAGTTATGGTTCCTCCTGCAGCCACCGCTTCAGATCCTATACTTTTGCCGCTCCCCTGGGCTTTTCCTTTCCACTAGGAAGAATTTTTATTTCCTCTGTTTCTCTTGCCATTGACACCAGTTACTTAGATACTCTTCTTGACTACTTCCAGATCCACAGGAGAGGAATTAAATACGAGAATCTAGTCTTTATCTAGATAATAGTCAACTTGTATTTAAAAATGAATTTTTGCTCCATTAATTTTAAAATGCAAAGGGGATGACTAAAGTCCAATTGAGATCATAACCTAGATAAATCATTCCATTTAAGACCTCAAGGCGGACCTTGTTTAGATGATCGTGCCCTTTCCGTTGGTCACAAGTCTTCAATGGATGCACCATGGCCCATGGGATTCACTTTCACTCATAAATCAACCAAGTTTTATTCTTTTACTTGAAATGATGCAACACAAAATGAAGAAAGTTAATAGATTGGCATGGCATTTTCTGCTCCCTACTTTAAAATACATTAGCATCACTTTGTGCCGTGTGATTCTTTAAGCAGGACTTTGTAATGACCATTTCTATGGATTTCTTTCTGACAGAATGATAGGTTTGGGTATTTGGTTTGAGCTGCATAACAACATGCGATGTATTCATCTATGGAATTAACATTTATGAGCAATATTAAATAATTATTTATTTTATGATTGTTGATGTATTTAATCATTTATCAACTTTTCAGGAAAAAGAAGTTGATGGCTCACTGGAGGAGCCATATACGTCATATCATGTGGCGGTGCAAATGGATGGAACTGAGGATGAGAGAATTTCAGTCACAGGCATTAAAATATGATAGAGAACTTGCATCTTTGGACCAAGCAAAGCAGTTGGAGTTGGGAAGCACATCAGAAGATTGTGATATGAAGTCATTTCCGTTCGATGGACCAAGTCACAGAAAAAAAGTAATGAAAAGGAACAAAAGAAAGAGAAAGGAGGATGAGGCTGATCTACTATTGTTTATGTCACATCATAACCTGTTCTCTTACTACGGTACCACTATCTTCACGTTTCTTTTGTTTTTGGGCATATATAATATTAAATTAGTTATGCATATCTACTTAACAGCAAAAGGTAAGCTATGCATCACCAAGGAACACATACATAGCATCGTCAATTTTAACTTTGCATTGTGTACCCTGCAGAAAACAAGAGATCTGGTGCAAACTGTGCTTCAGTGGATGATGATTCTGGTCTTCAAGGTAATGAACCCTCACCCCACCATATATATATATACACACACACACATCATTTGGAGATCTTTTGCATATAATTAATTTCTAGGATGAACTTGAGCCAAAAGGTGAATTACATGAGCATATTGGTTTTATTTTCAATTATATTAAGTGTTTTATCGCTATTCCATTAAATACCATATCCATATTTTACCTTGTACCCGAAGGACCAAAAGCTTTTGTGCCGCCTGGCATTCTTTGGATGGATTTTTTAGCATTTAATTCCATAGACTGGCCTATCAGGATGTATAACTAAACTTATTAGGAGGCAAACTTGAGTATAAGGGTAAAAATATTTGAATGTTCACTAGTAATTTTAAACATGAGACCTGTCTGTGGAATTAGAGCCATTTGAGGGGAAGAGAAATTTATGACTTATTTAAGGTCAGATCAAGGCCTGGAAGTTAGAATTGATAGGACATTTTGAGAAAAGGCAAGATTTAATACAAGAATCAACGGAAAACAACTGTACAAGGGTCTGTTAACAGAGTCGAGAGAACCACAAAATGACCCTAATTTACAAGAAGCTCTTCAAAACCCATTCCTTTTAAGCTTGATCTCTCAATTACACATCTCCATTTCAAAGCACACAACTATTCTCCGCGTGCATCCTCCTTTTAGTTAGCACGTTCCTCATAGGAATTCTATTCCAATCCAAGAAATTAATCTAGGGATCCTTCCTCCAAATGATCACCAAATGAACGTTATACAAAATGAGGTTATTGAACAAGGCAGAACTTAGTGTGCCATTACGGGATAATCTCTGAATAGAAGTCCATGTTTGCATATGTGCTTGGAATAGTTTATTTAGTTTGTAATAGCGTATGTTAGGTTTTCAAGAATTGTGACTCGCTCTGTTGCAATGGTTCTTTCTCCTTATTACTATATTATTTTCCTGATTGATTTGATTAAAAAAAGTACTTTTTTTTTAAAAGGACACTGAAAACACCTATTTCTTGTCCCTATGTACCCATCCTCCTCCTTCAAGGACTTGGAAGCGATGAAGATAGAGAGATTTGCTCCCACTGCTTTAGTATCACTAAATCTCTCTTGATGAAAGTGAGAATCCTGGGGCCCATTTGTTTGTTTGGAAAACAAGTTCATAAGTCAGAGTCGACAATTACCATTACATGCAATGAAGAAACAGGATTATCCTGGCTTGTCGGATTGAAAAACAAGTTTGTAAAAGCGAAGCTAGCCATTGTCATTATGTCTGGGTCCATCAAGTTTCTTTTGAGGAGTTGAATAATTCAACAACACTTAAATGCTATTGCAGAGCTGTTCTCGAAGATAACAGGAACAGCTTATAGCCTTGTACTACTTTTGTGGAACAAGAAATGCAAGAATCTTGAAAAACAAGGCAACGAGGTGGGTGGATAGCAAGAGTACTTTGATGGCAGATTAATAGGACTAATCAACTCCGATACTAGTATACTAGGATTTTTTTTGTCTTTGTTGTTAATTGAGATTCTCAACTCTCCCATGGCTACATGTATTGTGTGGTCTTGTCATTTCCAGTATCTGAACCTTAAGAGAGAGAGAGAAAGAAGGGGGAGGGGGGAGTGGAAACCTAGTTTCTCTGTGTTTTATATTGAAGTAACAAGCAGCCCTTTGATGTACCTTTTCTATTGCAAGAGACCATAAAAAACTCTCGTCATTTACATCTATCTTCTTCTCTTAACCTTGAGAAATAGTAAAATAAAGAAGAACTTGGAATGAAAAGCGCCCATTGTCTAATGGATAGGACAGGGGTTTTCTAAACCTTTGGTATAGGTTCAAATCCTATTGGACGCAATCTATTTCCAAATTCCTTGTACCTGGAACCTCGTACTAAAAAATGGCTTCCCCTTATCTGTATTTTTGCTAAATATTGGTTGATATCTACACTGGGATTTCCAGTAGAAATATCAATTTATAGTTACTATTTTGAATGTTGTCACACATTCAATCAACTCTCTGAGAGCTCACCCACTTCCAAAGGGAAAGACTGTCTTTCTCAGCCTTACTAGTCTCGTAACTTGGAAAGTGGAGGTTGAAGATGACTTGCCTCCAATATTTACACTGCATTTTCTTTTTTAATTTCAATTTTTAATTTTTAACTTTTTTTTGTTTCTTAGAAAAAATTTGTGTTTAATTAAAATTCTTCTCGTTTCTGTCTCATGATCTTATACAAATTTTGTCTTTCTCTTAGCATCTTAGATCTCTTATCAATATTATTCTCTTATTAACTAAATCATGATGAACACAAGATAGCACATGACTATTTAATGGAAGTTGGATCCTTCTCTGTCCCAAGTAATCCTTCTTGACCAAAGGGAATTGGATATGGGATAGAGTCCCGATAGCAGTGATACGAGACTCTTGAAAAAATGTAACATCAGAGTTTTCCATAACACCCAATCATTATCTATGCAGTTAAATTGGAAAGCGGTCGCAGCGCGGTACAGGACCGAATTACGATTAAGCGGGATTATTCAAATTTAATCGGTCTACTTTAAATATTAATATAATTAAATTTTTACTAATTTACAGCTGAATTTAATTTTGCAGATATTTAGACTTGTTTAGGAACAACTAACACAACACAACAGCACAAGTAACAACAAGTTAGCACTTAGCAACATCACTCTACCACTAAATAGCAATATGTAAACTCTAAAACTAACATCAATCATTAAAAAATAAACCGATATAAATTACATAAATAAAAATAATTTGCATTCAATTATTCATAAATAAATAGAAGTTATATCAGTAAAAATAAATTATAGAGATAAATCGGCTGGACCGATTAATCGGTGACTCGCCAATTTATCACCAATTTTTGGAGTGCCGCTAAACCCCAACCGATTTCACCCAATTCGATTCGGTAAAACTCCGAATTACGATTAATCGGCGATTTTTTCGCCACATTAATAACATAGATCACCATAGTTAGAGAAGTTAAGATATCTATTTGGTTGTATGGTGTAATGTGGAGTGTTCTTAACGATGCTCCATTCATCACTCTATGCTTATAGTCTCTCTAGTTTCAGTTAGTCTTCCCTGTGTAATCCTTTATTCCATGAGTTTCTCACATGATATTTGTGCTTGACTTGCTGATTTAAAAAATATATATCCGAACTGAGGCTATATAGAGCTATAAAACACATAACATTTGACAATAAGCATGATGCTGATATTATACTAATTACTACACCTAGGAATCAACAACACCCTTACCGACTTTTCATATTTCGTCTCTAACAAGGGCCTAAATGTAGAGATATATTGGTGAAGTGCTTTTGTAAAAACATCCACACATTGCAGACTTTTGCAAATATAATTTGACAAATTCGACGTCAACCCTACATATCAATGAAATATAATTTGTGAGCGAATATGTTCTCCTTAATAACTTATTTCAAAAAACAAAAGTAACGTGTCCCCTTCCCGCCCAAGTATCGCCATCGATCTTACCTCATTTGGCTGATTATCTCCTCATACCGGATGACTGCACAAAACTGTACTATCTGAACTTCAGTGTTTGGGATAATTTGTTGACTGTGATCTCCGTTGGAATTTTTTTTTGGTTCATCCTATTCAATAAATTTCATACTTTCAGGTTACTTATCAAGGGCAGATTTTTAGAAATTAGTCATAATGTATATGGCTATGCTGACAACAAATTAACGCGAATAGTTTGTCCCGTTTATGGGGTTCGCTATGTCCAACACTTTGCATCTGTCAATCCGTATTCTTGTTTCATAGACTTCAGCAAATAAGAGAACTACGCTACTTTGTGAGGATATGATGTAGCATTTATTTTTGTTTAAACTTTCCTTGTCTTGATGTATTATGGTGCTAGTGTTGATATTCTTTGGAAATAACAGTACTTGGACTGGTTCTTGAAAATTGAAGTAATATTCAGACTCGACAATTACTCTCCTATCACTTGAAGAATTGGTTCCTTGAGTGACCTGTCTCTGATGTATTTTGGAACCTGCATGCCATGGTACATTGATGGGCTTAATTGCTCCACTACAGTGTGAGATAACTTTAAAAGAAAAAGAAAAAAAATAACAAAAACGGTTGCAGTTCTGCATAACACCCCATCGCCACCCTCTCTTTCTTGTTTTCCCCTTTTCTACAGTGAGACATCCACCTCCTAGTCAAGCAAATTTGAGTCTGGATGATGGCACCAAGAAGTGTTACATTAATGTCCATATCCTCTTACAAAGAATGCTGTGCAGTGCTCACCTTCAAGCTTTTCACTCCTTGTTGATATCCTCCTACAAAGAGTGCCAGTGCAATTTGAACTGTTAAGGCATCAGTTAAACTTTTTGGAGCTGATTGTTCCGCTCACAGAATGTTGCGTGGTATGTAAGTAAGTAAGCAACTTCAATCACAGCATAATAGACCCTAATTTATTTTGTGGAAAGATCAACTCAACTCTCGGATCTCAAACCTTCTCTATTGACTCTTTACTGCAGCTCTTAGCTCAGCCATTATCAGTATGTCTATCCAACTTCATCAATAGAACTACCATGTGTTCTGAATTTTAACAGAAATCTAATGCTTCAAGACTAGATGATTGATGATTGACATCAATTTGTATCTTCTTGTTAAGATAAAAAAGATTACTGTTATGGGAAATACAGGATTAAAAGAAATAATAGGAGAGAGATGAGACCACTAACAAGGAAATATTCTGTACAAGCATTAACAAGTTTCAAAAAATTAAATAAAACAACAAAGAGATTTTAATGATGAAATCTATATCGCTAGTCATCCATATTGCTCTTGCTCTGAGTTCTGGTTACCTAAATTTACCCAGTGACTGGTGTTTTCTTTGAGAAGTGATACAATTGGATCATGGCTCCCATGTCACATATTATTCTGAGTTACCCTTATTTTGTTCAATAATACTACCAGGATGACATTGCATGATATTGGAAGAATGATGAAAATCTCCAAAGTGTTTATGCATATCTCGAGGTTTATAACAATCTCCTCTGATCATACCACATCATCCTACATCATCCTGGTTGCAAAACCTGGTTCCCTAGCATGACTTTATTTTGTTTAGTTTACATTTGATATTTTCGTAGTTACTATTTTTTAACTTTTACGTGTTAAGTGAATAATTTGTTCAAATGGTTGCCTCGGTGAAGGTTATATTGATCTTTTGTGTTTCCTTTTCTTTCAACAGTATTTCCAGCCGATGTTAACAACAATGATGATCTTGATATTAAATATGCACAGCCATCACTTGTATCAAGAGCTTATAAGAGTTCTCTGGAGAAGGTTTTTTCTGAGATTGAAACCATGCAAAGTCGAGTAAAAAAGCTAAAGATACAGCTTGATGAGCTACTTACTGTAAATGCTGGAAAATTCTCTTCAATTGAGAACCTTAGCCTGCTTATGCCTAGTGACCTGCCAAGCAGCTCTGCTCGAACTCTTACTCCATCTCCTCCACATGGAAAGACGAGGCCAATTGGAGCATTATATACTCCGCAGTCTATATCAGAGTGTGATATAGGAGATCTGGGTGTGCCTGAGAGTGCAATAGCAAGTGATGGACATGGAATGGGTGTGCCTGAGAATGCAGTTGCTAGTGATGGACATGGTACTGCTCCCGAACTAAGAGAAAGCACTTTGGGGTGGTCAACTCCTGTTGAAGGTCATCTTGATCAGCCTCACATTGGAATTTCATGCAAAGATGTAAGCAGTTTACCTATTTTAAATTGCACTTTTTTATCTTTTGGATCAATATAGATGGAAGAAAACATGTCTAATTAATAAAACTTCCAAGGTTTCTTTCTGAGGTACATATAACATGGAGAGATTTCTAAAATCTCATATATTATAGCAATCGAGCCTATGTCATCTCTCATAATGGGGCTGCTAATGATCTTTATCCTTGTTCCAAGTTTGTATAAGGTCCTTTTCTTTCTAATAACAATTCTTTTCATGTAATGAATATAATGGAGATATGTAATTTCTCACCAGTGCTACTGGGACAGGTTTTAAATTAAGGTCTTTGAATTCATTCAGTTGTATAACTTAGTATTCTGTTGTTCCTTTGACTGTACTACCAAGGGCAAAAGTGAATCAATCATCACTATAACTGTTCACTGATAGCTATGCCTATTCTGTTGTTTATGCAGATGGTGGATGAAGTACTAATAGATACTCAAACAGCTGGAAAAGGATCAAAGGATGTTGAAAAGATGAGTGGTCCACCCATAGATAAGCCTCGGGAAGTCCTGAAAGGAAAAAAGGAGATCATTGATCTGAGGTCTTCTATTCCAGCTTCCAAACCTGAAGTTAATGAAGATGCCAACAGGGCTCAAGAACAATCTGTTTTGAAGTCATGTTTGGCCTCTGATTTTCTTGTTCCAAAAAACAAGAGAAAGCGAGTCCAACGGAAAGCTCGTTTGGGTGCTTGGAGGGCCGCTAGAATATCTAAGCGAAGATCACTTGGTAAATCTGACAAGTAGTGATTTTCTGAAGTCTGGCTGGATTGTCATGTGCATTTCGAAAGTTGTATAGGGAAACACTTTGGTATTGTTAGAATCATGTGAAATATACCTTGTTTGATTTGGTTGATCTGCAGCTTGCAGTCTTCCAGTCCTAGTGGTTGCATGATCACAGCCCTAGAAAAAAGCTATTCTGCTCATGCTACATTGAACAGGTAGGAAGAAAGAAAATTGTAGATATCTATTCTATGTTGGAAGTAAAGAAAATTGTTTGACTGAGATCAAATGCCCACCCTCGGTCAAAATGCTACCATTTGCAGTGCTTATATATTATTATTATTATTGTTATGGATCAGAAATTTTTTCCAAATATATTTCAAGTCAAAGTTGATGGATTAGCGAAATAAGATAGTGATATAAACAAATGCATTCATTCTTTCAATATTATTTTAACTTTTATAAAAAGATGTTGGTTAAGAGAGTTTGAGTAGGTTAGGCTTGGAATGTAACAACCATATAACCTTCTATAGCTCTTTGATGATTGGTCACATGCCACAAGTCATGCGAAAATCCCTTGCACGGTGTAGCATCTGAGATCATCTTTTAGAATTTTTGCTAGTGATATGAATACGGTGGTTGTCGGTAGCTTGAGCAATAGATGTGAGATTTTCGAGCAATGCTATTTTTAGGACATTGCAATTATCATCACCCGTGACAATTGATTGCATCAACAAGTTGTTACTTAAATATGTGTCAAATTCATCCAAAATAATTCTCTCTATATATACACATTTTAAAATTCCAATAAACTTTACATTGGTTATAATTACATCCCCGTTCATAAAAAAAAAAAAGCATAACTATTTATCTTCTTAACCATTTTAGATGAAATAAAAATTAGACTATGTACGTTTGTCTCCACCTTAATGAAAAACAATTGATCTTGGGTGAGAAAGCTTTCAAAATCCTAATACGTCAAACCCACATAAGAAGGTTTGGATTACTTGTGGACCTTGATCGACAAGTCATCCACCACTTGATTTTCCTCCTCTACATTTGTATCCTTTAACACTTGGCAATCTAGTATTAGTCACATAATCGGGAAGTAGACCATGCTAGAATTGCACATATAATCCAATCATCAATCAAATCCTTTTTGATATTCTTAGTCAAACCTCGAGGGAGCTTCAAGAAACTCATATCTTATCTCAAGGACCTCTCCACAATAAAACCCCCCACCACTTTTTAACCTCTCCGATGCCCTACAATATTGTCTTCCAAAACCGCCCTTGCCTTTCTTCCTAGAAACAAAGCTAGCTAGGTCACCACTGGTACGGTCTCAATCTCTCTCTCGCAAATCACTCTAATTTGGGCTTTTCTTTCGTTCGTTCATTCGTCATATCAAATCTCTCGATGTTCGTCTGAGATCTTCGTCCGTGAGTCTCTCTCTTTGTTTTTTTTGAATTTGAGTGTAGCTAGGTTTTAGGTTTTTTAAAAAAAAAAAAAAACCAAAAAATGCGTCTTTGTTTCAACGTCCTTGTTTTAGTTCGTTTCGTTTGAAATCTCAGTGAATCTCTCTGCGTGCGTGCGTGCGTTCGTTCGTGGTGTTTAGTTTCGTCTCTCTTTTTTGGTGTTTGATTGGAATAGATTAGTTTGATCGATCTCCTTGTGATGAACACGAGAGGAGGTAGGTATCCTTCGGGGGGATTCGGCAATGGCCGGGGTGGTGGTGGATACCCAAACCAAAACCCTAATTTTCAACAGAGGAGTCAGCAGCAACCGCAGTATGTGCAGAGGAATTCTATGCAGCAGTATCAGCACCAACAACAGCATCAGCAATGGCTGAGAAGGAACCCTATGGGGGTCGATTCGAGTCCAAATGAAGTTGAGAAGACAGTACAGTCTGAAACTGTCGATTCGAGGTAAGGTCGTCTTATCTTAGAGTTTCTTTATGTTTGTTAATAGAAAACTCTCTGTCATGGGTTTAACTAGTTGATAATGACCCACTAGTTTCAAATTTGACAATGTTACTCGCGTAATTGAATTTCAACAAGTTTGTTTGGTTCTTGTGGTTTGGGTCATTGGGTGTTTGTGCATTTCATGCACAATTGGAAATTGAGTTCAGAGTGAAGTGTTATGAATTTGATCTATAAAAGTGTGGATTTTTTTTATCAATCACAAACAGAAAGGTACCTTCATCTGTTTATAGAGCTTTGCTTTGGTTTAACTCTACCTAAACTTACCTACATGTATGCATGTGCTAGGGCCTAGGTATAGGCTGGTGCTTCTTTCCCCTCATCACCTGTTGTGGGTTTTAACTCTCGAGGCATTTCTCTCAAGAGTCAAGATAAGGTGTGGGACGTATTGTAGGATCTTTTGGGCGGAAATTATGTGGTATATGTTTGAGACATATATTTGAGTATTTGGAGAGGAATGAACAATGCAACTTTTTCAAAGGGTGGAGTTAGATAGTAGGATATCATCAACATTTAAAAGTTTGGGGATCCTCTGGGGTTTCACATCTTTTTATGTTTTTTGGAAGGGTTGGGGTGAGGGTGGTGAAAGCCTTGTAACTAAGTAGTTCATGTGTAGCTTCTAATATCGCCAGTGCTTCCATGGGGCATGTTCCATTTTTATGCCTTTCTTTTCATGATAAGCTTTTAGTATTTTACAGTTTCTAAAAAAAACCATCAGAAGTTCCTATCCATTATATATTTATTTATTTCAAATGCACTCGCTGTTTTTAACCTCCATCAACTCTAGAATGCATTATTTTTGAGATTTTGTCGACTTTCTTTCTTTCATTTCTAATTGTTAAAAGTAATTTTATTACTTGAATGCTACAAGCTAAGCTATGTGAGATCCAACATAATGTCCCATGTTAATACACAACAATAAAAGGGGTGCCCCTATGTGTCTTACCCATGTCCTCCTCAAATGGTATGACAAAGCTCTGATGTATGCCATGCAATCCGCCATCGTTGGAGCCTGACTCTCATTGCGCCTCCTATTATGGTATTTCCATATCCCTTATAAAATATGGAAAAAGAGGTTCTTAAACCAACTTCCTTTTATATAGAACGTAGAAGACTCCCAATCATAAAAAATTTGCGTCACTTTCAAAGATTATTAAGAAACAAAGGATTTCGCTAAGAAAGCGAACTTCTGGTTGAAGCGAAAACGAGCGATGGAGTCAATGTTCATTCAGATTCTCTGTTGGCTAGATAAAGAGGACATATGCTAAACACTATTATTTATTTATTGTTTATTTTTAATGAGATTGCCAACATCTAGAAACTAAGAACTTTGTCTATAAGAGGATTTCAGGTTGGGGTTGTGACTTGATGGGAATGTAGGGATTTTGACCACCAAAATAGTAAATGCACTTGAATTGAAAAGTGTTCCAGGGTTAGGGTGCCAAGGATTCATCTGAGTAAACAATGAAGAAGTTCACGGGCTATATAATTTCAGCCTAGTATCCCACTCATTTCATATGAAAAACATTTAATTCAGTTTGTAACTCAATTTATGACGGTTCTATTTAGGTATATGCTTGATCCTTTAATTAAACAAGAGAAGAAACATAGTATGGGCAATCTAGATAACAAAAGAAGAGAAAAAGTCATTTAGCTACTCGATTTGGGGTTCCCTAATAATGTAGCAAAGGGGAATCTAATAGTATGGAGCGGTTTAGGACTGTCTAACAAGATTTTTGTACTGGATTTGGCAATCCAATGGGGTTTAAAACCCAAAGCAATACAAAAAATTGGTATGTATATATTGGATTGGTTGGATAGTAAGTAGCAACTAATCACCGACTTAATAGCACGTGGTAGTAATGGTAATAGTGCGAGGGCGTGCCCCCTAACGCGAGGGGTATGGTAACAAGTAGTATCACTTATCTAATGCTAAACCCTCATATGTTCCCCCGCGTCCTCTATGATGTAAAGATTGGCATTTGGCACATACATGGTATAGGACCAATAGTTGTGGATTATTTAGTCGATTCATAAAAAATGTATTTTATATCTGAGCTACCGGAACTCTTATACCACTTCCAACTCTTATTAATGTTAGTTGCTTGTTTTCTTCTCTTCAACTCTCTATGTCGCATTTCCCATCTTTTATTTGGTCATGATCAAGGAAGCACAAAATTTTCAAAAAACTTGTAACTGTGTCCAACACGTATCCGACACCGTCATTCGCTCGACACGCGTCAGACACGTCGTCAACGCGTCAGCAGGTATCAAGACACATGGTCAATGTGTTCGACACGCCTCCGATACACACGAAACTTGTTCAAGACACGGTCAAGACTTGACAACTTCTTTTTATTTTTAACTTTTAGATGTGTATAAATAATCACCTATTTAATGGTTGTTGATCCGTATGAATTGAATGACTCTTTAAATTGAAATTTAAAATAAATAAGGCAAGAGCCACTAGTGTCTTAGTGTCTGCAAAGTCTTTTTTTATGGGTCTTACCCTGGTTAAGATGACCTTTCTAGAAATTTTTGATGGCTAGGGTCAAGTCTAAGCCAAAGAGAGGGTTTGGAAATATTTTTCAGCCAATAATTGACACGCCTCAGTTATAACCTCTAAGACTGGGTCATTGCCCCAAGCGCAAATGTTAAGGTTTGCAAGGTCACAAACTTGAATGTCGCTTTAAATGTGTACATGCAATTGGCAAATGCAATAGAATTCTTGGCCAAGAAGTTTGGATTCCAACCAGGTTAAAAAATCTTAATTGGGAACTGAGACATGGCTATTTCATGAGGCATGAGGCGTAAGCCTCACTTAACGTATTATTTAATTGATTGATTTAATCAATTTTTGAACGCCTCAGTTTTCAACCGAGCCTCAAATCGTAGCCTCGCAACGTTTTTTTTTTAAACCATTGATCCTAATAATAGCTAAGTGGGGTAAAAACACACAATAATGTTTGCACTACGTAGTTACCGGACCCGATATGATCACCTTCGCAGCATCTTCTGTCACGTTTTCACAGTATTCCTCTTAACACTGCTTTAGTTTCCCATTCAACCTGTCAAAGGAGCCTCATTGTTTTCGCCTATAGTACAACCTTCATTTTCTGATCGACAAAGCAAGAACCAATATCGCAACATTAATCATAGAAAGAAGCAGTACAAGGAGAGGAGCGAGCAGCTCACAACAAACTAAAATGAAAACAAAAACAAAGGGAAGAGAAGAGAGAGAAAGAGCAAGAAAAAGGGGTTAAACCCCGCTCAAAACATGCTAAACTAAATTCTTGAAAATAGTTGCCCAATTGAAGGAGTCTCTTTGAGACTCTGCCAGCCAAACATAAGCTTTGATGTAGCGACAAGTCTATCTGATGCCTTTCTTCTCCCCATTGAAGACATTGGCATTCTTTTCTAGCCAAGTGGTGCAAACTAAATGCCATAAGAAGATGATTACTAATCAAGCCGGCTTTGGTCAGAAGTCTGTGATTAGCCCATTGAGTGCACCGATGAACAATATTATCCCCATTGGGATGGTCTCTCAACATTCTGATGCAATGAAAGACCATAATTGCATGAGGAAGGGGCAATGAAAGACCATGCAAGAGAGTTGCAAGTGTAACATTCGTGATAAAGTGCAAGTGTTTTTGTCGTACTCGACTTGATCACGTTGTTCATATCTTCCCTCCTCTACTTCATTGTTGTTATCTTTTTGTCCTTTGATTTATAGTATGTATAAGGAAATTCAAGCTGTAGTGCATCTTTACTAATTTGTTATCTTTGTCCATGATAACTGACACTTATGCTATTTATTTTGGTTGGTCCTAGTTCTCAAGATTGGAAAGCACGACTGAAGATTCCTCCAAGTGATACACGCTACAAAACAGAGGTATAATCGTATAAGACTTATTGGTATTTATGTTGGGTGTCTTTAATGCTTCTTGCTCTATTATCATATGAATCGCTTTGTAATGCTTCTTCATATTTGTTACAAGCATGTTCTGAAATCTAGTTTATTCTGTTATTAAAATCTTGTTTTGCTTACTTGAGGATAAGAGTTTGGTTTGAGAAGGGGTGAGCTGTTGGAAATATAGAAAGTTAGGTTTATAGAAATGACATTTACTGAGGAGGAAGAGAGAAATTAAGCAGACCCAAAAAAAGTTGGCTTTAATGTCACAGACAGATTTCAATAGGAATACAAAATCTAAGTAGTCGTTGATTATCTTTTTCAAACTTCTAAGTTATCGTTAGATTGCAGGAGGTTGCCTTTATTGTCCTTAGGAATTAAAAAAAAAAAAACGAGAAAAAATGTTGGACCTGTTGAACATGACTGGTCTGCTATTGTTAGTCATTACAGGCCAAAGCAACTTTTGGACTGGTGATTGAGTGAATCTATTTGGCACTCATTAGGTAGTTTCTGTCTTCTACTGCATTTCTTTGTGTTCTGGCTCTCCTTTAGGTTTTCGTGAAATTAATGACCTATTCAAGACCCAAAGTAAAGCTAAGCTATTCCATATACCGGTGTGTTATGGAATTGCAACTGTTCAGACTTCAAATTTAGGCTAGCTAAATGATCTTAAGCTCATTTGTAGTCTTCTCAAATTCCCATTCAAATTGGGTTTCTTTTCAAGCGGAGGTTCTGATTGCATGGGTGGTCACACAGGC
The DNA here is from genome assembly GCA_963556465.1 of Berberis vulgaris. Classification (NCBI taxonomy): domain Eukaryota; kingdom Viridiplantae; phylum Streptophyta; class Magnoliopsida; order Ranunculales; family Berberidaceae; genus Berberis; species Berberis vulgaris. The sequence continues at coordinate 15,154,438 of OY747126.1, read as the reverse complement.
TTGTGTTTGTTATTTGTGATGTCAGACACTGGGGGCAAAGCCTTGCTTGAGAGGGTAGTATCCCTGGCATTTATCATCCCAAAAATAATTGTTGTTATGCTTTCCTACCTAGATTGGTTTCAATCAAGGATGCATGGACTATTTGGAAAACTTGTCGTATCCGTATTCGACAGTGACACTCGCTCGACACACGTCGGACAGGTGTCAGACACATGATCAATGTGGTCAACGTGTCAGACATGCCTCCGATACACCCAGAACTTGGTCAGGACAATCAAGATTCGATAACTGACTTTGTTTTATTTTTTACTTTTAGATATGTGCAAATAGTCACATAATTTAATGGTTGTTGATCCATCTGAAGTGAATGACTCTTTCAATTGAGATTCAAAATAAATAAGGCAAAAAACCACTAAAGCATAGAGATAGTCTATGCTTCTTTTTCTTATTTGCTTCTTCTTCCGTATACTTTTCTACTATATTTTTTCTCTTTTGTGTTTTTTTCTTACAACAAAGTGTCATCTTCTCCTCTGCCCTTGCATTTCTTATTCTCTATGTTTTTTTTCTTCGTATTTTTTCAACTTGTTTTGTACTTGCATCAAAGATGAAGATACTCTATAAAGACACTTTATTAGATTATTGTGTTTATATAAATTATTAAAAAATTATAGTATGACGTATTGACGTGTCACCGAGTCCTAGTTTTGGGAAATTGTCGAGTTGGCGTGCCGTGTCAGTGTTCGATACTATGTGCGTGTCCGTGTCCGTGTCCATGCATCCTTGATTTCAATTATCTTCCTGACTTTCAAACTTCTGTCTATTTTATCCCAAGTGTTCCGATGGATTTTTTTTCCTTTTCATTGGTGAACCCTCAAAAAAATATGCTTATATGTTTCGATGATATTATGTCGGCAGCACTTCAAGTGTCAATTTGATCAAATCAAGTCTACCTACATTCGACAAGAACTTGAGTTTACACATAGCCAACTTTTTTTTTTTCAGACCTCACACTTGCATTGAACAAGTCAGGTTTGTGCTTGATGCTTGATCTAAGGAGTAAGGTACTCTCAAGAAGTTTTGAATTATGCAGCCATGAGCATTAGCAAACTGATAATATCTCCAAATGATAATATCTTTAGCCATTAGCATTAGCAAACTTGAAGTTTCGATCAGGCATTTTCCACAGTTGCCCTTGAGATATGAAAATGATAATATCTCCAAGTGCCCTTGCTTTATCTTGGCTTGCAATAAACACTTCGAGTCATCGACGTTGTGGAGAATGGGAATGTAGGGGCTATCGACTGCTGATTCGAATTCCTGAATTATCCCAGATTGGTCCACCCTCATAATCGTATCTGTTGACCTTTCTGCTTCTCGGCTACCATCCAGCAGATATTTCATTTGTTTGAGCACTAAGTCTAGATGGTCCCAACTGACACTTGACCCTTCATCGTTTGATTTTAATGCGAGTGTTCCCGAATTCATTTGCAGTCAGAATAGCGTTTGTAAGGCCTTGCAGATATTTACAATACCATTTAGCTTGGTAGTTGGATAGCTTGATACGTTCTTAGGAGATCTCATGATAGCAATCAGGTGAGGTTAAATGGTAAAGATGATTTCATAATTGAGATTCATTGTCAAAAGAAAAAAGAATCAGCCAATTCTTGAGTTTCAAGCACTGCAAAGTTAGTCACAGAATACTTATAATTAGCTGCTTGTGTTATATTATGTTCCATAATTGCTTCTGTAAGTCTGTTCTGTCTCCTGGATATGATCACTACTGAGCGGAAAATTATCGCCTTGAGAGGTTGCTTCTGTCATCTCTCGAAATATCATGCTTTACATCAAATGCCAATAAATTCACACTTTTATAAGGTGCTCATGCGCTGAATATTTGTGGCAGTCGGTACAAGTTTGCATTAGTTAGTTGCTTACGGAACTTTGTATGTGGGAGCTTTTGGAGATGTTGACAGCCTTGCCTAGATTGTCTTACTGATATGGTACCTGTTATTATTATTTTTTTGGATGGTGTGGTTTTTTAGTTGTACACTGTTTTTAGTGTATCCTTGAACAACTTAAATGCATTTGGCTGGATCTAACTCTAGGCATGCGATACTATTCGCCAAAAGTCCTACTACTACTAATTAAGCTAGCAAAGATATTGAGACTTGTTTTATGTAGCCCTTGTTTGCAACTACTTGTGATTGCAGTTTGCAGTCCTTGAATATTTTGTTTTTTTAATTAATACTTTCGTGAGAAAGTTTATGTTTGTTATTAAGTAGTTGGTTTTTCTTTTGTTGGTTTTGGAATTTGTTAGCTTGTCTATAACTTATTTATGGATGCAAGCCGCCTATATGGTTTTTGCATATTCATGGAATTTTTTTGGATTCCAGGATGTGACTGCTACTAAGGGAAATGAATTTGAAGATTATTTTCTGAAACGTGAACTGCTGATGGGTATTTATGAGAAAGGATTTGAAAGACCCTCTCCTATCCAAGAAGAAAGCATTCCGATTGCACTAACTGGAAGTGATATCCTTGCGAGAGCAAAAAATGGAACAGGGAAGACAGCAGCATTTTGCATTCCTGCATTAGAAAAAATTGATCAAGATAACAATGTTATTCAAGGTTATAATCTCTACTGTCTAGCTCAGTTTTAAGTTATGTTTGATACTAGTTGTGAAAATTTGGATGGTTGCATGGTCAGTCACCAGCTGTGAGTTTAGTAGCTTTAAACTGATGTTTATCTTCCAAAATTGAAAGCTTTATGCGGCATAAACTCGTCTTTGTACTACTTTGAGTGGAATGGAATGTTCAGTTTATAATCTTTTCCATCTGAGGCAGTTACCTCTTTAAGTTTTTTATTTGCATGAAAAATGATAAGCTAAGTACTGAAATATTGTTGTATAGTAGACTAGCTAACATGCTGGAAATTTTCAATTGATTTGCCTATGGCATTTCTCTACTGATTTATTTTTAAATCTATCAACTATATTAAATTCTTCTTTTATTAAACTATTTCCTATTAGAGTCTACTAGTATGATGCAAATGGTAATTATCACTTAGTCATCACTTGGTGACTGATTATTAGATTTTCTTGCAATTAACTTCCAAGAATTCATGGATTTTATTTTACTATGCCTCTTCATTTTCATTTACTTTAGTTGAGTTTAACATCTAAATTCTAGCTAAAAAGTTGGTACCTTCTAGACTGTTTAGTACAACAATGTTGTTTGATGGCAGCACCGGCGTAATTAAGGCAACGCCTAGGCGCGCTTCAAAGCGTTTTACAAAATTCCGCCTCAAAGTGAGGCAATGCGGTGTGGTGAAATGAGACGTCACGCCTCGACCGCCTCGCCCCGTCTCACCTCCCAACACAAAAACTGGTTGCAGCCAGCCCATTTTCAGCTCAGTTGTAGCAAAAAGAGGTTGCAACCCACTCTATAATAGGGTTTTATGTTTCTTGGTGTAATATTTGATAAAAACAAGATAAAACGTTTATAAGTTTTGATAAATTTGTCAACATTTTTTTTTTGTGGAGAAAACATCATGTTTTGATCAGTCTCTGATGTGCGCAGTTAAAACAACGTTGTAACACCAATATACCTCCGATATAATTCTTAACGGGGGTGAGCCGTTAGGTTATGACATTATCACGTTATGGTATCACAGCTCCGATGTAACGGCGTTATATGACCGCTATTGAGATAAATTTTTTTCTTTCAATAACCTCGTTTTAACGTTTTGTTCCAATACATTAAAAAAAATACCCATTTCATTCTCGGTCGAACGAGAATCCTAGACTCATATGAAAGGACTTGAGCTAGCCGTCACCAATCAACAAAGAACTAGACCTCATCGTTTGACCGAAAACGAGAGTAGAATAAGGGAAAAAGATGAAGAGTCGATCGCACTCTCTGTTGCAATCTCACTCTCATACGAAGGGAAGATGTTTTTATTAATTCTTTTTTGTTTTTGAATTTAATGTTATGAATATGATTTACTTTTTCGACTCTATAATACATTAATACTCTGTGGGAGTTTTAAATATATATTCAAAAATTATTCCGTTATAACCTATAACGCTCTTTGACCGTTATGGGTCCGTTATCCGTTTTAACTGCATAGTTTGTGATCAACACCAATCTTCATTTTTCATAGCATAGTTTAGTGATTTTTATGCTTTTGGAATACCAATAGTTATCATAGTTTTGGATTTTTACTAACCATTCCAACAATTTGTTCTAACGAATGCTCAATATTATCAAGTTTCTATTCTTTCAAGATTATTGATTTTTAATAACTTAGTGGATGTTTGCAAGTAGTGTATCTTTTCGCCATGCTATACAACTTTATTATATTTCCATTTTGATTTTGGGTAGTTGTAACTTTTGTACATATTTCCGTATGATACTAATCAAAATGATTATATATACTACTATGCTTATATATTTCAATTTATTATAAAAAATCTTTAAAAAATGTTAAGATCGCCTCACTTCACTGAGGCGTATGCATCGCTCACGCCTCGGGCATTTTCAGGCTTGTCCGCGTCGCCTCCACCTTAACTACAATGGGCAACATCTTATTTGAGTGCTTTTTTGGATACGTTGAATAATTTTTATCATGTCTCATAGATCTTTCTGAATTCCTAATGTGACATTATGTGCATCACAATATTTTTAAGCTAGTTTGTCTAAACTATTAATTAGCCTCCCATGCTTCATCACCTCATTGTTATGGTGATTTTTGTCAGTTGATGGCTTAGGTTTATCTTGTATGCAGTGGTTATACTGGTCCCTACTCGGGAGTTGGCACTCCAGACTTCGCAAGTCTGCAAGGAGCTTGGAAAGCATTTGAAGATTCAGGTCATGGTTACCACTGGTGGAACCAGTCTAAAGGATGATATCATGAGGCTATATCAGCCTGTACATTTACTTGTAGGAACTCCTGGCAGAATACTTGATCTTGCAAAGAAGGGTGTTTGCATCTTGAAAGACTGCTCAATGCTTGTCATGGATGAGGTGATTCAACTCTTATTAGTTGTTGAGCTTAATAGAATTCTATCTGAATTGTAGTTATGTTGATTCATGTGCGTACTTGCAGAACCACTTAGGAGTTAAACGTTTTCCTTACTGTCAACCTTGACATGATTCGTGATTGATCAGAAATGAAGCTTTTAGTTTTCCTAACTGTCAACCTTGACATGATTCGTGATTGATCAGAAAAGGAAATGAAGCTTTTAGTTTTACTACTTATCTCTTTATTTATTTTTTGGCCCCGCGGGGGGGGGGGGGGGTGATTATGAATATTTTAGTAAAGTAACAATATTTTCATCTTGTTCGTTTGGTTTTTTTTTTATATGCATTATTCTCTTATAATGACATTTCTCCTCACTCTTCATTATCATTTGTCGTGGTTGATTTGTGTTTGTTCCCTCTCGTTTGCTCAAGTTAATCTATGTGCGTGACAATGTTTTGTTTTTGTTGAGCATGAAAAAATTGGGGTACGTATAATAATTTGATTGGCACTGTCTATCTGCTGCTGTTATCATGTTTGTTATTTCATAATAACTTTTGGCCTTTGTTTGGATTTTTTTCATGCTTTTAAAATAAATTCATTCTGAATCTGGCAACATAATTCAGAATGCTGTTTTTTTTTCTTTTCTTTTCTGATAGCCTTGTCTTTTGAAGCATATGTACGGGCAGTGGAAGTGATTGATGTTTATAGCTGAATGTTCAGAGAACACTTCTAGAAATAATAAACTTGAATCTGATTCCTTCTGTTTTCTCTGGTTGCTTCTTTCTCTTCCTTAGTGGTAATTTTAGCTACACAAGTCATAACATGTGCATCATGTCTTCCTCCAGGCTGACAAGCTCTTATCTCCAGAGTTCCAACCTTCTGTAGAGCAGCTAATTCGTTTCCTTCCAGCAAGTAGGCAGATTTTGTTGTTTTCAGCAACATTCCCTGTAACTGTTAAAGATTTCAAAGATAGATATCTACAAAAGCCGTACGTTATCAATCTCATGGATGAGCTTACCCTCAAGGGTATAACACAATACTATGCTTTTGTTGAAGAAAGACAGAAAGTTCACTGCCTAAACACCCTATTCTCTAAGGTTTGTTATTTACTTGTACATGTAGTATATTGTTTGTTTCTTATTGAGTGATTTTATATGCTTACGATACAATATTGGATTGATTTGCAGCTTCAAATCAATCAATCAATCATATTCTGTAACTCAGTGAATCGGGTGGAACTGTTGGCGAAGAAAATTACTGAACTTGGCTACTCTTGCTTTTATATCCATGCAAAAATGTTACAAGATCATCGTAATAGAGTTTTTCATGACTTTCGAAATGGCGCATGCAGGAATCTGGTTTGCACAGGTATGATGTGGATACTTTAGAATATTACATTACAAACTCCCTTTTAGCATGTTATTGGCGCTTCAACTGCTATTTTATATGATAATTTTTCTTATACTATCTTTTATTCTTTCTCAGATCTCTTCACAAGGGGTATAGATATTCAAGCAGTCAATGTTGTCATTAACTTTGATTTTCCTAAGAATTCAGAGACTTATCTCCACAGGGTATGTTAACTTAATATTTATGTATTGACAATCTTATTTCTCTTCTATGTTTTTCTTTTGGGCTATTGCTCTTGTGCGCTAAGTATAAGGTTCTACCATGTAGGTTGGTCGATCTGGAAGGTTTGGACATCTTGGATTAGCTGTGAATTTGATCACCTATGAGGACCGCTTTAACTTGTATGCATTTTGGTTCCTTAGCTCAATTTTTGGTACTCAATTCTATTGGTATCTCATGCATAAACCTGTCTTCTTTCTGACAGGTATAGGATTGAGCAAGAACTAGGCACTGAGATAAAGCAAATTCCTCCGCAGATAGATCAGGCTATTTACTGCAGGTGATAGGTGCTAGTAATCTTGCCACATGCTCAACAATGGTGAGTAGAAGCAGTGATCTGGCTACGATTGTATATCAGCTTCGAAAGTAAGTATCATCATCTAACAAATCTATTTTGCAGCACCAATCTGTCCATTGAATCTTAGAAGGAATAACTTTCTGGTGCCGATGTCACCTAGAAACTTCATCTGTTGTAGTTGTAATATAAAATCAGCCATGTTGTACTTTGAACACCTTTTCAAGGTAACTCAGCAAGCCTAGGTTACCTTAAATTAGTTTATACTACACTCTACATCTATATGGTAAAATGGTGTGGGTTGCTTCAGGTGTGTTATGTGGAGAAGTTTCACTATTCTATTCTGAGCTATTAAGTTGTTCAAGGTTTTACTTAGCTTCTACTGGTCGTGTTCATTATAGTCGAGGCGAGTGTTTTAGGCACGCCTGAGGCTAGGCGGGGAGTCAAAATAAGGCGTGCTCTTCTTTGCTTCTGGGAGCTCCCAGCGCTTAAGGCCTCAGGCCAACACCTTAGTTTCAATTTTTTTGTTTTTGCCTTTTCTTATTTGTTTATGTGAATATATATTTTTGTTTTCCCAGTTTCCAACTATCAACAAGAAAACGAGCTTTGCAAGTGAAACAAAACCTTTACGACTCCTCTCAAGGAGACAATCCAACCCTCGCCACGTGCAAATTACTCCTTGTTCTCCTCCTCTCTTTCTTCTTATTTTCAGTAAATTGTACTTTTTATTTTATACACCACTCAAACACTCAAAACACTCCTTTCTCATCTTCTTCTTCTTTTCTTTCTACCATTCTATTTTAATTTTATTTCAAAATCTATATAATTATTTTCCAGTTTTTTATTTTTCACTTTTTTATTTTTTTTTTGTTCTCTCACCTTCCTCTTTTAATTGTTTTCTGCAATTGTGTTATGTAATATTTTGAGTATGATTCAGTGGATGCTCGATGCTCATGTATTAGATCTTTTCATGTATTATGTGACCTTATTGTGTTCTAATTTGGATTCTAACGTATTGTATGTAGCTTTGAAACTTTTGTTACTTGCTTGTTGATGATTTATCAGAAATATGATGTGTTTATGCTTTACTTTTAGAGGGAAAGAAAAACCAAGCGTACCTTATGTTGCTGAGGCCTGCTCCTTTGTCAGAGGCATCATTTTAGTGCCTTATCTACACTGGTCGTTTTGTATACATATGCTGATCACCTTATCGGGATACATGGTTATGTCCCACAAGCAAGGCTATTACCTGGAGTTGTCCTGTTAATATATTTTTGACCTTTAGGAGATGTAATGTTTAAAATGTCATTAAGATATATTCTGTCCTTCATGTGACCATAATCTCTGGATTTTTTTTAACACTGTTAGCATTGGTCTGTTTCCGAAATTCAAGTTCTATGTCTAGTTAACACTGTTAGCAATGTTTTTCAAGGATATACTTTGATTGACGTACTCAAGTTTGGATTGTTTTGGTTTTGGTCAGAGTTCTAACATAAAACTCCCCAATCTTTTATGTTTATTCATACAGGGCCTATAGAGCGAAAGTCTATGCGAAAACATCTATTGTGCTTCTAAAGGTGTATTTTGGCAGTTGAAAGTATTGTACGTGAAGACACCTTGGGTGGACTTGCTCTGCTTGTTCCACTCTAATTGACCAATTGTTATGTGTACTTTCAAGTTCTTGCCTGTATTTTCTTAATCGTAAAACAAGGGTCATTAAAAGTAGGTCTGGAGAGATTGATGGATCCAGATAGAGTTGATTTTCATTTGTTGGTTTAACTTTTAAGGTCTTCTGTTCACCTTGTCCTCAAGTACTCTGTTATAAGTAATTTCAGAACATATGCAGATCTTTCACGACTTTTGAATAAGATATCTGTTGTGTCAACTATTAGTAACATTTTCACCCGCGAGTTGCAGTCAGTGCAAGTATGCAGGTTTTTGCTTATGCTCTAAATGGTACTTTTATAGAATTTAGATTAATATCAATGATCCTCTTGTGAAGCCAACATTACTTGTTTAGAATTGGTTATATAGGGTGGTCCTCTCGATCGGTGTTTCTGGAATCTGGATTGGGACTTTGACAAAAAATGTTTTAATGTGCCTCCTCGAGTTCTCCTATTTTGTGAGTTAAGTGTGTTGGCAGAACGACGTGGTGAAGTCATTTTAGTACAAGTGGACATCCACAAAGACTTTTCTCTCCAAGCAATTAAACATTCAATCGTGCAACCCATTTTGTTTGACACTACTACCCCTTGGACCCATCCCATACTAGTGTCAATTTCTACACCACGGTCAGTTATTTATTTGGTCTGTAAAATACAACTTTATTTTGTGCAAGGCAACGAGTACTCCAAACCACCGTGAACGCTTTTTCACATTGATTGAGTTTTTTTTTATTTACTCAGTACCACCTAAACAATTGTATTTGAAAAAAAACAATAACTTAAAAACATGGTAACTTTCGATCAATTTAAACTCTCAATTGAGATTGATTCTCAAGCTCATCAAAACACGAAAATTGTAGTACTATGAGTTATCTAATAAACACAGTTTCAATCATTTGAAAATGTTTTGAAATGAACAAGTTATGGTCACTTTATTAAAGCCGCGTAAATCTCTCGCAGTGAAAACAGGGATAGTGTCCCTAACTTTCGGCCAATATGCTCGATCGAGATCGATTATCAAGCTCATCAAAATATGACAATTGTAGTAATATGAGTTATCTAATAAACACAATTTGAATCACTTGAAAATGTTTTGAAATGATCAAGTTATGGTAATTTTACTAAAGTCGCGCAAATCTGTCCGAAAAACTGAAAATGGGGTAGTGTCTCTGACTTTCGGCCCAACCTATGTGCTCGATCGAGACCGATAATCAAGCTCATCAAAACATGAAATTTGTAGTACAATGAGTTATCTAACAAACACAATTTGAATCACTTGTAAATGTTTTGAAATCAGAAAGTTATGGCCATTTTACTAAATTCGCACAAATATGTCCAAAAAAAAAAGTTTGTTCGCCCCAACCAATGTGAGATTTTTGCAAAATCTCGTAGTGTCCTAGGCGAGGTTTTGCAAAAGCTCGCATAACACATTGCCAGGTTTTGTAAAAATCTCGCATTGGTTGGGGGGAACAGACTGTTTTTTTCATATAGATTTGCGCGACTTTAGTAAAATGGCAATAACTTTCTCATTTTAAAACATTTTCAAGTGATTGAAATTGTGTTTGTTAGATAACTCATAGTACTACAATTGTCATGTTTTATGAGCTTGAGAATCGGTCTCAATCAAGCATATAAGTTGGCCGAAAGTCAGGAACACTACCAAATTTTCATTGCGAGACGGATTTGCGTGACTTTAGTAAAATGATCATAACTTGCTCATTTCATAACATTTTTAATTGATTTGAATTGTGTTTGTTAAATGACCCATAGTACTACAATTGTCGTGTTTCGATGAGTTTGATAATCAGTCTTGATCGAGCATATAAGTTGGCCGGACTTCAGGGACACTACCCCATTTTCATTACGAGACAGATTATTGCGACTTTAGTAAAATGACCATAACTTGCTCATTTCAAAATATTTGCAAGTGATTGAAATTGTATTTATTAGATAACTCATAGTAATACAATTTTCATATTTTGATAAGATTGAGAATCGCTTTTGATCTAGCATAAAAGTTAGCCGAAAGTCAGGGACACTACCCCTTTTTCATTGCGAGACGGATTTGCGCGACTTTAGTAAAATGATCATAACTTGCTCATTTCATAACATTTTTAATTGATTCGAATTGTGTTTGTTAAATGACCCATAGTACTACAATTGTCGTGTTTCGATGAGTTTGATAATCAGTCTTGATCGAGCATATAAGTTGGCCGGACTTCAGGGACACTACCCCATTTTCATTACGAGACAGATTATTGCGACTTTAGTAAAATGACCATAACTTGCTCATTTCAAAATATTTGCAAGTGATTGAAATTGTATTTATTAGATAACTCATAGTAATACAATTTTCATATTTTGATAAGCTTGAGAATCGCTTTTGATCTAGCATAAAAGTTAGCCGAAAGTCAGGGACACTACCCCTTTTTCATTGCGAGACAGATTTGCGCGACTTTAGTAAAAGGATCATAACTTGCTCATTTCAAAACATTTTCAAGTGATTCAAATTGTGTATATTAGATAACTCAGAATACAACAATATTTGTGTTTTGATGAGCTTAAGAATCGGTGTTGGATCAAGCATATATGTTGAACCAAAGTAAGGGATAGTACCCTGTTTTCAGAGACAAAGAGGGTGAGAGAGGTGGTAGGGTAGTAGTGGTGATTGATGGAGAAAAGAGGGAGAAAGGTGGCGGTGGTGGGAGGGAGAGAAGTGGCGGTGGCAAGGTGTTGGTTACGATGGCGGGGGTGATGGAGGTGTTTGGTGGAGAAGAGAGGGAGGAAGTAGAAGAATGGAAGAAAAGAAGATGAAGAGAGGGGAGGAGATAATTTTTTTTTTAATTTTAAGTTTTATTGGTGGTGTAAGAGAGAAGTAGTGTTGTGGAAAATAAAGTAGGTGGTGTGAGAAAAAAATTTGTTTTGGTGGTGGGAGAAGGCACTTTTGGTGATGTAGAGTAGTCGTTGCCTTTGTGGAATTCATTGTTGCTATTGTTGTTGGTCCCCATGGCAAGGCAATGATACATTGAGAAGGTGCCTCTGTTCTTTTTGGTAATTCGTAATGTGTCTAGGTAGAACATTTGGCCAGTGGTTCACTTGGTATTTTATACAATGTTATAATAAATTTGTTGCACATAATTGGTACAATAATTATGGATGGTCTTACACAATTTATGATTCTATACATGTCTCCTCCACATCAAATGTTTTCCCTGCGTTTCAGATTGTTTTTATGTGAAGGCCCCACTAAGGGTATTTTTTTTTAAATGTTGTGAATGGAGACCTGTTGTGAAATAAGAGACTGAGATGGGATGGTCTCTTCAATTCAAGAAGCAACGACTATTTGGCATCATAACTTTTTCTTATCCACACCATTTATCTAATATTTTTTTTGTTTGTTTGCTCTTTTCCATCACCCATTTAAACCATTATTCATCTATTTTCCCTTTCACCCTCTCTTTTCAAGAACAACATCATGGAACGGGGTAGCGAGGAAGAGGAGCGATCGATTGCGAGGGAAGATGAGAAACGACCGATGATAACGAGAGATATAGGAGATGGAGTCACAACCACAACAACCATTGTCACCCCTTCTCCATCTTCTTCTCCTCCCTCTCTCCATATTCTTCTTCTCCTTTATCTCTCCACTATCTCATCTTTTCCCATTATCTCTCAGTTATTTTCTCTCTTCTTTTGGGTCGTCACCTCTATCCTTCTCATTCTTCTCCTTTCCCTCACACTTACTGTTTTTTTCTCGCCCTCGTGGAGGCCTATGCTAGTCTAGGTTCCCCACTGCGAGGGAAAAAACATTTGACCTCACTAAGGCACGTGCGAGTGGAAAAATTACCCTCGCAGCGGATCATGCGAGTGGGAGACTTACATTCGCATGATCCTTTGTGACCTGGTCTTTGCTAAACAGATTGGAGTGATTTTAGTAAAGTAATCATAATTTGCTAGATTCACAATATTTTTAACTTGTTCAAAAAAAAATTGTAAGGTAACTCAGAGTACTATAATTTTTTTGTTTTGATAATTTTAAGAATCGGTCTCAATTGAGGGTATAAATTGGCCCAAAGTTAGGGACAATACCATGTTTTCTTTGTTGGACAAATTTGAGTGATTTTAGTCAAATGACCATAACTTGCTCAATTCTCAACATTTTTAACTGATTCAAGTTTTGTTTATGAGATACTCTAAGTACTATAATGTTTGTGTTTTGATAATATTGATAATAGATCTCAATTAAGGGTATAAAGTGGCCTTAAGTCAGAGACAATATCTTGTACTTTGCTGGACAAATTTGAGTGATTGTAGCAAAATGACCATAACTTGTTGAATTCAAAACATTGTTAACTCATTCAAATTGTGTTAATTAGATAACTAAGAGTAGTACAATTTTCATAATTTGATGAGCTTGAGAATTGGTCTCAATTATCGTATAAATTGGCCTAAAGTCAGGTACAATATCATTTTTATTTGAATGAGAATAACTACGAACGGGGAAGATGATGATTCCAAATTGGGAGGAAAACTGTTGAGAGGGGAGAGAGTGACGGTTGTGGGAGTAGGAGACTCAGTTGAGTGGGAGGGAAGAATATGAGGAAGAAAATGAATTTGGACGGGATAGGGATAGGGATAGTTTTTGCAAATTTGACTTTGGTGGTGTGGGACAAAATGAAGGTGGTATGGGAGAGAAATAATTAAATGATGGTGTAGGTAAGAGGAAGTTGTGATGCCAAATAGTCGCAACTAATTAAATATGATGATCCTTGTTTAAGGAATGAGAGCAGTGAAGCAAAAAAAAAAATTTCCTCTTATTATTGCAACCTATGTTTAATGCTTTCACAAAAGTAAATGGGGGTGAAGTGGCTAGTACAGTTGTGCTGTGAAGTGATGCAAGTTTTAGCTGTGAAAAAGTAATTAGTTGCAGTCTAGTCAATCATTTTTTTTTATTTACATTTTTTTATTTATTCTCTTTAAAAACAAAACCACAAACACTATTTATAGAAGGGGTAAAAATGTAAAAAAATCCAAAAAATACTAACAAATATCAGTGACTAGAATTGTTGTTAGCAGTGAGTTTTAAGATTGGAGTTAAAGTTCTGTTATCCTCCTGGTACTTTATGTGATGTTACGATCCTTTGGACTTTTTTTATCACTTCAATTGAGTTGTGCGAGTGTGTATGATAGGGCTGAACAAAAAACCAATCAAACCGATTAAACCGACCGAACCGATCTAAACCGAACCAATCGGTTCGGTTTAAATTCGGTTCGGATCGGTTTCGGTTTTAAAAAATTCAAAACCGAAGTAGTCGGTTCGGTTTTCGGTTTCTATGTGATTTTAACCGACCAAACCGAACCGACCGAATATATATAATAAATAATATATTTTTATATGTAAATAATACAAGATGTTTAAAATAGTCGGTCGGTTCGGTTTTATTTCGGTTTTGGTTCAGTTTTAGTCGGTTCGGTTCGATTTTGGTTTGCATAAATGAGAATCGGTTCGGTTTCGGATCGGTTTTGTTAATGGTCGGTTCGGTTTCTGTTTGAAAATTTTAAAACCGACCTAAGTTGGTTTGGTTCACGGTTTAGGTGAAAAACCGAACCGTCGGTTCGGTTTTCAGCCATAGTGTATGATGATAAAGTTGAATATTCCTGAGCATCATTTTTAGAGTTGGAAATATATATGAATTAGTGTTGAGATTCCAAAATCATTGCGATGATGCGTAGTAGCACTTGTGCATGTGAAAGGCTATAGGAAGCATATGATGTTGATATTTTTAGCAAGTCAAAGTGTGTCCATAGTTCATACCATCCATGTATTATTGGCTGGCACTTATGCAACACATTCACAACTGCAAGCATCCCTTCTAGCCGTCGAGGAAAGGGGCGAGGGGGTGGGTATTACCACTCATCCCCCTCGAGATTTGCAAGCTGTGCATCTCGAGAGCACAGGCGCACATCTCGAGGGGGGTGAGCGGTCACACTCACCTCCTCGCCCATTTAGAATTTTTGCAACTGCAGGTAATGGTATGGATAGTATCTAACGCAACTTAGTTTGCAACTCCAAGGATTTGTCAAAAGAAAAGCAAATGAAAGAAAAACTTTTCTTTCTTTAAGGGTCTGTTTGGTTGGATGAAATTCTATGCCATGAGAATCCATGTGTTTGAAGGTTGGCGCTCTCTGGTAGACATTCTTAATTGAGGCTCTACTATTTCTTGCTGAACGGGTTGCTCTTCATGCGCAGTCTCATCTGTTTCTACATGATCATCATTAACAACTTCATTTTCTGACATATTCACCAACTATATCATCTGACATCTCTCCCCCATTTTCAACATGCGACAACAGAGGAGGAAGTGGTGTAAGATCTGCTACCTCATTATTTATCTGCTTTGTGATAGGGGCATATTTAGGCTATTTTTAGTACCATATTTCTATATATATTTTTGACTATTACTTGTTAATTATGATACTAATTGTTATTTTCGTGTTTGTGTAGGTTTTCAATTACAATATTCTAAAATAGAAGCTAAGTGAAGCGAATTGGCAACTAATTGCACAAGAAAATCACACAAGCAAGGAAATCACACAAACAAGGAAACAAGAAAACAACACAAACAAGGAAACCAAGAAAAGAATGAAACAAAACAATTATAAAAGGGATTATACCTTGCTTTGAAGATACCCATCCAGCAATACCATTGCCCATCCAGCAGTCTCTCCTTCTCACCCGATCTCTCCCACAGCCGCCACCGTCCTGAACGCGTCCATCCACGGCTTCCATCCTCGCAACAGTCCATCAAGCCTTCATCACCTTCATCTCTCTATTTGTTGAAAATCAGGGAACCCTAGCCGTTATCCTCTTCTCCTTCACAACACCTAGATACAACCTTTCATCCATCATCAGTCCTAAACCCAATCGAACCCACCACCGACATCAAATCCAACCATCACCTGCCTCCTCAAAACAACCTCGCCAAACCCTAGCCACATCTCCATGTTTCTCTCCCATCACAGCCACACAGAAATCGTCACCGTCTTCATCTCTCAGCCGATCACCTCCACCAGTCAGATAAAACCCTCGCCACAGTCTCTCTCGCTGTCCCCTGTCATCGCCATCTTCATCTCTCCCCATTCCTTTCGTCACCTCCATCAGCCACGATCACACACACGAAGACGAAGCATAGATTGAGAAGGAAGCGAAGTGAAGCAGAAAGAAGGAGCAGATCGCGAAGAGAAAGAGGATTCTCTTCTTCTATCCACACACATTAGTCCACTCAGTACCACCACGGATCAGGCGACAACGTTTTCATCTCTAAACCTCTCTTTTACTTATTTTAGTTTGATTATTGATTATGGATTTTTATTCGAACATAATTAATATGTCTAGCTAAACTTCTTTTAGTTAGGGGTGGATTCGAAGCCCCGAACATGTACTTTATAAATTAATTGAATTTAATCTTCCTTGCTATTAGTGATTGTGTTTTGCTTAACTGCTTTATAGAGAAATTTTCTTTGTATGTTTGTTAAGGTGGCCAACTTAGTAAGCATGCGAGGATCTGGGGCTAGAGTATAAGAGAGTTTCACCTAATTGTTATAATCTTGTATTCACAAGTAGTAAATACTAAGGAACGTTGGTAAGGTTAAGTAAAAACCTAGGCAAGAACAAGATGTTGATCATACTTGTAATTGCCTAGTCAGTGTTCATATTTTCCACAAAACTTAATGATCTTAGATTGTTATTTAACTTGCGATTCCTGTTTAGATAGCATGATAAGAATAGTTTGAAAGCGACGCTTAGTTTAATTCAAAGAACTTGGAAAAATAATAAGATTAATGCAGTGCGGTCACGGTTAGTCTTGAACATTGTCTCTCATGAGTTAGCAAGTGATTATTGAAGATTGATTTATAAGCATATGTTTGGTGTGTGGAGATAAACCCTTAGCTAATTTCTCATCTTTGCCATCTCTTTAGTTTTATTATCTTTATAGTAATTTTCCTAGTTTAATTTAGAAAATTTAATCCTCTTTTATTTAATTAATTAGATTGTTAGTTGTCTTTTAGTTATTATTAGTGTAATTGACAAACCCTTTAATCCCCGGTCTAAAACGATCCCTACTTATTCTATATTACAATCACAAAGCAGGGTATTAAGTTGTGTGCTACTAAAATAGCGCATCAATTTTTGGCGCCGTTGCCGGGGATTAGTAAAATTGTTAATTATTTAATAGTTTTTTTATTAATTAAATTTTTTCTTTTTATTATTATTTTTTTCTTTTTGTCAGGCTGCATGACGTTTAAACAAGCGCTTCTTGGGAGGCAACCCAATCAGATTTGCTTTATTTATTCCTTTATTTTCTTTTCATTATTTTTGCTTTTGTTTGTTAGTAGTTTGTTTTTTCGCTTTTAAATCTTTCATTACATGTGCTATAATCTATTCACATTGAGGACAATGTTAGGTTTAATTGTGGGGGGGAACAAAACGTTGTTTTATTTTGAAAAAAAAAGTGTCAGTCCCTTATATATATATATATATATATATATATATATAATGTTGGTTTTTATTTTCTTTGTTGGTATTAGTGTCATAAAAAATAAAAAATAAAATTTATAGTTGTTTTGAGTCTTAGGATACTTTCCAACACAATGATGAGATTTGGTTTTTAATTGCATGACTTTAAGGTGATTTATAAACATGATTTAAGATCTAATATTATTCTTAAGTTAATGCTTATTTATGGTTATTATATGCAAATTTACATGTAATCAACTTAGTAATTGGTACTCATAGCATGTTTAGTTGAATTTATCTCATTATAACCCATACGTGAGTTTTGAGCTTATTGTTCATTTGATTTTGAGAGTTTTTAGTTAGGTCATCTTTTATTTTTTTTTGTCAATAATAATTTGTTGCATGATCTCAATTTTGTTTGCTTTGGTTGCTAGTTGGATTGCTTTCAAAATTAAGAATTAAACACTAGAACTTGTATTGATTTCGTTCAAAGCATCATATTGAATTGCATGACATGCTTGACATGATAAAGGCACCTAGTTTTCATCATTGCCAAATAAGCTTGATCCATAATATATTTCCTTTAGGTTAACCCCATTGAGCCTGTTATTAAGCCTTTTGTTTCATTACCCTCATTTTCTATCTCTAACATAATAAAAAGAATGGAGCATAATTTGATTTGCAGAGACTTTATTGTGGTTCAAGGTATGTTGAAAAACAAGTGTGGGGGAAGACCCTTGTGGTAGACAGTTCAAGAAGAAAGAGTTGCAAAAAAAAAAAAAAAATTGGTACAAAAAAAAAAAAAGTTACAAAAGGGATACAACTCCTTATCTATATCCATTCAGTATTACAGTACTATACAGATAGTTCAATTCTTTTCAGTAGATACAAAATAATTGTTGAAGCTCTTCATTATCAATGGGCCACCTCGTCATTTTCCCACTTATGTCTTGAACCATATGATTCTTTGCTAATGTCTCTAATCTTATTGCATGCTTTCACCATTTCTGCAAGCCCTTTGAAAATTTCATATCCATTCTTTCTCTTCCCTTGACCCCTGAATCCCCATTAAAACCTGAATTAAGACCTTTTGATTGAGTGTGTCTTGCAATGTCACGATGTGGAGATTCGAATGAGGTATGAGCATATGGTGTCACTAGTTCTTGCATTCAAGTAGTAGCGTTCCTTCCATGAGATCATATATCTGGAAAAAAAAAAGTCAGAAAATGTATTTTCTTTCTTGTTATATCCTATGTGAGTTATTTGTTTCCCTTTTACATCAATCCTCTCACATATAACTAGAATAAGAAGAGTGATTTTACCAAACAATCAGTGAAAAAGAAAATATGCACCCAGTGAGATTTTTGGGTTAATTCTTCTTGGCACGCGCTTGAGTTTCACAATCACATAGATTGATTTAATTGTAAATTTTTATATCATTGCCATGAACATGTATTAATTTTCGAATGATGTGGATTTAATATTGTGTTTACAAATAATCTTAACATGTCATGATACGTTGAAAATCTCTGAGACAAATGTTGGAAAGTATAAACTGAGTCATTTGAGTCTTTTTGTTTCTTGAATTTGCTCGAGGATAAGCAAAAGATAAGTGTGGGGGAATTTGATAGGGGCATAATTAGGCTATTTTTAGTATCATATTTCTATATATAATTTTTACTATTACTTGTTAATTATGGTACTAATTGATATTTTCGTTTTTGTGTAGGTTTCCAATTACAAGATTCTAAAAGAAAATCACACAAACAAGGAAACCAAGCAAAGAAGGAAACAAAACAATTATAAAAGGGATGATACCTTGCTTTGAAGAGACCCATCCAGCAATAGCATCGCCCATCCAGCAGTATCTCCTTCTCACCCGATCTCTCCCACAACAGCCGTCGTCCTGAACGCGTCCATCCACGGCTTCCATCCTCGCAACAGTCCATCAAGCCTTCATCGCCTTCATCTCTCTGTTTGTTGAAAATCAGGGAACCCTAGCCGTTATCCTCTTCTCCTTCACAACACCAAGATACAACCTTTCATCCATCATCAGTCCTAAACCCAATCGAACCCACCAGCGTCATCAAATCCAACCATCACCCTCCTCCTCGAAACAACCTCACCAAACCCTAGCCACATCTCCCTGTTTCTTTCCCATCACAGCCACACAGACATCGTCACCGTCTTCATCTCTCAGCCGATCGCCTCCACCAGTCAGATAAAACCCTCGCCACAGTCTCTCTCGCTATCCCCTGTTGTCGCCATTTTCATCTCTCCCCATTCCTTTCGTCACCTCCATCAGCCACGACCACGCACACGAAATCGAAGCAGAGATTGAGAAGGAAGCGAAGTGAAGCAGAAAGAAGGAGTCGTGAAGAGAAAGAGGATTCTCTTTTGCTATCCACACACATCAGTTCACTCAGTACCACCACGGATCAGGCGACAACGTTTTCATCTCTAAACCTCTCTTTTACTTATTTTAGTTTGATTATTGATTATGGATTGTTATTCGAACATAATTAATATATCTAGCTAAACTTCTTTTAGTTAGGGGTGGATTCGAAGCCCCGAACATGTGTTTTATAAATTAATTGAATTTAATCTTTCTTGCTATTAGTGATTGTGTTTTGCTTAATTGCATTATAGAGAACTTTTCTTTGTATGTTTGTTAAGGTGGCCAACTTAGTAAGCATGCGAGGATCTGGGCCTAGAGTATAAGAGAGTTTCACCTTATTGTTATAATCTTGTATTCACAAGTAGTAAATACCAAGGAACCTTAGTAAGGTTAAGTAAAGCCTAGGCAAGAACAAGATGTTGATCATACTTGTAATTGCCTAGTCAGTGTTCATACTTTTCACAAAACTTAATGATCTTAGATTGTTATTTAACTTGCGATTCCTGTTTAGATAACATGATAATAATAGTTTGAAAGCGACGCTTAGTTTAATTAAAAGAACTTGGTAAAATAATAAGATTAATGCAATGCAGTCACGGTTAGTCTTGAGCATTGTCTCTCACGAGTTAGCAAGTGATTATTGAAGATTGATTTATAAGCATATGTTTGGTATGTGGAGATAAACCCTTAGCTAATTTCTCATATTTGCCATCCCTTTAGTTTTATTATCTTTATAGTAATCTTCATAGTTTAATAAAAAATCCAATCCCCTTTTATTTAATTAATTAGGTTGTTAGTTGTCTTTTAGTTATTATTAGTGTAATTGACAAGCCCTCTAATCTCCGGTCTAGAACGATCCCTACTTATTCTATACTACAATCATAAAACAGAGTATTAAGTTGTGTGCTACTAAAATAGCGCATCACTTTGGCTTTTCAATTTTTTCAAACTCTGCAATGGTATGATCTTCATAAAATACCACATCTCTGCTTCTAATAATTTCTTATTTTCAGGATCCCATAATCTGTAGCCAAATTGCTCATCTCCATAACCCATGAAAATACATGGAGATGCTTTCTCATCAAGCTTTAATCTCTTCTCTTTCGGTACATGAATAAATGTTTTACAGCCAAATACCTTCAGATGAGAGTATGAACTATCTTTCATTCTCCACACTCTTTTTGGAATGTCACCATCTAAAGAAAATGAAAGAGACTTGTTGATAAGATAACAAGCTGTACTAGCAGTTTCAGACCATAACTCTTTTGGCAATTTAGCCATGCGAAACATGCATCTCACATTTTCTACAATAATTCGGTTCATTCTTTCTGCTACCCCATTATGCTGTGGAGTGCCAGGAACTGTCTTTTCATGCCGTATACCAAGTTTACTACAATAAGCTTTAAATTCTTTTGATGTGTACTCGCCACCATTATCACTGCGAAGACACTTCAAAACTCTACATGTTTCTCTTTCAACCTTGGCATGAAACTGCTGGAATAGCTAAGAAACCTGGTCCTTACATCTGAGAAAATATATCCACACCTTTCTTGATGCATCATCAATAAATCTCAAGAAATATCTACTACCACCAAGAGAATCTACTTCAATGGGACCACAAACATCAGTGTAAACCAAATCTAACAAGCCATATTTTCTTTTTGATGATCTACGAAATGCAACTCTATGATGTTTACCAAATAAACAATAATCACAGGATATAAGATAAGTACCTTTCAAGGAAGGAATTCATTTTTTCTTTTCTAAGAGTTGCATACATTTCTCACTCATGTGTGCAAGTCGCCTATGCCACAAGTTTGTAGAAGAATCATCTTCAGCTGCATTCAAACCAGTCTTACACAATTTCACATGAGTCTTGTATTATGTGCAACATGTCTTACCCTTTACCATAACAAGTGAACATTTGGTAAGCTTTCATGCACCATTACTAAAATAATTAATATACCCTTGTTTATCCAAAACAAGTCCAGAAATCAGGTTCAGACAAAGATCAGGAACATGACGTACATCTTTCAAAGTTAAAGTGCACCTCGTATTAGTCTGGACACACACATCACCTATTCCCACTATTTTAGAGTTGCTGGTGTTTCCCATCCTCACACTGCCAAAATCTCATGCTCTATAAGTAGTGAAATAGTCTTTCCTTGGGGTTGCATGATAAGATGCACCAGTGTCAATAATCCATTCGCTTCCTTCATTTGCAACATGCAAACATTCACCTTCGCCATACAAAAGAGCCACGGGTTCATCAGTAACAGCAGCTGTAGCTTCTTTACTATCACCATTTTTCACTTTTCCTCTTTCAAATCTCTCTTGTAACTATAACATTATTTTCTGAAATGACCTGGTTTACCACAATAATGACACTTAAAACTTCTATCTCTTGACTTTGATCTCCCTATTGACTTATCACAGTTCTTATCATAACCATGATATTTCTTATATTTTTCTCTCTCTCTGTTTTCAGTCACAAGTGCTTGGGAATGATCAGTACCGGCATACTTCTTTCTAGTCTTTTCATTAAATAAACTACCGGTTACCAACATCATGGTAAGTTGTCCATTCGGTGCCGAATTACTAACTGATACCACCAATTTTTCCCAACTTTCTGGTAATGAGCTAAGAAGTAATAGTATTTGCATTTCATCATCTAACACTCTCTGCATGTTGGACAACTGATTCACCACACTTTACACCTCATTCAAGTGCTCAGCAATAGAACTACCTTCCTTGAATTTCAAGTTCACTAACTTTCTGATCAAGAAGGCCTTGTTTGCAGCGATTTTCCTTTCATATAAATTCTGGAGTTTGGTCCAAAGAGCATGTGAAGACGTCTCAGCTGACACATGATGAAATACTGAATCATCTAACCATTGCCTAATGTGACCAATAGCTTTTCTGTTTAATTTCTTCCAATTCTTCTTCTGACATATCCTTGGATTTAACTGCATCTCCCTCAATTGGAAGGTACAAATCCTTGCAGTACAATATGTCTTCCATCTTGGCTTTCCAAATAACATAGTTTGAGTCATTAAGGCTAATCATATTTGTATTGTTATTATTCTCCATGTCAACTCTCTTAATTGACAATCTCCTAACAATTACTCTGATACCACTTTGTTGGGACAAATACCAATAAAACAATACTAAGGAAATAATCTAAAGCAATAATAAACGAGACACCAAGATTTACGTGGAAAATCTTTCAATGTGAAGGAAAAAATCACGGGACAAATCCGAGAGAATCCACTAATCAAATAAGAAGAAATACAATAATTTCTCAAGCTTTTTTCCCAAAGCTTGAGTAATACAATGAGTAAATAACACGGGTTACCTCACAGCAAATTAACCCAAAAACTCCTTCAACTTCTTCTACCAAATCAATCGACAAAACTAAATCTATATCGCAGCAACGCGTCACACTTTGTCACACAAAATCGCGCCCAAAGAATCAAACACAAAGTCACCGTCCAGGCGCACACATCCGCACCAAACACCAAAGAGAATACTATGTTTTCTGTTGCTTATTCATGCAACAGCTTATCTGAAAACACTATATCATAAGTATTATGCACCTATTTATACTTGTTTGCAGCCACCCAAATAGAACTTTGTTTCTATTTAATTAACCAACTACCAAATAGAATTTTGTTTATATATTCAAATAGAACTTTGTTTCTATTTAATTAACACCGCATCAAATAGAACTTTGTTTCTATTTATTTCTGTTTTTGTTTTTTATTGAAAACTTTTTTTCCTTATTCAAACAAACTTGAAGTTATGTTTGATTACTTACCAAAGTTTGATTCACCAATCAATGGTGTTATGGCCTAGTGGTTAGGGTTGTGTGAGTTTATCCCCCCACGTCATAACTTCAAATCTCACCTGCGAGATGATTACTTTATAATGGTGTTGACCTATAGGTCGCCCAAAATTTGTTGGAAGCAATCAGACGAGTTTTCCGCGGGCCGGGATGATAGTCTAGACTCTAGCTAGTCGGTGAAAAGAAATTAGAGAGAGAGAGAGAGAAAGCAAGCATGCACTTATGAAAAGTCCAAGACCAGATAAGCTTGAATATATGATGCATTCATTCATGATCTCTCTCTCGATCTTATTCATTAAATTTACATGGTCGCTGCGTAAATTTGTAGAGTTACAAGGGGCATCTTCGTCAAATAAAACTCTCCTCCACACTGACGTGACGTGATGCATGCAACTTTGACATTGAATACACTTGCCTTCAAATTCAAAACCACCTACTCTTTCTTTCTTTCGTTTCTTTTCGTATCGCACTAAAATAATAAAATAAAGAGATATGAGATTTTGGGAGATGAAAAACCCTAAAACCGAACACTTAGATATGAGATTTTGGGAGATGAAAAACCCTAAAACCGAACACTTAAACCAAAGATGAATCTGCTCTGCTGAGACTCGAGAGTGTCCGTCCTTTTGTAAGGTAAGTATTAAATGCAGAGAGAGAGAGAGAGAAGTCTCTGACGCGAGGGGGATCGAGGGGGATTGAGGGGGGCTCCTGCGCACAAAGGGCAGGAGGGGGTCATGCGCATTCATTACAGCCGTCAGATCTGAATGGACGGCTCGGATCTGTGGATGTGAAGATTTTTTTATTTCAGTCTTTAGCAAGAGCAAAGGTCTAAATAAAAAAATGGGTCTTCACATCAGGCTCCATCGCAGTTCTACATGGACGAAAAGTGGAAGTTGTCGAAGAAGGAGGGGTCAAGGAGCCGATCTTCGACCTCATCAACAACCCCTTTTATGAGAAACTCCAGTTCGGTGAAGAGGAGATGTGCTTTCACAAGAAAGTGTGCGACTTTGGTGAAGGAATAGAGGGCAAGGTTCTACATCATGAAGAGGTTCAGAAGAACCCCCATTGTCAAAAAACCCATTTTTCTCAAATTCTCATTGATTTTGTGGAAATTACAGAGATTCTGAAGAACCCCATTGTCTAAAGGTTCAAACTTTTTCTTTTGTGTGTGTTTGATGAGAAAATGAAGAGGTTCAAAAGTCCCACTATGAAAAAGGTTCAATTTTTATCCATGTGCAGTTCTTTTTTTCTGAATTTGATTAGCAATTGAAGGGAATCATTGTAAAAAAATCTAATTTTTATGTCAATTTGTGAGTTTGATTGATGAATTCAGCTTTTGTTGATCCAAGTTTTGTAGTTCACATTGATTGAAGTGATGGATCATTCTCATTTTTTTTTAGATGGGGGATTGAGGAAGACGACGACGAAGACGAAGAGAATAATTGTTTTTCCCTTCTCTGCAATGCCCATTTTTCGTAATATATTTTTAGATGGGGGATTGTAGTTCACTTGTCAAAATAATGTACTCCTTTTGTCAAAATAATTGTTTCGATTGTTTGAAGAGAATAAGAGAGAGGAGAAGAAGAGAAGAGATTGGTGGTGGTGTTGATTTCTTCTTTTTCTTCTTCTCTGCTTTTCTTCTTTGCTCTGTTTTTGGTTTTGAGAAATTTTGGCAAGGCAACTTCAAATTCATGTGTACAATTCTTGGCAACTTCTTCTCCAACTTCTGGTAGAGAAATTCATTTTGGCATGTAGCAGAGTGAAAATGAGAGTGAGAGAGAGAAATTGAGAAAGACAGAGATGAAAAAAAAAAAAAAATTTTCAAATCCGTAAATTTGAGCTGTCCAATAAATTTAACGGCCCAGATTGATACACATAAAAATCTACTTGAATCTAACGGTTATCCTTGATGCACATGAGGACGTCCTGCGCACAATGCGCAGGAGCCCCCCGGGTCCGATGGAGGGTCCCTTCCTCCCTCGCTGGTTTCCTCGACAATTAGAATTTCCCGAATCCCACATTTATTACTTGAATTCTCACTTGTTCTGTTTCTACCTACGCGTTTTCCCAAATTTTATGACCAGAATTGACAGACATGATGATTTCTCTCTTGCAATTTCAATTTCAAAATAGGTGAAGGTGAAATTTGATGATGGTTTCCTAGTGGTGTAGTGTAGTGTAGCGTAGTGTGTGCGAGTTTATGTTGGTTTTGTTGAATAGAATAGAGAGAATGGGAAGAGCGCCTTGTTGCGATAAGCAGGGTTCGAAGAAGGGAGCATGGACGCCTGAAGAAGATGAGGTCCTCCTCCACTATATCAAAACATATGGCCATGGAAGTTGGTGCACTCTCCCCAAACTTGCAGGTCACCTCCCCGCTTCGCTTCTTTCTTCAAACTTTCACCCACATTACCATTACACTACAATTTCTGCTTCTTTCCAATATTTTCCCCAACCCAAATCTCTCCATTCTTCTTCACTCTTCCCAAACTGAACTTTACTTTACTTTGTGTGTATTTGGATTGCAATGACTTTCATACCCTTCTTTGCTTACTAAAATTACAATCAACCTCTATGGTTTTCACTATTTCCGTTGTTCTTCAACTAGGAGGTTTGTATCTTAGATGGAAAATGCCCCTTTTCATTCAACTGATAACCATGGGTAGAACAATGGCTAGAGTGGACAAATTTTTTTTTTCATTTCATTGCTATAAAATACAAAAAAAAACACTCTATTATCCTTTCATCTGAGACTGAAAACATATACTTTCCAGCAATAAATAGTTTTGGATTTCCATTTATTCTAGTTCCTCCAAAATTTAATGCATTCTCCGACTCTCTGTTTTTTTGTTTTTTTTTTTTTTTAATTGGGTTTTTTGTTTGTGTGTTATGTATATTTAATGGGGGCATTTTGTTAATTTGTCACCAGGTCTTCTTCGATGTGGTAAGAGCTGTAGGCTTCGATGGACTAACTATCTGCGGCCGGACATTAAACGAGGCCCCTTCACTGCTGAGGAAAAGAAGACTATTATTCAGTTGCATGGCATTCTGGGCAATAGGTAATTCACCTCACTTCATCTTATTTCATAGTTGGAAACAAGGTGTTGTTAACTATGTCATATTCTAAATTCTTGTGACGAGTATGTCAATGGTGATTTACATGGTTTTTACTAGTTCGTAGATCAAATTGTACCATTTAATCCTCTGATGCTGGGTTCTAATAGTGTGAGACGTCTACCATTCTTGGTATTATTTGTGATTAATAAGCTTCAGCACCATTACGCACTGTCACAATTATTGCAGTTGTGTGCTTTAACTGAGTTCTTTGTTTGAATTTTTAGGCGCTGTTCAAATTAGTGTATAATAGGAGTTCTTTCTGTGTCATATCTTGTGAGACAACTTCATTGTCATGCTTATAATGTTCATGCACAAGAATACCTAATCTATCACATAACTGGTTGGTAACTATAACTGATTACATGATTTACTCCTCAACTCATTTTCTGTGAAAATTACTTATTGAATTTCCTAGCAATTAAAAAAATAATGATGATTGACTATTCATATCAGTATATTGGATGATGATAACTGAGAAGTTTGAGATAATGTGTGTTTGTTGCTGTGCACCACAGAGGGAATGTGAATTTATTTCTGTGTACTAAGCTATTTGGCAGCGATAGAGATATGCTAGACCATGCACATGGTATTTACATTTGAAAATAAAGAGCCGGCACTAGTTGTCATCTACTTTGAAGTGTTTGGTACCATTTCTGAAAGTACCAGTAGACGACATTGTGTAAACTGCATTTATCATATGATTTGTCTTCACTCTGAAATCTGAAAACAAAGTGACCAACATTCTGATGAACGGAATTTCTGCAAGACATCTGTTAGGCGTCTTTGCTTTGGTAGGTTTCACTTTGTATTGAAGCAACTAGACATATGCATTTGTGAATGATATCAAATATTGATAGTGGGCATTAGATATTCTTGTAATTTATGCATTTTTCCATGGTGTTAATTGTGAAGTATGTAAGTTTCACCTCTCTTTCTAAATAAAAGCTGGGAAACATGTGATTGAACTATTTTGTAGGTTTATATACAACATGTATTACCAACTACCAAGTTCTCTGCAGTTCCGTGTCATTAGAGAGGTTGTAGTGTGCCTGCACTCACAGTGGTCCACACTTTTCAACAACACTGACGAAGACCAAATTATGAAGTATACCTCATACCCTGCATGTTAAGCAGATGCCCAACTAGAAACTACTTCTGGATTCACTAGTTACAAAGCAGATCTGCTCGCTCATTGTTAATCTTAGGTTGAGCATAATAACATAGTGTTTTTTCAAAAGTGCGTGTGCTTTGAGGATGTGAAGAAAATTATGTTGTCTTGTTAAAACCATATCATGTTTCCAATTAACTCTGTCCACTTTCTAGGTTTTTAGTGTTCATCATTGTAGTGTGCAACAATTAATTCATGTTTTCTCGGTTCATTGTCAATGTGGCTCCCTCACGACTAATAACTACAGTGATTTAGACGAAATTAGAAGAGATGGTCAAATATGAGTATATGACACAAACCCTACTTGGTATTTAGGAGTTTAGTCTATGTGGGTGTCGAATGTTTGCTACTGCTAAATAATGGCCATATGTACAAACTTTCAGGTGGGCTTCCATAGCATCGCAACTGCCTGGAAGAACTGACAACGAGATCAAGAACTTTTGGAATACCCACTTGAAAAAACGCCTCGTCTGCATGGGCCTTGACCCCCAAACTCACACTCCCTCGTCTCCCTCTGGTCCAATTGCTGCTTCATCAGCATGTCCTTCAACTCGTCATATGGCACAGTGGGAGAGTGCCAGGCTTGAGGCAGAGGCTCGTTTGTCAAAGGAGTCATTGATGTTCGGATGCTCTCAATCGAATCAATTAGTGGGGAAATCTCATTGTGATTATTTTCTCCGTATATGGAACTCTGAAGTTGGAGAATCATTTCGGAAATTCAATGGACAAGCAACAATGGCATGTCAGAGCTCCAATTCCCAGGCATCATCGTCAACAAAATTAGGATCAGGTGTCACTACAAACGTGAAACCAGCCAATGCAGGTGATCCCACCACAGCTAGCGATCAACCAGAGGATATGGACTTCAAGAGATACAAGTCTGAGGGGGAAGATATGGTTGGGGGTTCAGACTCATCGAGCTCTAATGAGATGGATGATTCTTCTGATATGTCATTGTACTTGTTACTAGACTTGCATGGTGGTGATGATGTGAACTACTTTCAAGGACAAATGGGAAGTTTCTATACATATCAGAATGTGATGACTGAAAGTTCCTCTCTCTAATCAATCCTGCAAATGATAGCAAGGTAGTTGGTCAGACTTGGAGCTCGTATTGTGTTGAAGAGTTATTTTTGTCTTTCACTTCATTGAGTCTTCTAGTCTGTGTTATATCTCTGGTTTTTTGTTTTGCTCTCCTTGATAGAAATGTTGTTGTTTCAACTTCTGGCACCTCACCTAGAGATCTTTTCAAGAGTAGTAGTGAATGTGTTACTAGTAAAAAGCTATATGCATATATACATAGTTTTTGTGCTAGTCTTTATGTGTTACCAGTAAAAATGTTGTTGGGGAGAGCATTTGAGTTGTTCCAAAGAATGTCTCCGATGCCATTAGGTCGAGTTGAGAGGGCACCACAGGGACACTGTCCATGAACTCCATATATACTATTGTCTGACATCCCCTTTACTCATTCGTTTGCTATGGCAATGTTTAGCCTTTTGTCCTTGAAATTCAATCCATTTTTCAGATTTTTCAAGTCATTTCGTTCCGTTCATTAAATTTCAACTCAAACTCATTGTGGTGTTCTATGTTTTTTACCAAGTTACTGGTGAGAAGTTTTTTCCATTGAGGAAAGCAGGAAAAATGGGGAAGTGATGGAGAAACCCAAAAGAGGGCAAAATAACAAAATATGCATATTTCCACTTATGTGTTGACCTCTTAAATCTAAACATTTAGCCCGGAAACAAACTTTAAACCCACAATGAACACAAAAACATGAGGGTGGGGGCTTAAAACAAAATAGTGATGGGCTTGTCTAACTGTTGAGGGTATGGGCGAGGAAAACAGCGAGAGGGGGGGGGGGGGGGGGGGGGGGTGGGGGGTGGGGGCGTCTATCTCCCTCGGGATGCGCAAGGGAAAATGAAGGCACGCATTCCCTCGACAGTTAGACAAGCCCATCACTATATTAAGATGGGATCGGGATGAAAATTTTCAATTCCGCCCATCCCATGCCGTCCCAATTTGATTTTTTCAATATTTAGTAATGCAACTTGCAAATACAAGCATGAGACCTATAAAGGTGTTTCCTTCTTTGCTTGAATTTGTTTGTTTCATGTTTTTCCCTTATTTTGGTAAGTTCTCCTTTGTAGAATGATATTAACATTGCACCACCATCACAAAGTATTGTCCCTATTACAATAGCTTGCCCTGCCTTTCTCTCGACCCCCACCGTCACCATTCTATCCAGGCACGAATTCACGTGGGGCAAGTGGGGGCATGTGCCCCCATTGACTTTTAAGTTTTTTTTTTTATTTGTCCCCCAATTAGTTTTTTTTTTTGCCCCTCTATTCTCACTTTTCACTTCAACTAGGACTTCATCATTCAAATCATGTACATATCAAATCCAAACTCTACTTTTAGAGTTAGAGATAGAGGTTAAATCCCTCAAATCTCTCCAAGAAACCAAAATCCACAATTTCTTCTTCACACTCCATCGATTAGATAAGATGAGGGAAATCCTCATATTTCATCATCTTCAAATATCTATAACTATTGAGTTATTTGAGCTCATCTTTACAAGATCCATTAGGGTCCAAACCATCTTCTTCTAGGTACTGGGTACCTTCATTAATCACTATGTTGGTCATCTCCACAAAAAAATCGTAAGCAACCCAATCTCCTCTTCTTTTTTCCATGAAGTAGTAATTAACGATTCAAACCCTTCTCTTGTGTTGTGTTTCTAGAAGTAGTAATAATCTTCAATGACTGTCTTAGTTGTACTCTCATTTTTGCTCTATTTAAAAAAAAATTCATGTTAAAGTAACTAATTTTTATATTATATTTAATTAATTATAACATCACTCCGCCCCCCCTCAACAAAAATTCTGGCTCCGACACTGATTCTATCAATCATTCCGGAAACAACAACATAATTAGAAACCCTCATGCATTACCAAAGAGACTTCAAAAACCCTAATTTTAATGATCGATGGTACAGTTGTAATGGTTTTGGGACTAACTTAGACTCCGAAGGCTGGGACTAAGTTATTTAACGCACATGCGATCGTCGGAATTGAATATTTGAGACCAAGGAAGTATAAACACTGGTTCATAGTTGCTTTGCAATGCAATGCATGTTGTTACTATTGTACTCAGAAATCAGAAGTTTGCATAAACTATGATCAGTAGAAAATGTTAACTCACTCCAATATATAGAGCGTAAAAAAATCTGAAACAGAATAGTCCTAGTTATTTTTGGCCTAGTTTTCCTGCATACAAGCATATTGCAAGATAAAACCCAACCAGATGATGCACAAATTTGATGAAAATGACTATATATATATGATCATCCATCGATCTTAATTTTCACTCTATGAATATTGTACCTTTATAACAACCTCTAATAGTAAATTTTCATAAGAAGATTTAATGTTATACGTTATAATCTTCAAAAATATATATAAAATTATTAGTTTTATAATCCATTTGAAATATAACCCCATAATCAACTATCACTTCTCAGGGGAAGGATATACATGTGGGTGTTTCTGTTGCAAATATATGTGCACTTCTCTACATCTTAAAATACTACAAAAAATTGTTAAGTAAGTGACTCATCCTAACATGCATACTGTTTTATTGTCTTTTTAAGTGCTACTGCCAGTTGTATTGTTGTATTTAATAAGTTAAGATTATCTACCAACTTTTGCACCTTTAAGAATATCATGTTATTAAGTTAGATGGTAATTATGAAAATTCAAAAGCCTGGTTGTCAGGAACTCAAAACATGAGGGTGGCGGCATAAAACAAAAACATACAATAGCGATACTTGGTCCACAACAAGTATTAAATGAGAAGGGGGCATTGGCCATGTGGGTTAGCATTTGCAGCATTTACTCTACTACTTCGACTTTTGGGTTTCTGAAAGAGAAGGATTTCATGAATACAGGAATAAAGTAGGGTAATTAATATCGGAATACCGTGCCGCTTTAGGGCAGGCAGTGAACTATGATAAATCTTCAGTGTACTACAACGCCAATATCGGAATACTGTCCATCTCCCTCGGGATGCGCAAGGGAAAATGAAGGCACGCATTCCCTCGACAGTTAGACAAGCCCATCACTATATTAAGATGGGATTGGGATGAAAATTTTCAATTCCGCCCATCCCATGCCGTCCCAATTTGATTTTTTCAATATTTAGTAATGCAACTTGCAAATACAAGCATGAGACCTATAAAGGTGTTTCCTTCTTTGCTTGAATTTGTTTGTTTCATGTTTTTCCCTTATTTTGGTAAGTTCTCCTTTGTAGAATGATATTAACATTGCACCACCATCACAAAGTATTGTCCTTATTACATTAGCTTGCCCTGCCTTTCTCTCGACCCCCACCGTCACCATTCTATCCAGGCACGAATTCACGTGGGGCAAGTGGGGGCATGTGCCCCCACTGACTTTTAAGTTTTTTTTTTATTTATTTGTCCCCCAATTAGTTTTTTTATTTGCCCCTCTATTCTCACTTTTCACTTCAACTAGGACTTCATCATTCAAATCATGTACATATCAAATCCAAACTCTACTTTTAGAGTTAGAGATAGAGGTTAAATCCCTCAAATCTCTCCAAGAAACCAAAATCCACAATTTCTTCTTCACACTCCATCGATTAGATAAGATGAGGGAAATCCTCATATTTCATCATCTTCAAATATCTATAACTATTGAGTTATTTGAGCTCATCTTTACAAGATCCATTATGGTCCAAACCATCTTCTTCTTCTTCTTCTAGGTACTGGGTACCTTCATTAATCACCATGTTGGTCATCTCCACAAAAAAATCGTAAGCAACCCAATTTTTTTTTTTTTCATGAAGTAGTAATTAACGATTCAAACCCTTTTCTTGTGTTGTGTTTCTAGAAGTAGTAATAATCTTCAATGAATATAGTAGTAATCATCTTCAATGACTGTCTTAGTTGTACTCTCATTTTTGCTCTATTTAAAAAAAATTTTGCTCTATTTAAAAAAAAATTCATGTTAAAGTAACTAATTTTTATATTATATTTAATTAATTATAACATCACTCCGCCCCCCCTCAACAAAAATTCTGGCTCCAACACTGATTCTATCAATCATTCCAGAAACAACAACATAATTAGAAACCCTCATGCATTACCAAAGAGACTTCAAAAACCCTAATTTTAATGATCGATGGTACAGTTGTAATGGTTTTGGGACTAACTTAGACTCCGAAGGCTGGGACTAAGTTATTTAACGCACATGCGATCGTCGGAGTTGAATATTTGAGACCAAGGAAGTATAAACACTGGTTCATAGTTGCTTTGTAATGCAATGCATGTTGTTACTATTGTACTCCGAAATAAGAAGTTTGCATAAACTATGATCAGTAGAAAATGTTAACTCACTCCAATATATAGAGCGTAAAAAAATCTGAAATAGAATAGTCCTAGTTATTTTTGGCCTAGTTTTCCTGCATACAAGCATATTGCAAGATAAAACCCAACCAGATGATGCACAAATTTGATGAAAATGACTATATATATATGATCATCCATCGATCTTAATTTTCACTCTATGAATATTGTACCTTTATAACAAGCTCTAATAGTAAATTTTCATAAGAAGATTTAATGTTATACGTTATAATCTTCAAAAATATATATAAAATTATTAGTTTTATAATCCATTTGAAATATAACCCCATAATCAACTATCACTTCTCAGGGGAAGGATATACATGTGGGTGTCTCTGTTGCAAATATATGTGCACCTCTCTACATCTTAAAGTACTACAAAAAATTGTTAAGTAAGTGACTCATCCTAACATGCATACTGTTTTATTGTCTTTTTGAGTACTATTGTCAGTTGTATTGTTATATTTAATAAGTTAAGATTATCTACCAACTTTTGCACATTTAAGAATATCATGTTATTAAGTTAGATGGTAATTATGAAAATTCAAAAGCCTGGTTGTCAGGAACTCAAAACATGAGGGTGGGGGCATAAAACAAAAACATACAATAGCGATACTTGGTCCACAACAAGTATTCAAGTATTAAATGAGAAGGGGGCATTGGCCATGTGGGTTAGCATTTGCAGCATTTACTCTACTACTTCGACTTTTGGGTTTCTGAAAGAGGAGGATTTCATGAATACAGGAATAAAGTAGGGTAATTAATATCGGAATACTGTGCCTTTTTAGGGCAGGCAGTGAACTATGATAAATCTTCAGTGTACTACAACGCCAATATCGGAATACTGTCCATCTCCCTCGGGATGCGCAAGGGAAAATGAAGGCACGCATTCCCTCGACAGTTAGACAAGCCCATCACTATATTAAGATGGGATCGGGATGAAAATTTTCAATTCCGCCCATCCCATCCCGTCCCAATTTGATTTTTTCAATATTTAGTAATGCAACTTGCAAATACAAGCATGAGACCTATAAAGGTGTTTCCTTCTTTGCTTGAATTTGTTTGTTTCATGTTTTTCCCTTATTTTGGTAAGTTCTCCTTTGTAGAATGATATTAACATTGCACCACCATCACAAAGTATTGTCCCTATTACATTAGCTTGCCCTGCCTTTCTCTCGACCCCCACCATCACCATTCTATCCAGGCACGAATTCACGTGGGGCAAGTGGGGGCATGTGCCCCCACTGACTTTTAAGTTTTTTTTTTATTTATTTGTCCCCCAATTAGTTTTTTTATTTGCCCCTCTATTCTCACTTTTCACTTCAACTAGGACTTCATCATTCAAATCATGTACATATCAAATCCAAACTCTACTTTTAGAGTTAGAGGTTAAATCTCTCAAATCTCTCCAAGAAACCAAAATCCACAATTTCTTCTTCACACTCCATCGATTAGATAAGATGAGGGAAATCCTCATATTTCATCATCTTCAAATATCTATAACTATTGAGTTATTTGAGCTCATCTTTACAAGATCAATTAGGGTCCAAACCATCTTCTTCTTCTTCTAGGTACTGGGTACCTTCATTAATCACTATGTTGGTCATCTCCACAAAAAAATCGTAAGCAACCCAATCTCTTTTTTTTTTTTCATGAAGTAGTAATTAACGATTCAAACCCATCTCTTGTGTTGTGTTTCTAGAAGTAGTAATAATCTTCAATGAATATAGTAGTAATCATCTTTAAATGACTGTCTTTGTTGTACTCTCATTTTTGATCTATTTAAAAAAAATTTATGTTAAAGTAACTAATTTTTATATTATATTTAATTAATTATAACATCACTCCGCCCCCCCTCAACAAAAATTCTGGCTCCGACACTGATTCTATCAATCATTCCGGAAACAACAACATAATTAGAAACCCTCATGCATTACCAAAGAGACTTCAAAAACCCTAATTTTAATGATCGATGGTACAGTTGTAATGGTTTTGGGACTAACTTAGACTCCGAAGGCTGGGACTAAGTTATTTAACGCACATGCGATCGTCGGAGTTGAATATTTGAGACCAAGGAAGTATAAACACTGGTTCATTGTTGCTTTGCAATGCAATGCATGTTGTTACTATTGTACTCAGAAATCAGAAGTTTGCATAAACTATGATCAGTAGAAAATGTTAACTCACTCCAATATATTGAGCGTAAAAAAATCTGAAACAGAATAGTCCTAGTTATTTTTTGCCAAGTTTTCCTGCATACAAGCATATTGCAAGATAAAACCCAACCAGATGATGCACAAATTTGATGAAAATGACTATATATATATGATCATCCATCGATCTTAATTTTCACTATATGAATATGGTACCTTTATAACAAGCTCTAATAGTAAATTTTCATAAGAAGATTTAATGTTATACGTTATAATCATCAAAAATATATATAAAATTATTAGTTTTATAATCCATTTGAAATATAACCCCATAATCAACTATCACTTCTCAGGGGAAGGATATACATGTGGGTGTCTCTGTTGCAAATATATGTGCACCTCTCTACATCTTAAAATACTACAAAAATTTGTTAAGTAACTCATCCTAACATGCATACTGTTTTATTTTCTTTTTGAGTGCTACTGCCAGTTGTATTG
The DNA here is from genome assembly GCA_963556465.1 of Berberis vulgaris. Lineage (NCBI taxonomy): Eukaryota > Viridiplantae > Streptophyta > Magnoliopsida > Ranunculales > Berberidaceae > Berberis > Berberis vulgaris. The sequence continues at coordinate 15,118,709 of OY747126.1, read as the reverse complement.
TTGTATTTAATATGTTAAGATTATCCACCAACTTTTGCACCTTTAAGAATATCATGTTATTAAGTTAGATGGTAATTATGAAAATTCAAAAGCCTGGTTGTCAGGAACTCAAAACATGAGGGTGGGGGCATTAAACAAAAACATACAATAGCGATACTTGGTCCACAACAAGTATTAAATGAGAAGGGGGCATTGGCCATGTGGGTTAGCATTTGCAGCATTTACTCTACTACTTCGACTTTTGGGTTTCTGAAAGAGGAGGATTTCATGAATACAGGAATAAAGTAGGGTAATTATTATCGGAATACTGTGCCTCTTTAGGGCAGGCAGTGAACTATGATAAATCTTCAGTGTACTACAACGCCAATATCGGAATATTGTCCATCTCCCTCGGGATGTGCAAGGGAAAATGAAGGCACGTATTCCCTCGACAGTTAGACAAGCCCATCACTATATTAAAATGGGATCGGGATGAAAATTTTCAATTCCACCCATCCCATCCCGTCCCAATTTGATTTTTTCAATATTTAGTAATGCAACTTGCAAATACAAGCATGAGACCTATAAAGGTGTTTCCTTATTTGCTTGAATTTGTTTGTTTCATGTTTTTCCCTTATTTTGGTAAGTTCTCCTTTGTAGAATGATATTAACATTGCACCACCATCACAAAGTATTGTCCCTATTACATTAGCTTGCCCTGCCTTTCTCTCGACCCCTACCGTCACCATTCTATCCAGGCACGAATTCACGTGGGGCAAGTGGGGGCATGTGCCCCCACTGACTTTTAAGTTTCTTTTTTTATTTGTCGCCCAATTAGTTTTTTATTTGCCCTTCTATTCTCACTTTTCACTTCTACTAGGACTTCATCATTCAAATTATGTACATATCAAATCCAAACTCTATTTTTCGAGTTAGAGATAGAGGTTAAATCCCTCAAATCTCTCCAAGAAACCAAAATCCACAATTTCTTCTTCACACTCCATCGATTAGATAAGATGAGAGAAATCCTCATATTTCATCATCTTCAAATATCTATAACTATTGAGTTATTTGAGCTCATCTTTACAAGATCCATTTGGGTCCAAACCATCTTCTTCTTCTTCTTCTAGGTACTGGGTACCTTCATTAATCACTATGTTGGTCATCTCAACAAAAAAATCGTAAGCAACCCAATCTCCTCTTCTTTTTTTCATGAAGTAGTAATTAACGATTCAAACCCTTCTCTTGTGTTGTGTTTTTAGAAGTAGTAATAATCTTCAATGAATATAGTAGTAATCATCTTCAATGAGTGTCTTTGTTGTACTCTCATTTTTGCTCTATTTAAAAAAAAATTCATGTTAAAGTAACTAATTTTTATATTATATTTAATTAATTATAACATCACTCCGCCCCCCCCCCCCCCCCCCCCCCTCAACAACAATTCTGGCTCCGACACTGATTCTATCAATCATTCCGGAAACAACAACATAATTAGAAACCCTCATGCATTACCAAAGAGACTTTAAAAACCCTAATTTTAATGATCGATGGTACAGTTGTAATGGTTTTGGGACTAACTTAGACTCCGAAGGCTGGGACTAAGTAATTTAACGCACATACGATCGTCGGAGTTGAATATTTGAGACCAAGGAAGTATAAACACTGGTTCATAGTTGCTTTGCAATGCAATGCATGTTGTTACTATTGTACACAGAAATCAGAAGTTTGCATAAACTATGATCAGTAGAAAATGTTAACTCACTCCAATATATAGAGCGTAAAAAAATCTGAAACAGAATAGTCCTAGTTATTTTTGGCCTAGTTTTCCTGCATACAAGCATATTGCAAGATAAAACCCAACTAGATGATGCACAAATTTGATCAAAATGACTATATATATGATCATCCATCGATCTTAATTTTCACTCTATGAATATTGTACCTTTATAACAACCTCTAATAGTACATTTTCATAAGAAGATTTAATGTTATACGTTATAATCTTCAAAAATATATATAAAATTATTAGTTTTATAATCCATTTGAAATATAACCCCATAATCAACTATCACTTCTCAGGGGAAGGATATACATGTGGGTGTCTCTGTTGCAAATATATGTGCACCTCTCTACATCTTAAAATACTACAAAATTTTGTTAAGTAAGTGACTCATCCTAACATGCATACTGTTTTATTGTCTTTTTGAGTGCTACTGCCATTTGTATTGTTGTATTTAATAAGTTAAGATTATCCACCAACTTTTGCACCTTTAAGAATATCATGTTATTAAGTTAGATGGTAATTATGAAAATTCAAAAGCCTGGTTGTCAGGAACTCAAAACATGAGGGTGGGGGGATAAAACAAAAACATACAATAGAAATACTTGGTCCACAACAAGTATTAAATGAGAAGGGGGCATTGGCCATGTGGGTTAGCATTTGCAGCATTTACTCTACTACTTCGACTTTTGGGTTTCTAAAAGAGGAGGATTTCATGAATACAGGAATAAAGTAGGGTAATTAATATCGGAATACTGTGCCTCTTTAGGGCAGGCAGTGAACTATGATAAATCTTCAGTGTACTATAACGCTAATGTTGACCTCAAGCATGCCAAGATGATTAACAAAATTCTGGGTTCTAAGTTGTATAACCTGAAAGATAAGTACCTTAGTATCCCTCTACTCCTTTCCAAGAAAAAGCCTCCGACTTCCAGTTTCTGGTTGATAAAATTAATTCTAAACTATCTTCTTGGAAAGCCAAAATTTTATTTCAGGCTGGTAGAACTGTAATGATCAATGCGGTAGTTCACTTCATCCCTGTGTATACTATGCAAACCTTTCTTCTACCCTGATCTGTTACCACCCAAATTGATGTCCTCAGCACTTGGGACAGGTTGACCCTTCCAAAACATTTGGGAGGATTGAACATTCCCATTGCCTGAAACAAGAATCTTGTCTTGAAAGCCAAAAACATGTGGAATGTTATTGCACACCCAGTCAACCCATGCAACATGCAGTTTAAGGCAATCTACTTCCCCAACAAAAATGTCTTCCAACTTTCTAAACCCCCCGTCGTGGCCTCCTTTGCCTAGAGAGGAAAGCTGTCGGCTCTTTCTAAGATGAGTCGACACCTCATTTGGCAAATTCAATTTGGTATTGAGACATGTATTTGGAACAATTGCTGGGTGAAACCAAAATTTCTTTTGGCAGAATGCAAACCTCTTTCCACCTCTCTATAAGCTTTCGGGTCCCCTGGCTTCATCAGGATAGCCAACATCCAAAGTGGAATGTAAACCTCATCTCGTCCCTTTTCCACAACCCGTGGTAAGTGATATCCTAGATATTGTCATTCACACCTCCCAAGCTCAGGATACGCTCATCTGGATATTTGATAAAAGAGGAATGTTCTCAATCAAAAGTGCTACAAAAGCCTTTCTTCAGGATGACTTGGAATCTTCTAACCTAGCTTTTGATCAACTTAAGCTTAAGATTCTTAGAGAGTTATGGAGAATCAAAACCCCACCAAATGCTTTTCTCCTGCTTTGGAAAGTCTCTTAGAATATCTTGCCTACCATGACAAATCTCATGCGTATAGTTATGCCCATTGAAGATTGTTGTGTCCTTTGTCAGAACCATAAAGAGGATGCCACACATATCTTCATCCTCTGCACAATAGTTCAAAGACTTTGACTTCTCTCCCCATTAATTCGAACAGAGTCCATCTTCCGCATCAAACCACTAATGAGGCTCTTAACTTTATCTGGGACTCGGCCACCAATACCCCACTTATCAGGGAAGAAATACTCTCTCAGTTCACTACTGTAATTCTTTCTATTTGGCAGTCCCGAAATGAGACAATCTTTCACAAGGGCAAATTTTCAATCCACTGGTTTACCCTAACAACCAATTGCACTTGGGCGGTGCGGCACAACCAATGGTTCCAGATTCCTTCTAATTCCAATCCTAACCTGGTTAATCCCACTTCCTTACACCATGTTCTAGAAATAGCTACCTTATCTAAACCCCAACATCCTATTCGTCACGCTCCTAACCTAGCTACTCTTGTAGAATCAATGTCTAGCTCCCAAGCCTCTAGATTACCTACTTTTCAATAACAACTTTTGGTGGTTAGAAATCATAGGATCAACACTCTGTCCAGGAACTCTAGAGCTATACCTACTTCTCTTTCCTCTGAGATGATTTTGGTAACTTATGATGCCTGTTTCTTTGCCTCTTCTCAATAGGGAGCTTTTGGAGTCTTTGCGATGGACGTTTTTGGTAGGGTTTGAGTCAAACTAGCGGATACGATCCTAGGCCAAGTATTTGACAGTACTATGGCCGAATGTTTTGCTGATGAAGCCACTCTTTTGCTAGTACAAGCAAAACAATGCCCAACTGGATTGATTATAGGAGACTCTGGTGCTTTACACACTCTTTTGCACACTGACTTGGAAGATCAGCAGATAGACTTACGGTGGATGTGGCGACCAATCGTTTATAGCATTAGGTCACTTCTTACTAATCTTTCAAATTGAACTTGTAATTATATTCCCCGAGTACTGAACAGTGAAACACATGAGTTGGCTTGAATTGCAGAACAAAAGGTTTGTAATATTACTTAATATATGCTATGATAAGTCACTTATCAAAATAATAATAATAAGAAGAAAAAAGTAGGGTACCTTTCCCTTTTGAATAGTCATGTGAAATTGCAACCTTTGAGGGATTTATAAATTTTTGCAGAGGCTGATATGGATTGTGAAGAAGGGTCCTAATGAGTTGTGTTGAATTGAGTTGGTTTACTGCAAAGATTTGCAACATCTTCTTGGAGAATTGGTTTTTAACAGCTCCAAAGAAGATCTCATGATTCTCATCAATAGATGTTTATAAGACAAACAAAATAAAAATAAAAATAAAAATAAAAATAAAAATAAAAATAAAAATAAAAATAAAAATAAATAATTGAAACTTGGTTAGAGATTGGGGGTGGCATATAGCATTATGATTCACTCTGTAATTTTCCAAAAATTTGTAACTTCTTTAGAAAACTTAGAACAAGAGTCGACCACATCAATCACAATGACTTTGGTAAATCACAAAGGTGTAACGATTGGCTATTTGCCTGAAAAATTACTGCTTATCTTACCATGTGTATGACTGATGCACCCCCAACAACTCCGAGATTTTCTTACCTACTAATTTTTTTCTCCGCATCAACTAGATCATCATTATGTAGTGTTCGCAATAGCTAAATTGTTCCTACACTATAACAAGGGATGCTACAAGAGCATAAACTTCAGAGGTCAGAGAAAATTAAGAAAAAAAAGCTCTCCTCTTTTCCCTACAATGAGAAACTAGAATACCCCAAAAATGCTACAATTTAAATAGATGCTGATGGCAATCTTAGTTTGAGGACAAAAAAAAAAAAAAAATCCTAATTGATTGAAGAAAAGCTCCATAAAAACACCTTGAAAAGTAGATAAACTTGAAAGATACTGAAATTGAAATTCTGTCGTTAAGATTCATCACTCAGGCAATGTGAAAGTAATTAGCTGATTCGATGCTGTATACGATGATTGCATAGGCACGATGAAACACGGGGACTAATTTGAGGATGCGATATATAGATTTCAATGTCCAATGCAGGATTTGCAATTGCTTGTGCATGCTTGCCAGTGCTCTACGCACTGATTATAATTTGGTGGTAAACATTGGGAAGGGCCTAATTGGCCTGGTCAAAGTTCGGAAATGGGCCAAGGCTGAGGGACCCTGGTTTGATACTGAGGTTATGACTTGTTGCTAACGATGAGCAATTCGACTTCAAGTACAGACTCAGATTCTGTGTGCGATTTTTTGCATTGCGTAGTTTAGTTTGATGTAGGTCGAGCTTATTTGCTAAGAAAATTGGTGTTCCAATTATCAGTTGAATAACATGGCAGGATTGTCGTGCTCACCCTGTATTTAGATCAATATTGTTATAATGAATAAACAAAATCTTAGTATTGTCATCATTAGATAGGTTATAGCGACGAGTTTGATAGTATGCAGTACTATCGTTCAACGCTGGGACTAAGAAATGGACCACTAGGTTCTTGCCTGTCCAAATCTAAAATGCACCCTGCTCACTTCTCTGGCTATTTCGATTGAAAGCCATTATCAAGCGAATGTTTTTGGGCAAGTTATGAAGTCAATAAAGGTCTGAAAGTCGATTACACTAACAAATCTAATTATCTGGTTCCTATACATAACAAATCACACTATAAACTATAATGAACATTAAGCAAGCCTGCCACCACCTCATTACCACACCAAAAACAAATAAATTAACATGACACGACAAGTATATAAACAAATAAAATGTACAGGTAGTGGAAACCATCGTCTTTTCTTTTTGTCTTTTTATTTGCCAAGCCAGAGAGAAATAGCAGTTTCTACCTCAAAAGCAGCCCAAGAGCTTCTTTGGGGCACTGTTTGTAGCGCGATATTTAGCTGACATCTCCTCAGCCTTGAGAACCTCTTCGCCTTTCTTGGCTTCGATCATTGCCCTCTTTTCCTCCGCTTCCTTGTGGATCATAGCTATCTTGTTCTTCATTTTCTCAGCATACTGTGCTTTCTTCTTCTCCAGTTGTTCCTGTTCATGTCCAACTTTGTCAAAACGAATGACAAGTTCCATACAATTCAAAAGCAAAATAAACTTCTGAAACTAATTCAAATTTTGTATGCTCAAGTAAACTTTGTTCAAATGCAAAACCGAGGCTGACTTGAACATGAGGTAATACTCGAATCACCCTCAACAACATATAGACCAAATGAATGAATATAAGAAACAAATAAGACTAATGGCAAAAAAAAAGAACTCAACCAAGGTAGTGATGTACTACGGAGACTGCAGCCAACTCACTGAGATGAGAGATCACCAATGACAAGAACAGAAGTAGGAAAAAAAACACAGTACCCAATCCCCCTAAGTTCTGGTTCACTGTTCTGAAGCAAGTTGACTATCCAAATATCCAAAGCAAGACTCTGAGTATTGAGAGTCATACAATTTGCATACTTCATAACTTAACAACTAACCATTTGTCACGAATGTTATCATTTCAATGGCCTTACGCCCAATACCTTTTTTTTTTTGCAAAAACCAACATTGACGGAGCCAAGTATGGCAGAATTATGCCAAGGGAGCACAAACCACATATACATTAAAAATATATGTTTTGAAAAGTTACTACAAGATGTATACGAATTAATGGAAAACCGTAACTGTTACAATTGTTAATTAGAGTGGGAATTAAATTAATGACACTTCATGTTGGAGATGGGGCTAAATATTTGTTATCAATCTAGAGTATGAATATCCCCAAAAAAAAAAAAAAAAATCCAATCCCTATAGGCAGTGTTCAATCATCAAAGAATTGCATACCTCCATTTGTTTCAACTGAGCTTCCACAGTTGCTTTCTTGGTATTCTCCCATGAACAAACCATAGATAGCTTTTTTTGAGCCCTGTTCAATAGTATTAGAGTGATAAGTATTCTTCAAACCAGCGCATAATAAGTCGAGATATTTGTATATTCTAATAAGAGACGGGAAGAAATTCAACATCCTACTTTTTTGTTTTTTGAATAAGATCTATTGATAAAAACAAACAATACAAAAAATTCATGTATGCATCAGAAAATTTTCTTCTTTCTTCAAAAAAAGAAGAAGAAGAGGGAAACAGCCGTTTTTAATCTAACATAACATGTCTAGTATGCATCTAAAAGCTTTGCTGGAAATTATTAGTGCATTATCAAAAATCGAAAAAACAGTAAGCTATGGCGTTGACAAAGGCATAACCAGTAACAATCCAGAAAACACAAAGGTAAATGTAGAGTAAATTTACAATAAATGAAAAATCTTTAAGTGTTGATCCAGCTTAATAATTAATGAAAGTTCCTTTGACCCCCCTTAATAAATTTTACAAAAATAGCAAATTATTTATCATCAAACCAAAAGTCTAGATGTGTTCTTATGTGACAATGACACGGCTTATGTAACAACGACACAGATATTGGTATCTGACACTGATACGCAGTGTCGGACACGTAGGCCAAAAAACACAATACGAGTTACGCTAGGGGACATGCTTATACATTTTAGAATTCTTTACTTTTTTGCATGTATTGCTACTCATGTATTGTTCTTTGATCCCCTCATATTCATTTAGTTGTAGGTCAATATTGCTTGTAATATTAGTATGGAATTGAAACTTTTCAAAGATATGTGAAAAAATAGATGATCTAAGCATGGAGTGTCGAATGGGAGTATTCCTGAGTGTCGACATGAGTATCCAAGATTTTTTTTGATACATGTCGCTTTGTTTTTATAAAAATAGTATTGTTATATAGGTTCTTACTTGTTCACAGCTTTTGTCTTTTCACTTTCTTCCCATGCTCTGATTAGAGACAATCTTTTATCTGTTTCAAGCCTTGTAAGAGTTGCATCTGAAGAAACAAAGCCAAAATATTGATAAAAAATTCTTAACAACAAATAACCCAAAATAAGTTAGTTACCACTTGGGAATTCTAGCAAGTGATTGAGAAGTATGCAGTGACCAACATTTACCTCTCTCGTGTGATCCTCCAGACTTCTTCTCTTCAGCCTCTGGAACCTCTATACACCGGATAAAATTTTCAAAATGTTAAAAAACTAAGAAAACCATTGTAAAATTTCTTTCTCTAATTAATAATTTAATGGATTAAGAAAGATGCCTCATGCAGTGGCTGATAATAAGAGTATATAGGAAGTGTGGAGAAAAGGGAAACTAGAAGTACACTTAAGAGGCCTACTGAAAAACAACACATGGATAATAAAAGTGCAATGAAACATGAAATATAACACATTGTCCATGTTGGGTCCGGGGGTGAAGATGGTGTAGCCCCCAGGAACCACCTCACAGCGTACCTTGAAGATTATTCAATCCCATGAAAATTGTCAATAGAAAATACTTATGGAGAAATCCTCAAATCTTACAGAAAACAGAACTGCTACTAGAATGTAGTTGTGGTAGTCGGTTTTCAATTATCAATCAGATAATTTTTTACCTGCTTTATCAAGAGCTGGAATTGAGAAAACGTGAAATACAGTCCGGTTATCAATTCTCATGGACATGTTTGGGTAACGCTGGTCATGCAACGTTTTGTACTTGTACACCTTTACTTCAACAATTCTAAATTTTAATAAACGGTCTCCATGAGGAAATTATGACTGCAATTTTAATATCAGATTTCAGTTTGAATGCTAATATTTGTCATTGATTCACTGCTGCATACCCTTTACACTGATAACATGGTTAAGCTCTCCGAGCCTTTTGCTAAGGTAGCATAGTATTTTAATCCTTCTCAAGCTAGACCATTCATTCAAGCAAATAGAAACAAAAGAGAAATGAAAATATCACTTTAACTTATAGGAACTTTTCAATTTTATAAGTTTCGATCATGAGAGCGAAATGAACCAACTTGGAAGCATCCAGACAAGGCCAGGTAGGTTTCAGATGCTAGGTGGCCTAAAGAGAAATTATTATTGGCTTATCTTATCCAATAAATAAATGGAGGTTAAGCGGTTTCCACAGTTATAGGAATGACAAGATGACTGGCGACTGGGCAAAATTCAGGAGGTAAAAAACTCGAGTAACTCTTGCTGGCCTGGGCCCAGCTGCCTGGTTGACTGTCTGGGGGGGGGGGGGGCAAAAGTTAACCCTTTTTTGGAAAAAGTTGTTTAAAGAGGGGGAGGGCAAAAGTGTACATTCGCCCCCCCAGGCAGCAACCTCGCTCCCTTTCCCAGCCAGGCCAACTAGAATTGGTGAAAAAACTCTCAATTGGAAGTTGGAACAAAAAGTTACGGCAAGCCAGCCACTAAAGTAATTCATTGGGCAAAAGCCAAAATGTGAGAGTTCTCAAAAAGCAGACCTAAAAAAGAAACTAAAGTAATTGCTTAGACATGATGCTTCACTATCATTACCCCAAGAGGACACGATGACAATTACCCATTAGTAGATCCTAAAACAATGAACTACAGTAAATATTATATGCTAAAATCCCTCGGCTACTTTTAAATTGTGGTTATGAAATCAACAACAGCTCCTAGCTAGTTGTAGATCCTAAAACAATGAACATAATTGTCTTATGTGGCTCCATCCAGATCACATGTTTCGCAAAATAAAGTTTTCAAAAAAATATCTAAAAATTAAACGAAATCGTTGATATCACTCTAGAAGCCTGAAACAAACAAATAAATAAATGATATTATAGAAGAGTTACATTTCAATAAGCTGTAAAGGTTCAAACTAAATTCAAAACAGTGTTAGTGAAGAAACTTTTAGCAGAGTTGTGAACAATTCTCTAACAATTAATTGTAAGAGAAAGTTTTTCTAGCTTAAGAATTTTCTACAACTCAAATATTTCTTCTTTTAAATCATTAGTTGAGTTCACAGCAACTGTATAACAACAATAAATAATAAATACCAACCTCTTCAAGAAGAAGTGAAATGAAGCTACAATTGATAGAAAAAGATAGCTAAACATACTCATAATGAAGCAGAATTAGTTGAAAATGAAGTCGGCAGAGATTGTAGGCAAGATTTCTTTGCAAAAATCTCCAGTGAAGCAATAATTGAGTAGAGGTGATTAAATACTAAGTTGACAGAATCAAATTAAGTGATAACAAACAATCAAAAGCAGGCATAAATTCCACCACAAATAAAAATACTATAACACATCAAAGTGAACCGAATTAACACATAAGAGAGAAAGAAGAAGTTTCTTACTTTCAACCACAGCTAGTGCTTTGGAGTCATCTATCTTCTCCTCTGGAGGTGGAACTATGGCTTTCTCTTCTGCGACGTCTTTCTTAGGTTCGACAAGCTCAGGTGGAGATGGTTCTACCACTTCTGAAACTGCTGGTGATGCTTCTGGGGTCACTACTTCACCTTCTACCTCCTTTGGTACACCCATTGAATTTAGCACTTACGAAAACCCAATAAAAATAATTCAATTTGGCAAACTTAGCTAACACCAACACACAGATTGAACTCTTCTTGATCAGAAAATTGCTGATCAGAAATGAATGAGAAACAAAGCTTGGCGGTTGGTATAAATACTGAGCAAAACTAGTAGAGCTGGAACTATATGAAATCAATATTGGAATAAAGAATTAAATAATCTGTAAGCTCAAAAGACTAAATTGCCTTTCTTTATGATATTGTTGGATGAAATTTGAAAGGGTATTTGAGGAATTAGATGAGGTTAAAGAATTTTTTTTTTTTTTGATAATTTTGTTTGGTTTTCTTGTGGGAGCACTCTTGGCCAGCTGTCCAAGAACTTAAACGGCGAATACTTTCAAATTTTTGTAACAGATGATTAGGAAATTGTTAGTTTTTGTACAGGCATTTATCATTTACATAGATTGATAATAATTTTTATTTTTTTGGACCAACTCTCGTGACTGTTTGGTAAAACTTTTGTTACCAGTTACCACAACTACAAGGTTCGATCGATCTTAAATAGTTCTTTTCGGATAAATAAACTTTTTCTTTTTTCTACTACGCGGAAAAGGAAAATATAATGTGAGGTAGGTAATGCATTACCAACAATAATGAATCAGGTCCTATGTTTATGTCGATTAACAAAACAAAATAATGATTGTCTTGTGTAAAGGTTGGCTTTGCCATGTGAGGAGGGAGAGGGAAAGGGGAAGGGGAAGGGGACCCAAATATTTAGGTGGTCACTTTCATGGCGCGTAGATTTAGTGTGAGAGTACCAATTAACTCCCAAAACAAAATTTACCCATTCAAATGTGGAAATGGACGTGATGGATTCTGTCGGCAATCCCCCTCCATTCTCTTCCATCTCTAGGTTCATGTCTAGTCCACCATAACATTACTACATTAGAGAAACTTCCTGACCTTTTTTTAATATTTGTGTCATGTTCATCATTAAACAAAATTTCAACTTCTCATTTTGGAACCACAATTGAAACCAAACAAAAAAGGCACAACATTAAAATTCTAATACTACATGTTTGAGAACCAAAACCAGAACCAGACTCAGAATCAAAGCCCACAATGGATATAGGTAACAATAGAGTACAATAGTCAATTGAATAAGTGTCATTTCTAGGGGTGGACACGGGATGGGATGGGACGAGATAGACTCATCCCTATCTCATCTCGTTCATACGGGATCGGGATGGGACGGGATGGGAAAAACTTCATCCCGACCTCGTCCCGTCCCAAACGGGTTCGGGACGGGATCAGCGTGCTCTCATTTTTTTACAAATTACTGTTTATCCAATACCCAATTTGCTTAGTTAAAAAGAGACAAAGGCAATTCGTAGAACTACACATAAATGATAGCCTTGGATTGAGTATGCAACATCATAATAAACTACTATAAATGATAGCTGAAATTCACCATGTAATTAAGATTTCTGCAGAGTTTTGAATGACTAAGAGGTGGACAGTATAATGGCAATGGTGGACCTGCTCTACTATTTCGAATAATGAACAAAAGGATGAGTAGATTTTGGGTGCTAAGAACAATGTTTCATTATTGCTTTTAAAAAAAACAGTCATTAAATTCATTGTCTTGACACGAAATAAAACTCTCCAATGTAGTTAGCAATCACATTTTGAGTTTTAAAGAGATTGCAATTAAATAATTAATTTAGAATTCTAGAAATAAACCAATATCAAGTATTTACAGATATAGACTAATATCAATTACACCGATTTCAACTAAATTCATTTTTCTTTAATTACACTAATATTGCAATTTTAAAATAAATAAATAAATAATAAATATTAATAATAAATATTAGCTCGGGACGGGACGGGATTGGCGGGATTGAAAATCTTCATCTCATCCCATCCCATTCTAGATCGGGACGGGATCGGGATGGAATTATTCAATCCCATTAAGACCCAAAAAAATCGAGACGAGACGGGACGGGAACGGGATCGCGGGATGGGATGCCCACCCCTAGTCATTTCTGAAGCAACGTGAGGGGAGTCTGCAACAATGCATTAACACACTGTAGAGCATTGAACAAAGATATAGCCTGTTGACACCTTAAATTACATGTCATGGAAGTTGGAGAGTGTTGGTGTCATTACTTTACACCCTATTTCTGGTTCTAGGTTTTTTTTAGAAACAATTCTAGCTAACCTTGTTTGCTGGTTTCTTTTGGATTTATTTTTTGTTTTTTTACAATTTTACTCCTTTTATAAATGGTGTTTGTGGTTGTGTTTTAAAAATGGTAAAAATATTTTTAAAAAAAAACCCAAAAAATGCTCAAAAGAGGCTAGCAAACAAGGCTTGCTAGACTTACTCTTCTTTTAGTGATCAAGATTATTCAATCAATTTTTCCAGAGAGCCTGGCCTGGCGCAGGTCTGGCTCTCTAGATTTTTTGTTATTCAATTTTGAGACAGAAAGATATTACAAATTTGATTCCATATTACAAGTAGGATTGATTATGATGATGTTCCATAATCGTATATGATGATACATAAAAACGGGCATGCAGGGCTTGCCGCCACACAAGGAGGTTGCGTGGCTAACACTGAGCCTGCCGCCAAGACAGAGAGACTAGGCCCTCAGAACCCCCTCTGCAGAAGGGCACACGACCCAGACGTACTGTATCGCCTATATATCCCACCATTTGTGGAACGGATCATGAATGAGGCCCTCCCAAGGAAGTTCACTCCCCCGAAACTCGACTTCTACGACGGAACCACGATCCATTCGACCACCTACACCATTACTAGCACGTAATGGCCCTCAAAGAGGGATCCGAGTCGGTGAGGTGCAAAACTTTTCCCACTAGCCTAAAAAAGTAAGCACTAACGTGGTTCCACAGCCTTCTGCCAAGGTCGATCAACTCCTTCAAAACGCCGGCAAAGGAGTTCCTGGCATGTTTTGTCGGGAGCCAATGTTTTCGAAAAGGCTCACACTACATACTCTCTATCATGCAAAGGTCCAACGAGACACTCAGAGAGTATGTCACGCACTTCAACAACGAGTTGACTCTTATTGACGAATGCAGCGACGATACAGCCGTGACAGCATTCACTGCTGGCCTCAATGAGGGAAAGCTCTACGAGGACCTCACCTTGGAGCCTCCTCTGGACATGACAGAGCTTCTCAAGAGCGCCCAAAGACACATTACCTTAGAGGAGATGAGGATCGTGAAGAGAGAAATCGAAGGCGAGAAAAATCCCTTTGTTCCTAAAGACAAGAAGGAGGTAAAAAGACATGAGGATGAAGAACAAAGCAAGATAAAGCGCAGTGAAAATATGTAAGACCCTAGTCAGTCCAGGCCGGAGAAAGCATCCAACTACGTTGGATCTAGAACTTTGAAACCCCTCAATTCTAGCTCGTCAGACGTACTAAACTCCATGAAGAATTAGGAAGACTTGAAGTAGCCCCTCAAGCAAGACAGAGACCCTTCCAAGCATGACAACGTCAAATACTGTGCGTACCACAAGGAGGGTGGCCACTATACCAATGACTGCAATAGTCTTAGGTATGAAGTTGAGTACTGGATCCGCAGAAGCAAATTGAAAGAATTTCTGAACTCGGAGAAGCAACCCAAACGTACCAGAGACAGGGGGAGTCTGTCAAAGAAATAGAGAATGAGACTTCAATGATAATCTATGTCTTTCATGGAGTCGAGCCGAATGAAGATCGGTCGTACAGGTTCCGCAAGCGGACTCTACTGGATATGCGGACACAACCCGCGAATGAGAACAAACGCATTTGCTAATCAAGAGTGCAGAGACCCATTCCCACCTTGACCTTTACGGACACAGACCTCAACGGAGTCCGGGCACCCCATAACGACGCCCTAGTTATCTTTGTCTCCATCGCAAGGTGGGAGATAAAGAGAGCTCTAGTGGACACAGGAAGTTCGCTCAATGTTTTGTTCTACAACGCGTTCCAAAACATAAACCTTAAGGAGAAAAACTTGACATCTTCAAAACACCCGCTGATCGGATTCAGAGGGGAGAAGTGTTTCCCCGTCATAAAGATAAGGTTAGCTACAGTGGTAGAGGAACCACAACTAAGGAATGTCCTATTTTTGGACTTTATGGTGGTAGACACACCATCGTCTTACAATCTTATCCTGAGAAGACCATGGCTCCACCAGATGGCAGCAATAGTCTTCACCCTTCACCAATGTGTTAAGTATACCGCTAACCACTCCGAATGAACATTACGTGGAGACAAACCTACGGCACGAGGTTGCCACTACGCTGCACTGAAACAGATAGAATGTTCCCATATCCGAATGCATCTAGTTGAACATCCTGAGCCAGTGCCAGGACAAACAATGGCAGAAATAACGCATTCAGCCGGTGCAGGAGCAATATACTCTTTCGCTCAGCGAAACGGATAGGCCATGGCGAGCGGGCACGCATCCCTCCGACATTACATCGGCGCAGAGACTCACCCATCTATAAGGTTTACTCTTTAGTAACCTCTGTAGCGCCTCAACAGTCTGTAAATGATGCACGAGAGTAACCCGAATTCACTTCAAGGCCAGGATCAATTTCTCTCTGTCAGCAGTTAGTCTCCTTTCAGTGATTTGTTTCCCTTTCCATAGTCAACGCAGAGTTTTAGTTCTTAAAAACTTATGTGATTTGCAATCATTTAAAAAATAAATGAAGAATTACATAAACAAACTCTATTGATTATTGGAAAGATGTAACAACAAGCGCCCTGAGGCGAATACAAAAGACTACATACTACAAACATTTGAGTACAGTGTGACATGAAATAAAAGACTCGTTTAGATAATTTTACTACGAAAGGCATCCGAAGAAACGCAGACCCTCCGATGCGAGCAATCTGCAAGTGACAACAAAAATATTCAATGGACTTCGTTCGACCCCTTCCAAAGATCAAGGACAAAGTGCCAGAGGGGATTGAAAGGACTAGGCGACCGATTGCTCCGTCGAATCACCCAGGAAAACGCTCGTACAACATCGTTATAGACCTTACAATGGACTGTTGATTTCCTCAAGAAACATCCCTCCCCCTACAGACTTCCTCAAATAATTTTCGGCCTCCAGAAAGGGGTAGAAGAAGGCAGATGAGGATGGCCACCAGCAACGATGTCGTCAAGGTCTCACAATGCTATCAAGCGAGGCCACCTTTTCCATGCGCGATACCAAGAGTGACTGAGAGATACCACACCTGGAAGCATCGCACATCGGGTAATACTTCGATCAGATATTGGTTAGCAGCGGGGTCCACGCACACACGGGCACAAGCCGTAGGTGTAACACCAAGACATCTCCCTTGGTAGAAAATCCATACTACTTCTCCACAGTATGAGAAGAAATAACGAGATCTCAGCAGATCAACTACGTGCCCACCCATAACAGATGAACGTACATAACAACAACTATCGTCGTGTGTGATCAATACAAATGTCAGAACACTCAAAGACTCTATTGTTGGAGACCTCCCTTCAGTCTTTGAAAAATTCAAAGCATTTTCTTCAAACAAGAACATTACAAGAGATGAGTTCTGCGAAAGATGGTGCCTACAATGATTGAAAAACAACATTATATAGGCGTATGGTTTACCAAACGGGCGCTCCAACATTAATTGACCAAGCATTGAATATCGTATGGGAAACGAGGAGACGACGGTTCCCAAGGAAACTGCACAGACCACGTTCATTTAATTAATGGTGTTGCACGCAACCCCATCAATTGAGGGAGAGTAACCGATACTCAACCGTCACACAGCCTACGTCATACATGTGTTGTTGCTCGATCTACACCATACACATACGCAACCGTGCAGGAAACCCTAGTTCTTCTTCTACTGGCCCATGGGCTCGGCTTATTATTCAAACAGTATTATGCCACATGTTTGGCACGAGCACTAGCAATCCTAGTCAACTCTGACACACGGATCGTACATGCGGATCACTAGCTGATTTAAGGTAACCTTATCCACACAGTGCATCATGCTTGTAGAAGTAGGTTCGCACGCCCTCTAGCAAGCGTAACCTCTTTTCAACCAGGTAAGCTTAGTCAGCCAAAGTTGATAATGATGGCTTTCGGTTCAGCCAAATACCTAGTCCGCCTAGCGTGGGCCTCAATGGTTTAGGAAGTGGGAGTCTAATCACCGATACTACGCTTGGTGACGACGACTCGTCAGGGATCATTGCCCCTTCGCGGTCAATGATCGTCGAAACCAATCAGGTAAGCCTAGCTGGTGACAACCAGCAACGAAAGCTTCTGATCAAAGCCCAGATCTGTAGCCCCCTAGTCAGTCCCGAACTAATTCTGACGGTTCGCCACGAGATCATTGTTTTTCAACGTGGTCGCCGAATTACCAACCCTGGACTTGTATCCCCCACTGTGTGGGTGTCGATAGTCTAGAAGGTGGGAGCCTAGTCAGTCGCGAACTGATTTCGACAGCTTGCCACGGGACTATTGCTTTTCAACATAGTCGCCGAAAACTCCCAAATTTGTAGTTTGATGTGCACGAGCGTAGATGATTTGGAAGGTGGGAGTCTAGTCAGTCCCGAACTGATCTCAACGGTTTGCCACGGGACCACTGCTTTTTAACCTGACCGCCGAACCCCTCGAACTTGTAGCCCCCACTACGTGGGCGTAGAAAGGTGGGAGACTAGTCAATCCCTGATTGATGTCGGCGTATCACCACGGGACTACCGCTCTTTAGCGTAGTTGTCAAATCCTTACTCCTTGAACTTGTAGCCCATACTGCGCGGGCGTAAATGGTTTGAAAGGTGGGAGACTAATCAGTTTTTGACTGATGTCGACGTCTCGCCACGAGACTATTGCTTTTCAGCGTAGTCGCCAAATCCTTACTCCTGGAACCTGTAGTACACATCATTCAGACATAAATGGTTCAGAAGGTGGGAGCCTCATGCAGCTTGCCACGCGATCCTCTCTCTCTTTCGAAACAGCGGCCGCAAAAACAAATCTAGTTAAGTCAGCGTCTTCACGCTCAAACGGATTGGCATCCTATTATTGCCAGTGCCCAAGTAAACCTATATAATATGTCTGCCCGAGCTTACAATGCCTAACCCAGCACAAACGCTCTGAAGCGTACGCTTGGCCATCGCAACTCGCCCATAGCAGCAGTTGTAGCCGATTCATCACACAAACAAGGCGAGCCTCAAACAGCTTATTACCTTGGAGGCAAGACACAGCTAGAGCAACTCAATTCTCAGCTAAATTGTCTGCAACATGCCCACTGTCAGGCATAACTACACAACAATGATCTCGAGTCATTTGCGATATAAAGCGGTCAAACTATATACTACAGAAAGGCCACTCGACATCTTATTGGTTCAATCAGCTTACGTCAAAGCAAGACGACAAGGCAAAACGAATGACATGCAATAGAGACAACAACCATAAAACAAATAAAATTGTTGTCATTAATGGTCGACAAAATGGGTACAAGAATACAGGTTCACTCCTCATCAGGAGAAGGTATAGAAACAGTAGAGCTAAGCTTAATGAAAGAAGAAGCAAGAGCTGCATCTACACACACCACGGCCTGGGCATCAGGACCCGAACTGTCATCCTCGTTCGATGACGCAAAGGCAACATACAACTCTATGTACAACATCTTCTTCTAACTATCGAGATCCCACTCTGGGTGCTCCTTCTTCATTAGCGCCAACAACTGCACCCTGCCGTGTACGACCCAACGGAAGTCACACTTGCCATGTTCCTGCAAAAGTTCTTCCTCTCGCGCCTTTGAATCAGAAAGTTCACGCTCCAACTTGCCTGTCAGCACGTCAACCTGGGACTGCTCTGTGGCTAGACTACTCTTCGCAGCACTAAGTTCATGCCATGCCAACTCAAGCTGGTCATCGTCCTTCCTTGCATCTCGAGCATTGAACTCCACATCGAATTTCAGTTGTTGCTTCTGAGCAGCCCAATCAGCTTCATCCCAAGCATTCTCTTCAGCAAGAGACCGCAGTTTAAAACACGCCTTAGTCACGACTTCCCACACAACCTCTACATCTCGGTGGATCCGACTCAACTCCTACTTGAGTTCATATCTCTCGGACACCGCCTTTGCCAGATCACACTCAAGGGCCTCCAGATGATCCTTCTGAGTCTCAGCCGCCATGGTTGACTAATCCAGCATCTTCTCCTCAGCTTGTTTCTGTAGCCGCTCATTTTCATAGAGCGCATTAGAGTACAACGACTGCATGTGCAAGAAAACACGTTGCATGGTGTATATTCTTTCACGAGCCATCTCGACTTCCGTGCTAGCAATGGCTACCTGGCTCAAGTGAGACATACCAAACATAAGGTACTTTACACCCTTGTCCATACACCCTTCTAGCGTATCCTTCTAGGGCTTCAGAGTACAATCCATCAGCCAGTTATGACGTCTGCTTATATGCTTCCTCGAAGCATACTTCACGTCAACCTTTTGGTGCCAGACCTGAGAGTTCATCCTTACCAAGTCTGGGGCAAACAAGCTTATCCGTGCATCTGGATTAGCTTTCTCGGATCAGGAATCACGCCGGCACCACCGTTCGCAGTTGCCACTGTTCTCAGGCTCTCCTCCGCGGCTTTACCCTTGTCGCCAGTAGCCGACCCTTTAGTACAAGACAACTCAACGGGATCCGGAGGGAGTGGGGGAAGCGAATTATTCAGAAGACCCTCCAACACTTCTAGCTATGGCCTGGAACGAGACGATGAGCAACGCAGACTACATGAAACTTGGCATGTGCCACCACTGCCATTTTTAGACTGCACACCAGTGGGACAATTCGATTCTACAGCCTCAGGCGAATCCTCATAGGAGCCTTCTATCGAAACAGTCCCATGCGAATCGGCACCGGCAGAAGCCACCATTGCAACCCACACTAGACGTTCATTCAAAGCTTCAACCTGCGTGTCGCTAAGGTTCGACCTGTCTACAACTATTGCGAACCACATGTAGTCTTTCTCCAAGCCGGGCACATCAGACCCCGCGCCGATAGGCCAATCAGACTCATGTACTTCTCCCCCTGTAGCGAGTTGTGCTGAGGGCAACCCAGATCGAACACATGACCTCTTCGAACTCACGAAAGAGGCAAGTGTTTTAGACGGATCCTCTGCATAAGACACAACAGGAGCTTTGGTCCCAGCAGCCTTCCTCTTCCTAAAGGGAGCCCCCTCTTCCGACTTAACCCGTGACACTCGGTAGATAGTGAGGGTCACATGCCAGTTGTCCCACAACTTACTGCGAATGAAATTGCAAACGCTTATGACGTCTACCACGTTCCTCGTCGATAGACCGCGGAACGTCTCCATAGTGTTTTGCTCCTCTAAGGTACGAGTGAGTAGTGAAAAACATTCATGCGAAAAAACACAAGCAATGATCAGCTAGTCTGCAATGAAGCATATCAAAGTCAAGAAAGAAAGTTGAACTTATGGAGTGGCCTGAACTCTTATTCAAGCGGACGACCCTTGCAGCGAAAATACTTCGAGTCCGCAGGAGCTAAGAAACAAAACTTCTGTCAGAACTTAAAATCATCGGGTAGATTCACAAAGCAAGTCAGCGACGTCATCTCATAGATGGCATAGCTCATCAGTTGAGGAGAAGTCAACAACTGGATCACCCTTGGGGTCGTGCGAATGCCAGCTTCTTTCCCCCTGATCAAGATGAAAATGATGATCATATATCCATTAGGCCCCAACTGGGCCGGAGGAATCCCCAGAAGATCCAAGAATTCCCAAATTACATCCAGAACGGAAAAAGTGCACTCTAATTTTTTAAGTATCCCGCGATGCAAACAGATGAACCCCGTCGGTGGCGACATTGGCGTCTGGTCACCCTGCAGGACATACAACGGGATTAACAGAGCACTAGCTTGTCTTCAAGATCAGGCTCGGAAAACAACTTGTCTTCAAAGAACTCCAGACCCTTGGCCAGGCTGGCATCATCAAAAAGGTTTTATTGAGCCACAAAAAGATGAATAATCCTTTCTAAACAAAGGATTAACATAGCAGTAACTTCAGAAGCAAGGAAAATAGAAGGGTCAGACTCTGCACTACGGATGACCTAAATAGGAATTTAATTCCCGCCTCTTTTCGACAAAATCGACTCACTTTCAATTAATGTGGCGCACGGCTCAAGCAACAATCATCATCATGAGCAACGTATCTTCTCAAGAGATGACCTAGCGAACCGATGTGACGACCCACTAACTCGAGGGAGTAGCTGATGATACATAAAAATGGTCACGCCTCAAGCCATACATGTGTCATGATGATCTCGATGAACTACGGGCTCTAGCATCAGCCCAACACTGATCTGGCCCAAGAGGTTCTAAGCCTGTTTAGTTCAGCCCACCAGACATACCCGAACTCTTACAACATGCTAGGCCCACACGTCTCACAACTCTTCTCAATACTCATAAGTCCTACTAAGGCAAGTATCTCGAGGATCAACTTCGGACGGGCAACTACAGCAGCTCTCTGCTTCCAACTAGGAAACAAATACTAGAGTATATTTCACACAAGGAAACTCTCTTCTATGGATTGCTCTTGGATTGGGAACTATCTTCTGCGTATCTAGGAGCACAGGGCTAATATGGAACTTTCCTTCTACAACACGACTCCTAATTAGAGAAAGATATCCACGAAGATCTCCTTCCTAAACTACGCCTACGATGGCCTCGTAGAACCAGGACTCCTGTACTATAAATAAAACATGAGGTTGGTAAGCTAAGGTACGCTACAAATTCCATATTTACAGCATTATGCCTTCCACAAATTATTGTCTAACTGTAGCATCGGAGTGTCATTGCCCACCACACAGTGGTCTGTGACTCTCGTGCGCTACCTGTGCAAGTGAGCAGGTCAAAGCAAGGAGCAGAAAACAAAAAGAAAACAAAACGACTGCATCAGTTTATAAAATCTTTATATATATACATTAATGAGATGTTATATGATAAAGTAAACTTGGATTTCAGATACCCATAATTAGTAGCAATTGAAATCGCCGCCGCCAGAGAGAAGACGAAAAAGCCATTAACGTTTCAGAGAAAGAGAAAGCACGCGACGAATCACTCCGCGCTGGGACACAGGCTTAGAGGAAGACAGCCGCCGCCGCCAGAGAGGGTGCGAGAGGGCCTGTGAAGCACAGTGCGCGACGAACCACTCCGCGCTGGTAGCTTGACTGCCGCTCTGCCGCCTTGCTTGGTGTTGTAGGTCTGGCTAGGGCAGGGTACACCGTGGTATGACGGCTCCTCTAGCCGTCAACACTTCCTCTCCCCCAATAGGGAGTAAGGAACCTACGAAAGAGGCTTCTAAGCCTTCTTTCGCCCAAATACTTGGAAAAATACTGGTTGATGAGGTTAAAGAAACAAATGTCGAGGGAACTAGATTTCGGAATGAAGGAGAGGTAGCCATTGGGCTTACGACATCTGATGAAAAAAGTGGGAAAGCTTTCATGGAAAAACATGTGATAGTCTTAAAGTTCTCTAGCTACAGACCAACATTGGAAGATATTCGAGATTCGATACATCGAACCTGGGGGATTCTAGGCGATTTCTCGCTAGGTTTGCTAGATCAACGTCATGTTCTTGTTCGGCTTCAATCTGAGGCAGAAGCAAAGAAAGTCTTGGCAAGGGACTCGTTCTTGATTCGGGGAGTTCGATTCAAAGCTTTCCGCTGGCATGATGGTTTCAGTCTGAAAGCAGACCCGATATCGGTTCCACTATGGGTAGAGTTGCCTAACTTGCCTTTGCATTTATTTCATCCCCTTCTTTTGAAAGCAATTGTGAACTCTTTTGGTGTCTTTTTGCGCATGGATGATCATACTCGATGTCTTTCACGCCCGAGTTATGCTCGTGTTTGCGTGGAGATGACTTTGGCGGAAAAGTTACCGAGTAGAATTTGGATAGATAGATCTAACAATAGGGGCTTTTGGCAAATGATTGAATATCCGGGTTTCAAATATTGTGATTATTGCTCATTGTTAGGACATCAGGAGGATTATTGCAGAAAAAAGTTAGGTCATAAGGGCAATGTGAGAACACCCAACTTGGTGAAAGAAGAGAAGACTAAGAAACAAAAGGTAGAAGCCAAAGTCCTCAAGCAACAATATGTCCCAGTGGTTAAAAAAAATAAAATTTCAACGCTAGAAGCTGGAACTAGTGGTGTAAAGAATGATCAGGGTGAGGAAATTCAGGAGGACGTTGGTGCTGAGAGGCCGATGGTCAAAGATTCGGGGAATGTCATGTTGTCAAACAAATTCGAGTCACTTACGGAGACCATAGTTGAAGACGAGAGTAATCTAATGAATCATCAATTGCCTTGTAAGACGAAGGATCCAGTCAGTGACATGGTAGAACCAGAAACAACGGAGGAAGGACTTCTTGAGGCGGGGTACACAGCGGTTGAGATTGCAAAAGCGATTCAAAAACAAGGAGAGACAATTTCAGGGCTTGCTTCGTCCCAGCCAGAGCGTGTTCTGCCAATAACAGAGTTTGCTTCGTCAGAGCAAGTCGCGTCACCAATCGTTGGTTTGGTGAACAGAACATCATATGCTATAGATGATGATCCAAAGAAGTTGATCCCTAAGAAAAATGCGAATGATGACCAAGCTTTCATGCAAGAATGTGATAATGCTTCAGGTAGCAGCTCAAGGCCGCAGCAGAGAGTGTACGAGTATGTTCACCAATTGGAATCAGGGAGGGCGCAGGGGGTTTCGACCAAGGCTGTAGGCGGGGATGTCGGGATCTCTAGCCCAGGGAAAAAGACGAGCAGTGGGAATGCTTCTCTACAGATAAATGCAATGATTTCAGGCAGCAACTCCGGGCCAACAAAGGAGGACGCAGTAGCTAAGGATGATCATGTTGACAGTGGGTTTGTCTATGGCTCTGGCAGTGGAGCTCACGTTGGTGCTCAGAATCGCGTTCAGAGCGGTGACAAGGTGCATGACCGGAAGGTAGGGTTTCCAGCAGATGTGGGTATTGTACAAGATGACGAAGCTTTAGTGGATGCAATAGTACTTGAAGCACCGAATATAAAACATATTAACTATTTGGTTCGTAACGCTAACAGCGAAACCGAAATGGAGATCGATACCGACATTTCGGATACAATCAGTTCAGAAGAAGAAGATTTGGATGAATACACCATTAGGTCAAGAGTAGTGTCAGGTTTAAAGACAGACCAAATTCGAATATCGAAAAGATTTCATGCGACGGACTTCAGAGACATCAAGGTATATCCTCGTCGATCATCTAGAATGAAGAAAAGTAACAGCAAGTATAGACATTGATCTAGGGGTTTGATCACTATTTATTTTGGGTTTGCTATGATGTAAGTCCTCTGGTTCTTTTTATCGGGTAAATCATGTACTCCCGACTGATGTAAAAGATTTTTTCAAGTAATAAAAAGCCTAGTATTCTTAAAAAAAAAAAAAAAAGTAGCAATGTTGCCAACAAATGGTCTATTAAATTCATGATTTCACCATCCATGGACCATAGTGGAGAACTATACTATTCTTCGCGGATTTGATACTAGTGTGATGCACACATATAATTCTTCGGTTTATGAGTTATCTTGCCTGAAATGCACGATATTATTGCAAGTCATTCCACACAATCCACATGGATGCATAGCTATTTCTGTAGTTCTCCGCTGGATGGTAAAATCCAGTTAATAAATTTTTTTTTATAAAAAAAAGGCTATCTATAATTTATGTTTACCAAATAATGCTTTACTGAATAATTTCAATAGAAATGCAACTTCCAAATTAAGGGGGAGGTATTCAATTCGGGCTTTGAATGGACTATCAATAATTTTAAATCACGTGAATTTTAACAGGTTTCAAAATGATTTTACAAAATCCACTGTATTTTGATGAATTTTAAATGATTGAATTTTGTAGATTTTATAAAGGTTTGTTATGGATTTCTATGGATTCTTATAAATATGTTATTAGTTATAGGAAGCAATGAAAGAACATCACCTACATTGTTATTCATGCCAACATAAATCATAAAACATCTCTCAAAACATCAATTAAACAATCGTTTGTATGTTACGAGATTTTTATTTCAAATAAAAAAAAATTCAAATACATTAAAGATGGTCCAAAAGTAATACAAATAATTATTTTACTTCAAATTGTTATCCCCGCCACCTCCACCTCCACCTCTCATCCTCCTCCCTTATTCTTCATCTTCTTCTTCAATCGCCACCACCTCTCCTCTTCCTCCCCCCCTCTTCTTCTTCTTCTTCTCCATCAATCACCACCGTCGCCACTCATCCAACTTCCTCCCATTTTCATCTTCTTTTTTTCAACCTTCTCCCCCTCACTTTTTATTTTCTTCTCCTCATCCATTTTTTTCTCCTAATTTTTTTTTCTTCTCCACTCGCAGGAACCTCCGCAAGGGCAAAAAATAAAAATAAAAAAATTAAAAAGAAGAGAGGAGAAAAAATAGAAGAAAGAGAAAAACAAAGACAAAAGTATAAGAAGAAATCAGAAGAACAAAAAAAAACAACAAAAATCAAAGATGAAGAGAAAAGCGGACAAGAAGAAGAGAAAATAAGAGGAAGATAATGAGAAGAAGAAGAATAATAATAACAAAAAAAAAACAAAAACAAAGGAGAAGAAGAAGTGCGGGTGGTGGAGCAGCCAGCAGTGGTAGGGCATGGTGGTTTGGCTGGAAGTTGTGGGGCGAGGTGGTGATGCTCCTGTGAAGAGAGAAGAGAGAAAAGAATGGAAGGTGGTGATATCCTTCAGCGGATCACAAAAAAAAGTAGAGTGGTGATGTCCTTTAGCAAAAATGGTGGTGTTATTTAACAATAGTCAATACAAATCCGTTGAAATATGATGTGGAAATGTTGGATTTGGAATAACTCTTGTTATATATAATTTTAAAACTCACAAATCTTTCAAAATTCACAATTTTAACAAATCCATTAAAATTCACTACTTCTTGAATACCCCCTGATTTTGGTGGACTTTTGAAAAGCGTGAATTGAATACCCCCTGATTTTGATGGATTTTAAAACAATCATTTAAAATTCGTATTTGAATTTACATGTATTATTTTAAATACTTAATTATTAAATACCCATAAATTTACATGTATTATTTTAAATTCTTAATTAAATATCCTTGAATTTTAATGAATTTTAAAATCCTTCACAATTCATTAAAATTCGTAATTGAATACCACCCCCTAATTTGTTTAGTTTAGATTTTCAATTTACAAGCTGGTACAGTACGATGACAGAGGATGAGCCATGGAATGCAACATATGTACATTAGCTCACAAGTAAACTATGGCTTAAAACAAATGCATAACTTTATCTTAACACACACAAGGGTTACATCTGGTTGGAAAATGTTGTATTTTGCTTTTGTTTGTGGCATTTAGCAGTGAAAGTTTTCATAAATAAAGGAACAAAATGCTACTCCAAAATCAATGGCTAGCTCCAAGAAACAACCTAGTTTATTATAAACTTGGTTACAAGACCTGGGAAACAGTTTGAAGTGCAATAAAATTAAAATGTGTCATAATTAGGGCGCTTTCATGAATTTGTCGACAGTACCGCTGTTTAAGGTCATTGAGGTAGATAAGTGTTCCAATGCTGTCTACTCTCCTCCAAGTTCCATACTTGGCAAAAACCCTACCCATGCGAGATCAAAAGCCCACAACCAGCTCTTTTATGTGCTACACTCTTAATCACATCTTGTGCACCATAATGGAATGGACATTAGTTTTTCTTTTTCATCAAAACTACTCACAGATCCATGTTGTGTACTTATCAAAAACGAAAGAAGTTTTAACAATTTCAATGCAATAACAGTGATATGTGTTGTCCATGTTAGAATATGTTCATGTTAATCCAACTGACAGATCGAGCTAAATTCAACAATGCACACAGACCCCACCAGTTTTGGCTTTTAACCAGTGATCACTTTTCCCAGCCTGGACAAGTTGTCTATTGTACAAGAAAATGGAATGAGGAAACAACATAATTTATGGTTTAGGCATAAAGGATATTGAAATTCAATGCAATAGAAATCAAACAACATTGTCACAAACAATAAAACAAAAACGTACGTACGTACGTAGTTCGACTAACTCTGCCTACCTCCGCTTGACCTGCGTCCAGTCCACCAAGCAATAACTAAACCTTTTTTTTTTTTTTTTTTTTAAGAAGATTTATACCAGAAAAATCTTGAAAGCACCTACAAAAGAAGACCTAATTTAATCCTCGATTACAACTTTTCAAAAAAAAAAAAAAAAGGTATTAGTTAATGGAGTTTAAAAATACAACATAAGAATAAGGAAGACCCTCCTTTAAAGTAATGAAATGAAGCTTTGGGATTGAATTGGTCACAACACCTTAATGCTTGTTTGAAAGTTTGCATTGCATTGTACTGGGCATCTTGATCAGCTTTTTGTTATTTGTATTTTATGCTTCAACTTTTGTGTTGGATTTTGGTGTCTACAAGGTCAGTGGACTTGCAATGTAGCTACAAACTCAACTTTCTATGAAAACGCATTTTCTCAGATTGCTATCTGGATTTGCAGTGGATTTTAGTTGGGACGGACATTTAAATTTTATATATAATTAGGGTATTTTTTTGTTAAAAGTTTAAAACTTGTCAAAACACAATCACCCTTAAAT
The DNA here is from genome assembly GCA_963556465.1 of Berberis vulgaris. Lineage (NCBI taxonomy): Eukaryota > Viridiplantae > Streptophyta > Magnoliopsida > Ranunculales > Berberidaceae > Berberis > Berberis vulgaris. Next base: position 15,091,035 of record OY747126.1, on the reverse strand, counting down.
TTTCTCCACTATTAATAGTTGAAAAAAAATAAATAAATATCAAAATGTTGGGTATGAGAATCGAACTCGTACACTCTTAGTGCTTTAAGTTTTATGTGATCCGTTAAATTCTTATATTTGGATAAATCTCAGCCATTTTTTATCTCCCACCTCAAGCACCATCATGTTTTGTAATATAGATAGTAACTCATTTTGGAAATGTTTGGGATGTACAAGTTCTTCATATATAGTATAACCTGGCCTCTATACAATCCAACAATAGCAGAGTTGGGCAGAGCGGACTCTATTCTTGATATTTCTTTCCCAAACTTAATTTGTAACGAGGATGATCGCAATCCTAAAACCTTATCCAATCAAAATTGGGGTGATTTGGAGCTCCAATTTGCAAGCATGAATATGACGTTAGCATTGTGAGCAACAGTCGGTACGAGTTGGCCCATGAAGGGAGACATTTTGCAAAAAGAGCAATATTATGGTGTCTCATGGACAAAAAATGTTGAATGGAGTGTTACACCTGATTGATTAGGGATGACAGTGAGACAAATTTTCACAAATATCTAACTCACCCATTCCAATTGAAGTGATTTTGAATGTCTCTATACAAATTTTAAAGCAATACAAATATTCAAATAACATCCATCAAATATTTCATTAACTCATCCATCATAAAAGCTTATCCATTATTGGAAATAGAATCTGAACTTGCCTTGCTGGAACCAACAAAACTTTCATCAGTAAAGACACACAAGATTCCTATTCAACTCTCTCTCTCTACTTTGTTTGTTTTTTTTTATAGAAAATTTGGACAGTTTTTTATAAGTACCCATCCCTCTTTCCGTGCCCATTCAGTTTTTTTGCCAACTACACATCTACCAAGCTTTGCTTGTAACTTAGAACTCCCCTTTTGAGTTCAAACTTTACTAAAAAAATAAAATAAAAGTCCCATAGCAAATTACAACATCCTCTCTGAGTTCCATGTTATGATTGAAGATTAGGGTTGGCAGTGGGGCGAATATTTACGAATATTCGCCCCATCCAATCTGTATGTGGTGGATTTGGATATGGTTGAATGAGTTTTCGGGTGGTTTCAGGTATCCAAAAAATATTTGTTTAATATTTGGGCGAGGATACAGTTTTAGCCATATCCGCCCCGCAGGCCCGCGGATATCCGTTTATCAAACAAATTTACAAAAGTACCCTTCATCTATATAAAGGGATTAACTCTGTTTTTGTTTTTCACAAATACAAATTGTCAAATTACAATATTTCCCTCACCATTCACCAAGCTCTCCCTCTCATAGTCACAGAGCGATCTCCCTCCCTCCCTCACACCGCACACCACCTCGCCCTCCCTCACACCGCACACCGCATACCACCTCGCCACGCCGCGATCTCTCTCCCTACTCCCTCACGCCGCGAGATCCTCCCTGCTCCCCTCACGCCGCGATCTGCTTCCCTGATCCCTCACCGCGAGATCCTCCATGCTCTCCTCACGCCGCGATCTCCCTTATTGAGAGATCTCCCTCTCACAGAGAGATCTCCCTCCCTCACGCCGCGACCTCTCACAGCCAAAATCTTCCTCTCACAGTCGAGATCTCCCTCACGCCGCGAAGGGTTTCGATCTCCAAGCTTCAAATCAGACAAAGGGTTTCTTCCTCTCCCCCATCAGAGATCAAATCAGATCTGAGACTGAGATCAAGATCCGAGATCTGATCCGAATATGATCTGATGAAGATCTGATCTGTTTTGATCTGATCAAGATCTGAAATCTGATCTGATCTGATCTGATCAAGATCTGATTTGATATGATCTCAGACATCGAATTTTTTTGTAATATGTTGTAATTTTTTTTTGAATTTGTTGTAATTTTTTTTAAATCAGAGTTTGATCTTTAGAATTTTTTTTTTTTTTTTTTTTTTTTTTTGTAATTTGAATTTTTTAAAATTTGTTGTATGTATAAATGATCTGTAGTGTAGAAGTATTTTTACTGTATGTATAAAATATTGCAGTGTAAAATATGTTATTTGCTGTTATGTAAATATTGTATGGGGCGGGGCGGATCGGTTGGGGCGGGGATTCAAAACCCACCTTTAAATCTATTTTATGCGGATATCCGTAAATCCGTCTGGGGCGGGGGTGGTTTTGAAAATTACTAATAAACGGATATGCGGGGCAGATTTTTAGCCCCGCAATCCTCAGCGGGGCGGGGATGAATTTGCTTAAATCCACCCCAATCCGCTCCGTTGCCATCCCTATTGAAGATGTGCCCAGCAAGGCCATGATTGTCACTATTAAGGCAGTCAAAGCTCTCACCAATTTGCCTTTAAAAGAGGCTAAAGATATGATTTGATTGAAGATGTTATGACTTTTGTGTTATAAAATTCGAGTGATACTAGGGTGCCTGGTCTTGTGACTGGCATGTGCCAGGCACGTGCCATTTAATAAGGTGGAATCAAAAGGCCAAAAAGAAAAATTTGAAAACAATTTCTCAAACCCGTGCGATTAGGGCTCCAAACTCCGCCTCATTCACCCCTGCTACCTCCGCCGACGTCTGGTATTTTTCTCCCTTTCTCTCTCTCCATCATCACTTCTCTGTCTCTCTCTCTCTCAATCTATTTCATTCTGTATCTATGCACTTCTCTGGTATTTCACTTCTCTGTCTATCTCAACCGAATTTGAAAATAAGTTGATGAGGAATGATAATATTCGTGTTCTTAGATCCCCTTTCTATGAGTTTTTCTTCTTTTTTTTTTTTTAGGTTTCTAAGGATCAGATCGAGATAATGCCTCTGTTGTTTCATTTTCCTGTTTTCAAGACCAACCACATGCCTGGTACCATGCGGTGCACGTGTCAGGCACCATCCAGGCACAACACCAGGCATGAGTACCAGGCATCCTAGAATTTTCGATAAAATTCAGGCCTAAAATAGATTAGTGGGGCGAATTGGGGCATAGAATTAACAACTACCAACAAAATCGTAGATTTGTAAATGGATTGGTGGGGCGGTATGGATATCTGCTAATTCGTGCTGAGCAGGAATGGGTTTTTAACAAAAATATAAACGAATTGCGGGGCAGGTTTGAGGATCTGCAATCCCTGATGGAGCGGGAATAGATTTTCTCAAATCTGCCCCATTGACATCCCTACATTTGATGTGCATTAGTGATAAGGACACCCTCCAGTCCAATCTAATGACACATTACTTACATCTAATTCCGTTTGATTAGGGTTTGTGAGCACCAAATCGCCACTACCTTCAACTCACTTTCTTTATTCTGATTTATTAATAGCAGATTAGCCACAATTTGTTTATTTGTTGCTTCAATTTGCTAGTCACAAGCCTAACTTTAATCAACAATTTTGGTTGATATGGGTCCATCACCAAAGTTTTAGGAATAATGCTTTCATTGGCCTAATTTTCAAAATTTAGGTCGCGTTTTGTTTTTTTTTTTTTTTTTTTTAAGTGCTTAGAAGCTAACTTCTAATTCCAGTTAGAAGTTTTGAATGAAATGTTTGTTTTGCTTCTGAATGAGTTGTTGATTAGAAGGTGTAAAAGTAAAATGTGTTTGTTTTTAGGTGCTGAGTAGGAACTGTATGACAATTTTGCCACACTAAACTAAATAAATATTGTGCTTAAGAGTATACGCAATAATTATCCAAATCCTAGAGAATGTTAAAATATCTTTCATTACAAGAATATCGAAAATACAGAGATAAAAAAAAAAAAAAAACTTGGGAAATACAGAGAGAGATGGTTGGAGAAATGAAGAAAAGCTTGAAAAATACAAAGAAAGAAAACAAAGATGAAGGAAACGAGATAAGTTTCGTACCATTGAAGAGTTCTTGTGAAGGTAGATAAAACAACAATGCTTTGTAAAGAGAATGAAGGTGTGCCCTCAAAATTTAGCCGTATTTGTTTTTAAGAAGATGAGACAACAATTGTCATTACAAAATTATTTTAAGATTGCTATTGGAATAATTTTTTAGTCAGCACTCAGTGCTAAGTGATCGGCATCCCATGTTGCTTACTCCAATCGAAAATTGAACTTCTGATCATAACTAAAAACAAATACCTTTGTTTAGGTGTCCCACTTCTTATTAAGACTTTTAACTCTAATCAGAAGCAAAAACAAACACTCTGTTCAATCTGAATGAAGATGGATTAGCGTATCCACTTTTACTTAATACTTGCTTAGCTGCACTTGTTCAATAGGTAGGGATTTTAGAATACCCCAATAATATTTGAAAGTGGTAATCTAACCGTTTTAAGCTGTCCAACTGAAATTCTACTCATTCCAATAGTAGTTGTAGAATTTATAAAATATAAAATTTCACCTACGTTATCATAACAATTTGGATGAAAATAAATCACAACTATTTAAAAGTTATTAGGGGTAATCTAGTTTCGTGTGGTGATGCCAACTACTTACATAAACAACTTCACATTGGTAAATCAATGGTCTAATGTGGATGGCTTTTAATTTCTAGTTAACTTAGTAGTTTGCTAATTCTCAGTCTGAAAATGAATTTTAATTGGGCCAGATCAGCTTCAGGCCCTAATCTTAGAGTTTGGACTCTAAATTTTGAGCTGACCCAATAGGATTTGATTTCATTAGTTATTTGGAGTTGGAACAATATAATACAGGGATAAGGGTAGTTGGTATCAAATAATATACATTTGATTTGATACCAATCTATTATACCGGATCATGGCTATCTAAATACAATCAATTTGAAACGAAAAAAAAAAATGTTAGTTGATCTGAAATCCCTTTCAAATCCTAGGTCAAACAATCAAAATCTTTCAAGTGAGACTACCGTGTAGAGTTGTACTATTGGTATTTAATGAAACATAAAAACGGTTACATCCCTAAGTCGTACACGTGTCATGATGATCTCGAGGAATTACGGGCCCTAGCATCAGCCCAACACTGATCCGGCCCAAGCGGTTCTAAGCCTGCCTGACCCAGTCCACCAGACGGACCCGAACTCTTACAGCGCACTAGGCCCACATGTCTCACATCTATCCTCAATACTCGTAAATTCTACTAAGGCAAATATCTCGAGGATCAACTTCGAACGGGCAACTACAGCAACTCTCTACTTCCAATTAGGAAGCAAATACCATAGTACATTCCACGCAGGAAAATTTTCTTCTACAGATTGCACTTGGATTGGGAACTATTTCCCGCGTATTTAGGAGCATAGGGCTAATAGGAAACTTCCCTCCTACAATACAACTCCTAATTAAAAAAGGATCTCCACCAAAATCTCGTTCATAAACTACGTCTTTGATGGCCTGGTAGAACCAAGACTCCTGCACTATAAGTAAAACATGAGGTTGGTAAGCTAAAGTATGCTACAAATTCCTTGTTTACAGTATTACACCTTTATCAGATCCTTGTCTGACTTTAGCATTGGAGTGCAATCGACCACCACAACGGTGGTCCGTGGCTCACATGCGTTACTTGTGCAGGTCAGCGGGATTAGGTCAAAGCAGGGAGCGAAAATCGGCTGAATCAGTTTAGCGTCGTCCATGTGGATGACAGAGTTCTAAACTTTTCACTAACGCCGTCTCCTTTCAAAACCCAGAAAGATGGTGACCACTAGGTCACACAACAACGGAGAATAGGGGGACGCGTCAGACGCTCACGCTGGCGCAGTACCGTCGCTTTTAGCGGCTCCGATCATACACGGGCTGCAGACTCACGCCCCTACACTAACAACAGCAACAACGGACCCCCGAATTGATAGGTTGTCATCTCAAATATAGCAGATAGCCAAGGCGGTGGAGGCTCTCACACGAAAAAAATCTGCCACCTGCTAATGGAGACCAGAAGCAGAACAAGCTTTCGTCTTCGGAGGATGGCAGAGAGCAAGAACAGGAAATCCAATCCCCCCTAGTTCTCATTGGACTAGGGAAGGCTGCGCGGCTAATGTTGAGCCAGCCGCGTAGAGAGGCTCGGCCCTCAGAACCCCTTTCGCAGAGGGGCACATGACCCAAACGTACTGTACCACCTCTCCGTCCCACCATTTGTGGACCGGATCATGAATGAGACTCTTCTGAGGAAGTTCACTCCTCCGAAACTCGACTTCTATGACGGAACCACCGATCCCTTCGACCACCTGCGTCATTACCAGCATGTAATGGCTCTCAAAGAATGATCTGAGTTAGTGATGTGCATAACTTTTTCCACTAGCCTGAAAACGTCAGCACTGAGGTCGATCAACTATTTCAAGACACTGGCAAAGGAGTTCTTGATACGTTTCGTAGGGAGCCAGCATTTTCGAAAAGGCCCACACTACATACTCTCTAAAGCAGAGGTCCCACAAGACTCTCAGAGAGTATGTCACGCGCTTCAACAATGAGCTGATTCTCATCGACGGATATAGCGATGACACGGCCGTGACAGCCTTTATTGTGGGCCTCAAGGAATGAAAACTCTACGAAAACCTCACCCTAGGGCCCCCTCTGGACATGACAGAGCTCCTCAAGAGCGTTCAGGAGAACATTACCTTGGAGGAGCTGAAAACGTGAAGAGGGAAACTGAAGGCGAGAAAAAGCCCTCCGCTCCTAAGGACAACAAAAAGGTCAAACCACACAAGTTCAAGGTGGGAGATTGGGTGCTCAGGAAGACCCAACAGAACACCAAAGAAGCCGGCGCAGAGAAGCTAAACCCAACCTGAAAAGGACCTTACTGAGTCATTAAGGTCAACAGGCCGGGAACGTATTGGCTGAAAGATACAATCAAAGACGCGCTTAAACGACCATGGAATGTAGAGCATCTCAAAAAATATTATCAATAAAATTTTTTCTTTTACCAAAAACTTTCACTGTTGTCCGTTACGACCCTTGATAAGCCCGACTGTGGCCAGACTAGAACATCTGCCCAAAGGCTAGCCCGCTGCACGCGGGCCACAATGGCTTGGGAAGTGGGGGTCTAGTTAGCAGATCGTCCAAGGGACCGTTGCTCTCCAACAGACAATGATCGCCGAACTTACCAGGTAAGCTTAGTTAGCTCGCAACTGATGACGACGACTTCTGTGTCCAAAGCCTAGTTCGCTGCACGCGGGCCACGACAGCTGAGGAAGTGAGAGTCTAGTCAGCCTAGGTTCACTGATGATGACGACTCACTAAGGGATCATTGCTCTCCAACAGACAATGATCGTCGAACTTACCAAGTAAGCTTAGTCAGTTCGCGACCGATGACGATGGCTTCTAGTGCCAAAGCCTAGTCTACTGCGTGCGGACCACGATGACTGAGGAAGTGGGAGTCTAGTCAGCTAGTCCGCTGATGACGATGACTCGCGAAGGGATCATTGCTCTCAAAAAAGACAATGATCGCCGAACTTACCAGGTAAGCTTAGTCAGTTCGCGACTCATGACGATAGCCGAGAAAGTGGGAGTCTAGTCAACAGTGGTCCGCCAACGACAACGACTCGCCAAGTGATCATTGCTTTCTAACAGACAATGATCATCGAACTTATCAGGTAAACTTAGTCAGTTCGCGACTGATGACGACGACTTCTGGTGTCCAAAGCCTAGTCCGCTGCACACTGGCCACGACGGCCGAGGAAGTGGGAGTCTAGTCAGCGCTGGTCCGCTGATGACGACGACTCGCGAAGGGATCATTGCTCTCCAACAGACAATGATCGCCGAACTTACCAAGTAAGCTTAGTCACTTTGCGACTGATGATGACGACTTCTGGTGCCCAAAGCCTAATCCGTTGTGCGTGAGCCACGACGGCCGAGAAAATGAGAGTCTAGACGCACCAAAAAGTCATTACAGACAATGACAGAGGGAGCATGATCAACCCTCAACCAACGATGGTTTCCGCCCTCTCTTTCCCTTTGGACTTTTCCCCCTAATGAACTCTCCGAGTTGTCATTTTTGGATATGGTGCTCGATTTCGTCATTCAAATTGTAGCAGTCCTCGGTGTAATGCCCATAGTCCTCATGGAAAGAGCAATATTTGCCCTTATTACGCCCATCTAGATCTTCTCTCATTTTGGGTGACCATTTAACGTCTTCCCATTTCGCCATGGTCTTCAGGACCTCAACTCGACTTGGTTTGTATGTCGTGTTGATTGTATTTTTCAACCATTCATATCTAGATCGTTCGAGCTGCAGCCTTCAAAAATCTTGTTTGTTGAACTCAACCTACCACTAGTTTTTTCGACTGGCCATTTTCTTCCCAAGGCCTGTCTTTCCTTCATCTTTCTTCCCTCCTCTCCTATTAGATTAAGCATGTCTTTTTTCAGATTCATTATTCTTCCTAGCCGCCACCATTTCCTCGAGAGTGATATATTTTTTAAGTCGCCATATTCTTTGGGGGGTTTAAGTTCAAAGAATCGTAGAATAGTCCCCTTTTAATTCAGGGGTGAAGGTGGATATGGCCATGTCGTCGTTGCATCAGCCAATCAGAGTTAATTTGTCAATGAAATGAGTAATGTATTCCCTGATGGTTTCATCAGGTTTTTGCCTGATGTGCAGCAAGTAATGTGAACCCTTTTTCATCCGTCGGCTTCCAATGAATCTCGTAATGAAAGCAGTGGCTAACGCTTGGAAGGAGTCTATTGACGTGGGCAATAGACTATTAAACCAACTCATTGTCGTGGATGTGAGACTGGTTGAAAATGCTCAACAAAGAATTAACTATGTGCTTTCTTTCAAGGCCATCATGTGGTGGAACTCGTGGTCTGTCGGATCGGTAGTGCCATCATACGCTTCAAACCGTGGATGAGTCAACTTCTTTGGTAGAAGAGTCCTCATGAGTGCGTTAGAGATTGACAGTCTGGCCAATTCGTACAGTACGTTGGGATCTGTGACTCCGATCCTGAATGAAACTTGCGTAGGGATCTCACTGTTCTGGAGACCATATTTTTGTGGTTCATTAAATTCATTCGTTGAAATTCTGCACGAACTTCGTTGTCTTCTCACATGCGATTGGCAGAGTTCTGTTGCAGTGGTGTTTGGAAATGGTCGGTAAATTGAGCACGCTCCTGAGTGAATTTTTTTATCACTTTGGTCGGATGATCCATCTGAGCCATGAGTCGATCCACGCGGGGATCTGCAACTGTAATGCTAGATGACTGAGATAACTGGGATGTCGTTCCATGTTGCAACACTATGTTATCTGGCGTAGTTGACCCGGGTGTCACAAGGTTTGGAGCATGTGCCTTTGGTAAATTAGCTTCGCTAGTTGAAGGGTTGTCTTGATTGTTGCTAGGTTGGGGGTGTGTAGAGTGTTCTATCATTTTATTGTGAGTTAGAACTAAAGAAGTTTCCAACTACAAACTTTTTTTAAAGGAAATCGTCGTTCTCCATGGACGATGCAAACTGATGCGTCCAAATCTGGTTTCCTTTAAATTTGACCTGCAAAACAAATGTTAGATTGCCAAATACCACTTGTTTGATGGCCAGTGACACTATAATGTTTAAGTTAGTAATTTTGTTGGAGATAAAGATTAATCTGGAAAGAACTCAGTTAAAAATTATATACCTTTGTCAAGTGTTCTCCTCACCTTATAATGTGGTTGTTATTAATTCTCTACGTGACTTAAGCATGTGAGGCACATCAATGGAAGACTTTCTATGCAACAGTCTCCTCCTTTATGAAGATGCGTCATTGGGAGAGTTGATGCAGTTATTTTTCGCTCCCTGCTTTGACCTAGTCATGTTGACCTGCACAAGTAACGCATGTGAACTAGGACCACTGTTGTGGTGGCCGATGACACTCCGATGCTAAAGTCAAACAGAGATCTGAGGAAAGTGTAATGTTGTAAATGATAGGCTTATAAATGGTACATTTTATGCCCCTAATTCTATATTTGTTATGTCATATGAATTAATAAAATACTCACATTACATGTATTTTGTGTATAACGCATTAATTCAAGTATTAATCATCAAATATACACAAAACGACACAATAAGGCTAAGTTCAACAACTAAAAATCTCATTGAAAGTTCACACATGCATTGTCAAGGATTAAGGATTTTCAAGCCCAAAGGTCCATGAAATCAAGCCCAAAAAGTATCATCATCTACGAATCTCAAGGAAATTAAATTGAACATCGACATGGCAACTTCAACATAGCAAAAGGAATCTCTACACATTCCACCTCCTACTCCCCTATCCATTCTCTAATACAATTATTTGTTTTATGCCAACATTTTTTCTTTATTTTACTGCACCTCCTACTCCACTACCCATTCTCTAATACAATTCCTTATTTTATGCCAATATATTTTCCTTATTTTACTCCACCTTCCATTCTTCTTCACCTATAAATACCCCATGCTTGGAGTATACTGGGGAGGACTTGAAAGGAAAGAAAATTGAGAGTTACAGATTTAGAGTCTTCAGGAGTTTTACTTGTAAGTTTTCCCATGTTCTTTATGTTTATCACCGCGAGAAACCTAAGGTTTACCATGAGTGGCTAAACACCCTCTTAAGGTGTGAGTGAGCCCCAGAGGATGATGACTTCAATTATCTATTCTAAATGTATTTTCTTTCATGTAAATTAGACCAACTTTTTTATTAACATACTCTATGTACTTGAATGTCAATGTTTAATGAAATCGATTGAAGTTTTGTTTTTCATAATCATGGATACATTTCTTACTCTTGTTTTTATCTTTCTTAAAGTCATAGATTCAAGATGTCTTCACTAGTATGAGTCTAACAAACCCACCCCTTTAATGCTTTAAGTATGATTGTAGTATAAGGTTATACATGATTTGTTAGATATTAGGTATTTCATTTAAGTATGGAATCCTTATATGCTTTTAGATCATGCTTATAATCTTAGAAATGATTATTCAATTTGTTTGATTACATAAGCTTCATTATATAATTTCCCATCTTTAGGTGAGGTGAAAACCTATCTAAGGATGAGCTACGATTGGAAGAATAAAATCTTGAGATAAGCCTAAGAAAACTATAAACCCATGGTGGTGATCTCTAAAGCCTTAAGTATCTCCATATTTGATTGTAATTTGTTTACATAGTTTTATTTAGCTTTTAGTTCAATAACTTCATCAATCACGTATTTTCTAACTAGGTTAAGTTTTAAAATAGATTTAAAAATTAGTTTTTCGATTTATACCTTTCCTTGTGGGATTCGACCCATATTTGCCATTATCTAACTCAATAGATAACCGTGCACTTGTGGTATGATTTGATATATGATCAGTAAACATAGAATTTGTAGCATACCTTAGCTTACCAATCTCATGTCTTATTTAAAGTGCAGGAGTTCAGGTTCTACCAGGCCATCAAAAGCATAGTTTAGGAAGGAGATTTTCGTGGAGATCTTTCTCTAACTGGGAATCGTGTTGTAGAAGGAAACTTCTATGTTAGCCAAGCTCCTAGATACGCGGGAGATAGTTCTTAATCCGTAAAAGGAAGTTTTCCTGTGTGAAATGTACTCTGGTATTTGCTTCCTAGTCGAAAGCGGAGAACTGTTGTAATTGCCTGTCCGAAACTGATCACTGAGATACTTGCCTTAGCGGGACTTACGAGTATTGAGGATAGCTGTGAGACGTATGGGCGGCAAGCTCTAAGAGTTTGGGTCCGTTTGGCGGACTGCATTGGGCGGGTTTAGAACCGCTTTGGATCAGATCAGTGTAGGGCTGACGCTAAGACCCGTAATTTCTCGAGACCATCATGACATGTGTATGGCTCAGGGATGTGACCGTTTTGGTATATCATCAGCTACTCTCCCCGAGTTAGTGGGGCGTTTAGTCGGTCCACTGACTCTTTGAAAAAGTAATTGTACAATGTGATGATTGAACTCGAAGCGTCTGTCTCGAGCGGCGCATAATATTAATGGGTACGTGACTCCTCAGGGAGGGAAGGTGCGATTTATCTTCCCTATAAATATTTGCTACTTCGATGAAGATTTTCTTATTCTCATCTGAGTTGTTCTTTCAAGCAATAGTATTGTTGTGAAGTTTTGATTTGTTCCTTCTATTGATAGCATAAAATGTTGAACTCTCTTCCAAGGATCTGTTGTCTTTCACTTGCCTCAAGCTTTTTTAGGGTAGCCTGGTTGATGAAGCCGAGTTAGTCAGGCTTCGTAGTTTGTACCATATTTCAAGGGATTTGAAAATTGTTCCCGCGTTTGGAAGTTTTGCTCCGACTACACTCCTCAGGGGTATATAAGTTTGCACCAGGGTATGTTTGAGTTAGAGCTATGATTCCCCGTACCAGACGACGTTTGGCGGTTTTTCTTTCTTTCCGCACGCCTCCCTCTCAAATGGTCCCGGGTGGGTTTAAGATTCTGCTCGTGATTCTTTTGAAGGCACGTGATGCGAGCCTCTGTCTGACCCCGGCAGTGATTCATCGCATGACCACTGCTTGGCTGGACCCCAGAGGTCTTTGCATATTGAACTGCCCTGCTTTCCTTCATTTAGTGGTAAATGATACTAAACCTTGGGAAAAGTATTGGTTTTGATTTCAGCGAATTCTTCGTACTTCAAGCTTGGGAATCATGAAGTTTTTTGATACTTCCAGTTTGATATCCGTAAGTTTCTTTGCTGCTAAATTTGTATATATATTTATACATCTTTGGTGCGAAGATGATTCTGATATTACTTCTCTGTTTTATGAAAGTTTGTTGTTTTGCCTCTTACTAAGGAGGAAAGCCGGATAGAGAGGGAGTTCATCAAACTTCCTTTGATATCCGTCGAGGAGGTCATAATGCCTGGCAATGTTGTGTGCAGCGGGTTGCTTTGGTGTTTTCATGATGCCCATGCCATTCCAGGTTCACCGACTAAAGGGGTTGTCAGTCGTCGTTCAAGGAATAAAAACATGACCCTGCCTAGCCCGACTAGGCTTGCTGAAGTGGAAGTCAACGTGTGTCCTGTCGTTGTCCCAAAGAGGAGGCAACCCTTTTTCCTTGCGACTTTTCCTCAGGCAGCAACCTCGGGGATTGTTGCTTCCCTTTCGATGATGCCACTTCCCCTGCTGACTTGGAGAGGGAAAATGTTGGACCATGCATTGACGCTCCGCGCCATCATGGTCCTAAGATAGTCATCCATGCTCCTGAGCTGCACAACTCTTTCGCGTTGCACCCCGAGGCCTGCGGGTAAGCCCTTGCTTTAGAGAAGGCTCTCACGGACCTGCGAATGTCGTATTCAGAAGCTCTTTATCGGGTGGATTTTCTGATTGGTCAACCGCAGAGTTCTGGTAATGCCGCGAACTTGGGAGCCGCAAGGCCCGCGATTTTCGCCACTGAAGCAGAGTTTGTTGGCTTGAGATCTCACTTGAGGGTGGCCAAGTCAGATTTGGTGTCAACTCGTGTTGAACTAGGGTGGACTAGGGCTGAACTAGAGCACCTAGATGTGGTTGTGGACAGATGGTCGTCCGATATGGAGGCTCAAGAAACTGAAAGGCGGCGGGCGAAAATGGAATGGGTCGTCGAATGACGGCAGCTGGAGTCTGCAGTTGACGAAGGGCCTCGTCGCGCTCGTGAGGCGGAGCGCTTATTGTCGGAGGAGCATTTGCACTATGCTACCCTGGTAGGTGCGGTGGATTTTTGAAATGTCGGGAAGGAGGTTGTTAATCTCGTCAGAGGTCAATCGGGGCAGGTTGGAGCTGTTGGAGCTTATCAAATGAGAGCATCATGGTGTCAACCTTGATTTTGCCTGTTAAAGGAGGGTTGTTTTTGCACCAATTTCTCGGTGGGAGGGTTCTAGCCCCGCAGGACTAGCTGCTAAAGAGACCGTCTCTCCTTGAAATAGTTGTAACGTCCTTCCCAAAATAGAAAAACAAATTTTACCTTTTTGAATGAAAGTATGTTTTGCTCTATCATGTCGAATTTTTTTCAGATGCTTCGAAGATTGTAGAATTCGTACTAATGGGCAGAGCACCCATTTTTGTTTGACTGCCTTTGGCTACATTCGATTATTGAATAGCAATTGTTGTCTGTGCGTCGCGGACCGTGTTGAAAGGCTCCAAATATTGTTATCTTTCGGGGAGTGCCGATGATGGGATACTATCATTGTGTATCGGATATGTTTTTTCCCTTGCGTGACAGATTAGGTGTTTAAGCAGCGGAAACCATCGTCATCAATCGAGGGCTGACTAAGCTTTCACGGTGAGTCCGGCGACCATTATCTGTGGGAGAGCAATAATCACTTGGAGAGTTGTTGTCGTTGGCGAACAAACACTGACTAGAAACTTGCTTCTTCGGCCGTCGTGGTCCGTGCGCAGCGGACTAGGCATTGTGCACTAGAGGCCATCATCATCAATCGTGAACAGACTAAGCTTACCTGGCAAGTTTGGGATCATTGTTTGTTGGAAAGCAACGATTCCTTGGTGAGTCGTCGTCATCAGTGGACAAGCGCTGACTAGATTCCCACTTTCTCGACCGTCATCATCAGTCGCGAGCTGACTAAGTTTACCTGGCAAGTTTGGCGATCATTGTCTGTTGGAGAGCAATGATCCCTTGGCGAGTCGTCATCATCAACGGGCAAGCGCTGACTAGAGTTTCACTTTCTCGGCCGTCGTGGTCTGTGCACAGCGGACTAGGCGTTGGGCACCAGAAACCATCGACATCAGTCACGAACTGACTAAGCTTACCTGGCAAGTTCGGCGATCATTGTCTATTGCAGGGCAATGATCCCTTGGCGAGTCGTCGTCATTAACGGACAAGCGCTGACTAGACTCCCACTTGCTCGACAATCGAGATTCGTGTGCAGCTACCTAGGCGTTGGGCTGATATTTGAGTCTGGGCGTAGTCGGGTTGGTCGAGGGTTGTAACGGATAACAGTGGAAGTTTCAGTAAAAGCAAATATTTTATTGAAAATATTATTTAAGATGTTCTATATTCCATGGTTGTTTAAGCCCATCGTCGTCTGCGTCTTCCAGCCAGTACGTTCCCGGCCTGTTGACCTTGGCAACTCTATATGGTCCTTCCCAGTTGGGATTTAGCTTTTCCGCACCGGCTTTTTTGGTGTTTTGTTGGGTCTTCCTAAGTACCCAATCCCCCACCTTGAATTCGTGTGATTTGACTTTCTTGTTGTAGTATTGTGTCATTTGTTGTTGGTAGGCAGCTATCTTGGCGAAGGCTAGAGCCCGTTTCTCTTCGAGGAGGTCTAGTCCAACGCGCAAGTCTTCATCATTGCCATCTGGTTTGAAGTCTTCCGCCTGAAAGGCTGGCACCTCGAGTTATACCGGGACCATAACTTATGACCCATAAGCCAGGGCAAAAGGTGTCTCTCCGGTAGGAATTTTCTTGGTTGTCCGATAAGCCCAATGTATTCCTAGTACCTCTAAAACCCATTTTCCCTTGGCCGCATTAAGCTTTCTTTTGATCGCCTCGATGATTGTTTGGTTGGTAACCTCTGCTTGCCTGTTGGCTTGGGGGTGCCCTGGAGAAGAGAAGTAGTGATCAATATTCAAAATTTTACACAATTTTTTAACCTTGATACCTTCGAACTGAGTTTCGTTGTCGCTGACCAATACTCTGGGGATGCCAAATCTACAGACGATGGTGGCTCATATAATTTTTTCGATCTGGACCTGCCCTATTTTTGATAGGGGCTTGACCTTGACCCACCTGGTGAAGTAGTCGACAGCCACAAGAAGGACTTTTTACTAGTTGATATTAGGAGCGGTCCGACGATGTCTATTCCCCATTGTGTGAATGGCCACAGACTAGTCATAAAAGTTAGTGGTTGGGCAGGCATATGTGTGTATGGCTCGAACCTCTGACATTTTTCACACTTACGAACAATATCTTTGGTGTCCCGCTGCATGGTCAACCAATAGTATCCTAGAGTTAAAGCCTTGTGGGCGAGGGTTCTTCCGCCCGAGTGATTCCCGCATATACCACTGTGGAGCCTTCCAAGAACCTGACTCTCTTCTGAAGGTGACTGACATCGGAGCAGGGGCTCTGTCACAGATTTCTTGTATAATTTGTCGTTTATGAGAGTGTACCTTGTTGTTTTGTATTTTAGTTTTCTGGATTCGACATTTTCGACTGGCAGGGCTCTGATTGCAATGCATTCGAGTATCGGAGTCATCCAATTTGGTTGCGCGTCTGCAACGCAAATATCTCTAGGCTCTTTTTCATCGAGGCTCAATTGCTTTTGGTATTCGATGAGGCTGTTTGAGACTTCGTTGGAGGCAGAGGCTTCTCTGCCTAGTGCGTCAGCTCTTTTATTGTCGTCTCGAGGGCACTGTATGAGTTCACACCTCTTGAATATGTCCATCATGTCAAGCACCTTGTCGCAGTAGGCTATCATGTGGGGGTCTTTGTTCTTGAAATCCCCTTTGACATGGTTGATTATCAGTCTTTAGTTGTTGTACGCCATTAGGCGATCTATACCGATCCCTAATGCTAGTTTTAGGCCGGACAGAAGAGCTTCATACTCGGCTTCGTTGTTTGAAGTGGAAAAGCCGAATCTGACTGTTTTTTCTAGGGTGAAGCCGCTGGGGGAGCGGAGCATGATCCCAGCTCCGCTTGCCTTCCCAGTCGAGGATTCGTCGCAGCGCAAGATCCATGCTTAGGCATTCGAATCCAAGGGTCGGTGGTTTGTCTTTAGCTCTTCTCCGGTGGTGAACTCAACAATGAAATCTACAGCGCCTGGGCTTTGATGGCGATTCTTGGAGCGTAATTTATGTCTAACTGTATGAGCTCCATTGACCATTTTACCATTCTGTTAGATAGCTCGGGTTTATGTAATACTAAGCGGAGCGGATGCTTGGTTAGGACCGTTATAGAATGGGCCTGAAAATAAGGACTCAGTTTTCTGGAGGATACGACCAATGCCAAAGTTAGCTTTTTCAGGTTCAGATAGTGTGTCTCCGCTTCCATGAAGGTTTTACTTGTGTAATACACTGGTCTTTGGGTTCCTCGATCATCTCGCACGAGGGATGATCTTACAGCGTGCTTGAAAACAGACAAGTACAAGTAAAGTGTTTCCCCTATCGCAAGTTTTGAGAGTAGCTTCGAACTCCCCATGTATGTTTTTTTTACTCTGAAAGCTTGTTCGCACTTTTTTCCAAGAGAATCATTTGCTTCTTCTTATTATCTTAAAGAAAGTGAGGCATTTGTCGGATGACTTTGATATAAATATGTTGAGTGCTGCTACCCTCCCAGTCAGGCTCTGAACGTTTTTGATGTTGGTCAAAGCTTTCATCTCGAGAAAGGCCTGAATTTGTTTTTGGTCAGCTTCGATTCCCCTTTTGTTCACTATATAATCTAGGAATTTTTTTGACTAGACTCCAAACGTGCATTTTTGTGGGTTGAGCTTCATCTGGTATTTTCTGAGTTGGTTGAACGCCTCGGAGAAATCGTGTCTGTGGTCAGGGCTGCGGAGGCTTTTAACCAGCATATCGTCTATGTAGACCTCCATATTTTTGCCGATCTATTATTTGAACATTCGATTAACCAGTCGTTGGTATATAGCGCCCGCATTCTTAAAGCCGAATGACATCACCCTATAGCAGTATATCCCCATTTTCGTTACGAAAGAGGTTTTCTCTTGATTTAGGGGTGCATCAATATTTGATTGTAGCCTGAATAGGCATCCATGAAGCTGAGTAAGTTGTGTTCAGATGTGGCGTCAACAATTTGATTGATACGGGGAATGGAAAATTGTCTTTGGACAGGCTTTGTTCAAGTCCGTGTAGTCCACAGATACTCTCCATTTCCCTTTTTCATTTTTACAAGAACGGTGTTCGCCAGCTAGTTAGGGTATCGTAAGTAAACGTTGTACCTCCTTGTTTATGACCGCATTCTTTTCGGGCACCATGGACCTCATCTTCTGCCTAATGGTTTTCCTCGAGGGGTCCATCTCTAGGCGATGGGTGATTATGGATGGGCTGATCCCCACCATGTCTTGCATGGTCCAGGCAAAGATGTCTCAGTTACGTTGTAGCAGCTCTGTGAGTTGTTTTACCAATTCTTTGCTCAAGCGAGAACCGATCTGGACAACCTTGCTATTGAGAGGATTGTCAAGGTAGACCGTAATGGTCTCCTCCTCCGATTGTCCGACATTGGGCCTGTCTCGAGGGCTTACTGGGGCCTCGTTGTCTGGGATCGTTTGTTCTCCTCCTATGCTTCAGTGGAATAAAGAGTCATCTTAGCCGCGGGGCTAGCCGCCGATTGAGGATCGTCAGGTGGTAGTGCTGTCATGTATTGGCATTCCCTAGAAACTGTCTGATCGCCCCTTAGAGTGTTGTCGCTTGGTTTGTTGAATACTTGATGCACTGGTGCAGAGTGGCAATCGCCATTTCCATTTGATGTATCCAGGGTTTCCCCAGGACTGCATTATATGTCGAAGGTGCATCGATTACTATGAACTCTTTAAACAATGTTTTTTAAGCTGGTTTTTCTCTCGTCGTTACCATCAGTTATATCTTTCCCACGGGGAGTCACTTTTTGCCATTGAATTCGATCATTGGACGATTATCAGGGGTTAACGCCCTCTCATTTAATTGCACGTTATGGAACATGCAGAGAAACAGACATTCATTGAGCTCCCGGTATCGACCAAGAACCTCCTTACTTCCCAACTTGCCAGTGAGATGGTCACCACCAGGGCGTCATTGTGCAGGAGTTGTATGCTCTGGAGGTCTTTATCTGTAAATACCAACAGCACAGAACGGTCACGCTTCTAATTATACGGTTCTAGTTGTTCGTTGCGTATCGCCTGGATCTTCGTTCCCCGGAGAGCCTTTTTCCTGGATCTGTTTGACAGTTCAGACTCGGAGTGGGCTTCATGAAGCACGCATATCCCATCGGCCGATTTCTCCCTGGGCTCGATTTTGCTCCTGGTTGCCCGTTCCTCTTCTAAGGCAATGTAGCTCTGTGTTTCCCTCGCCAGGTCTGTCATACTGGCCGGTGGGTCCAGAGTCAGAAAGTGTAGACCGTCAATAAAGGCTGAGATGACTGTTGCATCATTGCAAATGCTGACAGTGATTAGTTCACTGTCGAAACGGGTTAGGTAGGCTTTTAGTGTTTCGTTTCATCGCCCCGGTCGTCTTTATTGTTGACAAAGCTTGACGTATAGACTGTGATCTTAGATCTGATTCGGGGTATGTCAATGTTGTCGTTGTTCTAGGAACGTCAGTTTGACTCCTGCGCACTATCTACACCATCAAGGGTGGTGAAACAGCGCTGGGTTGAGTGCTCAACATTTCCCTTTGTTTTCCATCGTCGCATGATCTAGTAGTTACCATTGTATTTTGAAGGGAGACGATGCTAGTGAAAGGTTAGGAACTTTGTCGTCCCCACGGACGGCGCCAAACTGATGCAGTCATTTTTCGCTCCCTGTTTTGGCCTAGTTCTGCTAACCTGCACAAGTAACGCACATGAACCACGAACCACTATTGTGGTGGCCAATGACACTTTGATGCTAAAGTCAGACAGGGATCCGAGGAGTGTGTAATGTTGTAAACAGAGAATTTATAGTGTGTCTTAGCTTACCAACCTCGTGTCTTATTTATAGTACAGAAGTCCTGGTTCTACCAGGCCATCGAATGCGTAGTTCAGGAAGAAGATGTTCGTGGAGATTCTTCTCTAACTAGGAGTCGTGCTATAGGAAAGAACTTTCTTGTTAGCCTTGTGCTCCTAGATACGCGGGAAATAGTTCCCAATTCGAAAGCAATTCGTATAATGAAGTTTCCCTTTGTGGAATGTACTCTTGTATTTGCTTCCTAGTCGGAAGCGGAGAGTTGTTGTAATTGTTTGTCCAAAGTTAATCCCCGAGATATTTGCCTTAGATGGACTTACGGGTATTGAGGATTGATGTGAGACGTGTGGGCTTAGCAAGTTGTAAGAGTTTGGGTCCATCCAGCGGACTGCATTGGGCGAGTTCGAAACCGCTTGGGGCGGATCAGTATAGGGCTGACGCTGAGGCACATAATTCCTCGAGCTCATCATGATACGTGTATGGCTCAGGTATGACCGTTTTGGTGTATCATCATGACATCGATGGAAGACGTTTTCTGTAACAAATTCCTCCTTTATGAAGAAGTGTCATTGAGAGAATAATTCATTTCACGACTCTTTTTCTCTGTAACGTTCCTCATCTTTAAGGGAGAGCTTTGGTGAGCCTGTATTTGGGCCTCTGACGGGCTCTTTGTGGGCTTTAATGACTGGATCTACCATTTTTTGGCTTTGTGAGTTGGCTCGATCCTGAAATACTTGGTTTTCATGATAGGATGTATCATTAATTTCAATTATTGCTTTATTTATTTCAATTTACTATTTTATTAATTCAATTTATTCTTTAGTTCTATTAAATCGTGATGTCATCCTGTTTACAAAATTTAGTTGCGAAATCATGATTATGTGACAAAGTTGGGAAATGGGATCGAATAAATAGGATGAAAATGAGAAGTAAGAGGGACTCTCCTTTGTTTTCTCTCTTCTTCACACGGGGAGTGAAATTTCCTGGTTACTTGCTTTAATAGAAGGGAAAGGCAATTGTTGTGAATCTAAATCTAGCAATCAACCCACCGTTTACAGCCCTTCAAAGTACAACAGACATGCAATCTCACTCACTCGCCCCTTGTATTTCCAGAAACAAAGAAAAGAGAGTTCACAATCTTTGGCTTTTCACATATCAACTGACCACTAATTGATTTCTGGGAAACTCATCAAACCCAACTATGTTGCCTCTCTCTATAATCGAGTAATAAACAAAATGGTCAATTAATTAGACAAAAAACAAGTAATTAACACTAGGCAAAATGAGTCGAAGTTGGATTATCAAACCTGCCAAATGACTAAATATTAGACGTTATGTCAAGACTGTCCCATGGGTTACAACAGCCATATTGGCATGGCTCGTGGTATTTGCACACACCAAAAGCGCACACTGCTTGTTTTGTTTGCACCAAACCAAAACGTGGGTCCTCCTCGCCCATGGTTTCTCTACTAGTCTACTAAACCCCTTCCTCTCTCATGAATTCATATAAAAGCAATTCACAAATTTCCAACCCACTTATACCAAAGTACCACAAAAAACACTTGAACCATTTCTGTGATTTTCTTGTAGCACTTTTTTGTGTTGAGAAGAAGAAGAAGAAGAGTTGAGTGATTAGTGATGGATGTATACATTCCTGAAGAGTATGTTATAGCAAGGAGGAGAGAAAAAATGGAAGCTACTGCCCAAGCCTGCAGAAATAGGTCATCATCCGAAATGTTGTTCAATTCGACCAACAACAGATCATCAAATAAGAAGAAAGTTAAAACTCAATCGGGTTTCAGGTTCAACAATAAGGAGGAGGAGGTTATGTTTGCTGGTGGTCTGAATGAGGAGATTGTCTTCAACTGCTTCTCAGCATAAGAACAACTTCATACATGTTTAGTTTAGCTTCCAGCATCCATTGTAAACAATTAAATTAATACAGCAATTAGAGTATGAAAACTTTTTTGTTTTTGTTCTAAAAGAGCTCATCAAAAATATACGCTGCAGTATTCAATTTCAATCTAGCATAAAACTGATTGATTTGGATGAGTTGCAATGAAATCCTTTCAAATAGTTGATAACAACTTCAAATCGGATTGGTTTAAGGCTTTAGCGGAATAAAATCAAAAAAACACACCCGGTGGGACTCGAACCCACAATCGCCTGATTAGAAGTCAGACGCCTTATCCATTAGGCCACGGGTGCTTACTGGTTTGTTAAAAATTACATTGTTTCTGAAAAAGTATACGGGAAGTGTACAAATTTTCTCTCTACAATAGAGTTGAACAAACAATCAAAATTGATTCTATCGGTTGGATTTATGATCGGTTATGTTTAAATTTTGAAAATTTGAAATCGATATGGTCGGTAATATGTAAGAACAATATAATACATTTAGTTTACTCGATCAATTCGGTTTTTAGTTTGCAATTATAGTAACATTTTAGGAGTTCGGTTTTTTTTATGTTCGGAGTAACCCTATTCCTTTAAAATGACGCTTTAACGACAACAACCATTAATATATCTACGACAACAACCATTAATATATCTTGAGATTCACATAGGGCTGAAAACCGAACCGACAGTTCGGTTTTTCACCTAAATCGTGAACCGAACCGATTTAGGTCGGTTTTAAAATTTCCAAACCGAAATCGAACCGACCATTAACAAAATCGATCCGAAACCGAACCGACTAAAATCGAATCAAAACCGAATCGACCGACTATTTTAAACCTATTGTATTATTTATATATAAAATATATATTATTTATTATATATATTCAATCGGTTCGGTTTGGTCGGTTAAAATCACATAGAAACTGAAAATCGAACCAACCACTTCGGTTTTGAATTTTTTGAAACCGATCCGAACCGAATTTAAACCGAACCAATCGGTTCGGTTTAGATCGGATTGGTCGGTTTAATCGATTTTTTGTTCAGCCCTAGATTCACATACTAAAATAAGTGTTAAACATAGTTCTCGTGGAGGGGGGAGGTGTTTGTGGTTTAAATAAGCTTCACGACTCTCTAACTAATCCATTATAAATATGGTGTACCTAAACATTCTTAACAACAATTCTAGCCAGCCAGATTTGATAGCCACTATTGGGTCAAGTTTTTTTTTTACAATTTTGCCTCTTCTATAGATTGTGTTTTAAAAAGAATGGGTAAAAAGTGTAAAAAAAATCAAAACTTTGCCAAAAAATGGCTATCAAACCTGATTGGCTAGACTTACTCCATTCTTAAACACATCTATTGACACTAATGATCGGGACAAACCTAAGGAATAGTCATAAATATCATGGAGATAATGTGGATACTACAAACATATAGTGACCCACTATTGTACCCCCATACAATTGCCACTTACCACCCTCATTATTTATTTGTTTATTTTGTAACACAAACCAATTATTTAAGAAATTGATACCAGTTGTGATCAAACACTTGATATGTGATACCATCCATGATAGTTCTTTTCGTTTGAGGTTAAAATACCTTGGGCTTAAAAGATAGCAAGTCCACACTTAATAATTTTCGGTACAATAGTTATTGAAACTAGTATAACCATTACCATTCCATGGATTATTCACCTTTTCAGCACACTATCTCCTCCCAACATATCAAAATTCTGGTGTGGTATACATGAATAGCATTTCTTAATTTATTTTATTCAAGGAAGAAGAGTTTGGTCAAGTAAATCTTTTTTTACCCAACAATTCTAGTCAGCCAAGTTCGGGAGTCACTTTTGGGCCAAGTTTTATTTTTTTACACTTCTACCTCTTCTATAGATGACGTTTGTGGTTGTAAAAAAAACAAAAATTTGACCAAAAAATGACTACCAAACGTAGCTGGCTAGACTTACTCCTTTTGACCATATTGTGGGTGCTTTTAGTTCTAGTAGTGGCTCCTGACACTTGCGGTGGGTGCCAAACTTAAACCCGAACCCGGCTTTAAACTTGAGGGGATTCATTATTGAATAATGATGAGTTTATGTTTTTCCTTGATTTCTTGGAAATGTGTTGTAATGTACTTACTTGTTCCGTGGGTACTTTGGCTGAAGGTTGTACACAGATGATTTTTGTTGGGAGCCAACAAGTGACAAGGCCGACCCTCCTAGGAAAAGTGTATGCTCCTCAGTGCTCGGTGGTGACAAAATTGACATCCTCTACTTTGACTATACCTATTGCAACCCATCATATTCATTTCCTCCTCGAGATGTTGTTGCTCGGCAGATTTTATTCCTTCTCAAATTCCATCTAAAAGTTCCTTTTCTAATTAGCAATATATTGACCTCATGTTTATTTTGCTATTGCAAATTTAAACCACTACTCTTGTTTATCTTAAATGATATCAAAGAATTTACCATTTACATGTTTATTAGCATCAGAGCAAGGGGATAAAATAAAAGTTACCAGGCAAAAATAAAATGGAATGAGTAATCTCATTCCCCCTATAACTAGTGTGATTGTGATAACTTCACTCATTTTATTGGTGAAGTGCATTTAATGGTTGACATAAGTCTAGGCAGCGATGTTTGGTAGCCACTATTGGGTTAAGTTTTAGTTTATTTACACTTTTTACTTCTCTTTAAAACACAACCACAAACACCATCTATAGAAGGATAGAAGGGTAAAAACGAAACTTGATCAAAAAATGGCTACCAAACCTGATTGCCTAGAATTTTTTTTTTTTTTGGAAAGCAAGCAGGGTTTTAAGGATCCCTTAACCTTTATATTAATATGAAAAGAAACTCAATTACAGACTAGGGGTAATTAACCCCTGAAAATTAAACATAAAAGGGGAGCTTCACCCTTTTTGCAACCCACGCAAGCTAAAAGATTTCTATCAAGACTCCATAAAATCCAATCAGAATCAAAGTCATGCCCCGCAGATACTAGCCCGTGCATTTTCGATGCGAGCTACTAGGTTCTTAGGACTGGTGTATTCCTCGAGCTGCCAAAGCTTTACTCCATTGTAACAAGTAGTTGTTATGTAAGGAACAAATTTTTGTGGGTATGTTTCTGTGAAGTCTAAAGCTTCTCTACTTTCTTGCAAAAGATGTAACAAACTGCAATAGTTTGCTAGAGTTGGCCACATTGGGATCCATCCATGTAGACTGTTCCAAACGGATTGAGTCTCCATCCTCTCCTGAAATATAAACTACGAAAAAAAAAATTCTAACTTTTTGTTGTTTGGATTGCTTCAAGAATAGTACCTTTGAATATTGTTTGAGTGATTGGCATTTTTTTTGTGGAAGCCGATGAACCATGCTTTATGTATTTTGTGTTCGCTTTCCTAGTTCGAGTGGACCTCTGAGGGCTTACTTTGAAGTCTTGGTTCCATACTTTTGTGTGTTTGTTTGAAAACCCTTCTAATGGTTCCCTCATTTCTTCTTCATAGTCATCATTTTCATCATCATTATCCCCTTCCAATTCAAGAATTTGTTCATTATGAATTTGCAAGTTGTTGTCTGTGCTCTTTTGTTGAGTTTCCTCTAGGCAAGCTTTTCCTAGTAGCTCAGTAGTTTTTCCCGCTCCCTGTGTTCTCGATCCTTTCGGTTAGGTGCACTCCCCATATTTAGGTCTTCTTGTTCTCCCCTAGTAAGAGTTGATTCATTTGTATGGAGTGGTTTAAATTCTCGTTTGCCCTGAGCAATTATTATCCAGCCATCGGTATCTCGGTTCTTAGTTGGTAGGCTTCTTTTGGTTGACTTCCAAACTTTAGTCATTTCTCTCTTGGGAGCATCATTCTTTGTGCATTGTGATTTCGAATGGCCAATTACAGCACAGTTAGCACACTGCGTAGGGATCCAGACATATTCCACTTCTACTGTTCTATTGATTCCTTCATTGATCACCACATGTATTTCTTTAGGGTACTGATTGTTAATCTCCACTTCTTCGTGTTGGAAATATGGCTTTTTAAATAAAAGAAAATGGGTGTTTAACAGGTTTCGATCTCTGGATCTCTCTCTAATTTTAGTCCCATATCTACTATACAACTCTTTGTGGTAGAGTTTATAAGGAGATTGTTAGGACTTGGGCTTGGACCCCTTGGGGGTACCACACTTTTGTGAGGAGGGGAGAGATAAACTCTCGCACCCGCCGCCGTCCGTCCGGGTCGGGTCATTAAGAGAGCAACCCATTCTTTTTGCTACAAATTTATTTTCATTAAATAAATTTTGAATCTCTAAAGAAGGAATGAATCTAGACGTCTTCCTATTGCAATGTTTTCCACGTTTTTCTTAAGTGTGATTTTCCCCACGTTTTTGTTATGCCATTGAACTTAGCCGAGTTCTTTGTTTTGTCAATGCATCTATCCGGATTTTCGTTTTTGAACGAATCTATATTTTCCCTATAAATACAACACAAAGTTAGAGAATAGAAAAACAAGAAGAAAAAGTATTTTTTGTATATAATAGCTTTTCGTTTTGGATTCAGTTAATTCATTTTGTATTTCAATCAAAGAAGTGTTTTTCGCTTTGTTAAATTATTTACAATGTATTGGTGATTCCGAGCAAAACAAGAGTTTAAGGGTGATAGTATTCCGTTCATCAACTATGCAATTGTTTGAACGAGATAGAGAAGATTCTGGGCTGTTTTATCCTGGGGACGGCGGGGCTAATACACTGCTTGCACGATCTTGGGCAAAGCCGCGAAACATCTTAAAGAGAGCGACCTAGTCCGCGACTCAACCCAAAAATAATTGGTACCTTCGTTCCTATCCTTTTATTTGAATTTTTTACAGCAGATACAACAATTTTAAGATGTGTTTCTTTCTGCAATGATTACAATTACTGAAATTGCTCTAAAAGTACCATAGATATGCTAATCTTGAAGAATCAGCTCTCTGTGTTTAAAAAAAAAAAAAAAATGTCTCCATAAGATCCCTTCTCCCATCTTCAATAATCTCATAAGGGATTATCACTTTCCCTTCAACGATGACGACTTCATCGAATTCCCACTCTGCTGAAGAGAGGTAATTCCTTTGATGTTGATCTTATTTTCTTATTTGTTTCTAGATCTGAATTGGGTATCTCTGTTTAATGTTGCTTATCATACCCATTGATGTAGAAATGAATTTTACTTGTTTATAATGATTGATTGCTACAAGAGAAGAGAACTAATTGAATTCAATATAATCTATGCATGTTACTCCCATATATTCTTTAGATAATGAGTATGCAGTTCTATGATAATTATGTTATGCACTTTGGATGATTCAGTCTATTTTGGTGAGAACTATAATTGATCTATTGTGAAAATTGGGTATGCTTCTATTTCTCAATACTATTGATGGAAAGAAAATTTTGTGAGGTTTGATGTTAAGCTGAAATAAGGAGACTATAAGGAATCATTTGTATACAGATCGACCTGTGAATTTTGTTCTTGATGTCACTGGATAAATGATTTTGCTCAGACCATAAGTTGGCCGGATTTCCACATGGTTTGATTTTTTTAACATTTGAAGATTAGGGCATGAGGGAAAGTTGATTTTGATAAGGTTGGAGGGTAAAATCCATAGTAGCTATTTGGTGCCTTACGAATTGCTAGTTGTTTATTCAATGAATGTTTTTAGGATTGAAGGGCCACCCACATCTACATTGAGACATCTTCATATCTTCTTCAATTAGTATTCAATGTTTTATTATTTGGTAGAGGACATGAATTCTTATGGAAAGGATGTGTTCTTATGATGATGATGTTGATGGATCTAATTATTTATGAAGATGGCAATCTAGAACAATTCAAGCTTTTGCTTGGTTTTGCAATGGAGCCTTTACCATCTAAGTCTGCAACTAAATTCCCCAGAGGTTGCTTTTATGAACAAATCTAGCTTGGTGTTTAAATCAAAGTTTGAAAAGATTCAGAAGCTGAATTTAAGGTACGTTTTCTAATGATATTTTGTGTTAATCCTTGAACTTAAAAGAAAATGAGAATAGCGAGGTGAATACAATGGGTATTTTATTCGATATTCTCATTGTGTGGGTCCTTAACAGTTGAATGCACGGTCTGCTTCAGCTAGCAAAAGAACCATCACTTAATATGCATTCAAAAATGGTTAAACCTGTTTATGACAATAGTTAGAGGGACTGAAGTTCAAAAGTTCCTTAATGGAAAGCTCACGCATATTTTTAACATTATATATGCTAAAAAAAATTTTGTGGATCTTGATTTTTTGTGAGAAGAATTTTCTGTGTTTCTCAAGGAGTTATTCATGGAAAAATAAATTTCATTTATTTTCGAGGTATAGTGGGGGTTATTTCGAGGAATAGTGGGGGTACATCCTCAAATAACGTGCCTATGATAAGGATGAATGCATCTGATAAAGTCACATAATCTGAGCCTAGGAGAAGTAAATGAAAACGACCTTCTAAACACCTTGGCCTCGATTACTATGTCTTTTCACTCGAAGAGGATCCCCTTAGCTTTCAAGAAGTCTTATCCTCTATAGATGCAATTGAAAAGGTCATGAGGTACCTGAAGAGGACTAAGAACCTCGGATTACATTATCTTAAGTTTCCCGCTGTCCTTGAAGGATATAGCGATGCTGATTGGAACACCCTTTCAGATGACTCCAAAGCTACCAGTGGCTATATTTTCAATATAGCTGGTGGAGTTGTTTCTTGGAAATCAAAGAAACAGACCATTCTGGCACAGTCCACGATGGAGTCAGAGATTATAGCACTAGCCACGGCTAGTGAAGAAGCAGGTTGGTTAAGAAACCTGCTAGCAGAGATCCCTTTATGGGAAAGACCGATTCCAGCTGTCTTCATCCATTGCGATAGTACCGCAGCTATTGCAAAAATACAGAATCGTTATTATAACGGCAAGAGAAGACAAATACGCCATAAGCACAGTACAGTTAGAGAGTTTCTATCTACTGGTGCTGTGAGAGTGGATCATGTACGGACTGATGCGAACTTGGCTGATCCTTTGACGAAAGGATTAGCTAGAGAGAAGGTTTTGAAAACCTCGAAAGGAATGGGATTAATGCCCTTAGATTGATGAGTTATTCATGGCGGTAACCCAACCTATAGACTGGAGATCCCAAGAAATAGGTTCAATGGGTAATAACAAGTCGTGGGATGATATGATGTGAATCATGCTGACAAAATAGCAATCTCATTCCTAGATTAAAGCATGAATTCCTGAAGCGATAGTAGGATGAGTTAAAAACTCTTAATGAGGTCTATACTCTATGTGGAGTGGAGTACCTAGCTACAGGAGTACTCTTGATAGACTCACCTAAGTGATTGTGGAAGTTTGGCCGCTTCCTATGAAATTTGTGGGCAAAATTCCTAGAGCCTTCACTACACTGGGATATACGTGCATGGCCGTAAGGCACGGGCTTTTTAGACTTCATCCTGGTAAGGTTGTGCGTGTAATGTCTATTAGAGATAGAGTTCAAAACTACGAGTTACTCTAGTATAATCTAAAGCATGAATACTACGCAAGAGTTCAAGTCGAAAGACACTTTTGTTTATGCACAATCTTATATTTTAGATTGCTCAATGAAAATTGTTTTAAAAATCCCAGTGGGGGATGCTTTAATATTTTGCTACCAGGCACCGTAGATCTGCATCGAGATAGGAGTTGTATCTTATCTCAATGCAGATCTACAGTGCCAACCAGGCACCGTAGCATTACTCGAAGAGAAAATAAGGAAACTGTCGCAATCCAAGCCACAAATAGATTAAAAATAAATGGCGTCGAATTCAAGCAGTAGGAGATCATCCAAAAAGGACAATATTAAATCTCAGTCTACATCAGTTTTTAGGTTTATCTAGGAGGTTGTACAAGCTAGTAAGACTCAATGAGGACATGGCCTTCAACTCATTCTCGGCTTAAGCAGAATGTACATACATGATATTGATTTCTTTGGCAAACCATATGGTAGTCTTAAGTATAAAAATTTGACTAATATCAGATGCATGTCTATAGAAGCAATTCACTTTGCAAGATTATTCCTCTCATGGAATAGGTTGAACTTGTTTAATAAGGATTTGATAAATCCTCTTGTTTCTTTTGATGACGCACTTACTTAGTTGAGTGATTGTATTCATTTTCCTCATATTTTTAATAATATAGAGGTCAAGGATCCTTAAAACCCTGCATACTTTTCAAAAAAAATATTTTATTGTTGGATGCAACCAAATTCAGGTTTGTAAACCAGTGTTGCTTATGAACATCAGAAATTCTAAGTGTCGAGGAAATGAGCGAGGAAACGAGCGAGGGAAGTGAGGTGGCGGGGGTGGGAGCCGTTCACCCTACTCGAGATGTGTGCGTTGACTTTTCGCGTGCGCATCCCGAGCGGGATGAACGGCTCCCACCCCCGCCACCTCACTCCCCTCGCTCATTTCCTCGCCCATTTCCTCGCTGTGTAGAATCACTCTATGAACATACTCTTCCACTCTTTGACCAAAAATTGGCCGGTCTGGCAGTCGAAATAATTGAAAATTCTTAAATGGCCATTTTGCCCCTCCATATCTTGAGGGAAAAGTCTAAATAATCCTATAAAGATTTTATTTAAAAGATATGCAAGTGTCCTTCTTCAACGAATCCTACAAATCGTGTAACAATGACTTTGTTCCAAGCAGCAATATTGGAGCAATCTTAACCACATGATGCCATTGGAACCTCAAATCAAAGCGACAACAATAAGATCTTTTTGCCTCTCAAATGTCGTTTAATTCACTTTCTTCTCTAATCAAAACAAGCAGGATGAAGAGATGGAGGGATGGAAAGTGAAGAGGACGAAGATGAAATGAGTTCGCCTCAAATTGAAACAACAACAATATTAGAGAGTTTCGATATGTCATTCAGTTCACCACCAATTCAATTCGTATTTTGTTCATCAACAACATTGGAGCAAAGGGGGTGAAGGAGGCGTTTAAGTAGAGTGCATGGTGAAGGGATAGGGTGAGGGGATGTTGACGGTGATTGGATGGGGTCGTGGGGGCAGTTTAGAGATGGTGGTGGGGTTATTTAGACTTTACCCACATCGAGGGTATAATAGACATTTCAACTATTTTGATGGTCGGACCGGCTAATTTAGGGGAAAACCATTGTTGGTCATATTTGTGGGGGTAAGCTTCTCGACAATGTTTTTCAGGCTTTCTAAAATTTTTTGATAGAATCAATCACAATGTTTTCTAGTCTAAATGATTGAAGGATTAGGATCATGCACCCTTCATCTGGGTGCAGACTATCCGGGCAACTTTCTTTTTATTTAATGATCTCACAACACACAGTGTTAATACCAAAACCTGATTTCTAGATACCAAACAAATTTATTAATTTGTAGGTCATCATACAACATCAAATGATACAAGTGATACATATCAACATTTTGAATTTAAATTACAAAATGATCAATAGATTTATAATTTGGTCAACTCATCAGAGAACTCCAAGATCTTCCTCTACTCGATAGATGAATAGCTGAAATCATCAGTAACTTCTGCGGGACAGATGGCTGAGATCACTACAAAGGTTCCGAATAATATGGTGACTATGGTAGTGAAGTTGACAAGGAAGGCTTCTGCACCATACTTGTAGAGACCTGAGTTTTCAAGGAAGGTAAGCTTCTCTAGGAACCCAAGGGCAGCCGTCGTGACAGCCAGTATATACACAAAGAGTCCAAACACCACGTGCCAAGGAAGCGACTCCTTCCTCACCATACTTGACCCACCCGGGTAGAAAAACACGACGAATCCAAATATCCACTGCATATATATATAGTTGCACCAATATAAACACAGAACTGAAGACCAAAGCATAACACCAAAGTAATAGGGGAACGTAGGGGTGGGCACGGGATGGGATGGGCCCTGTTGTTTTATCTTTGGGACGGAATAGACCTCATCCCGACCTCGTCCCATTCCAAACAGGTTCGGGACGAGCTGAACATGGTTGAATATTTGTGCAATTACTAAGTTATTATGATGTGCATATTTAAACGTATATTCTTATAATTACTATATTATCAACCTTCTCATTAGGTCTACTTATTTGTTCCACAATATGCAAGGTCTTATTTTTATAAGTTTCTATTATGCTCCTATTTACATCATAAATTCAAGAATATTATAGTATTTTCTATCATTATGCATATTAAGGAGTTATCTATGAAAGTGTTATTGTTTTAAACTATAATACAATTATTTGTGATGTTAAGTTCATAAAACTCCTCAAAATTTCATGTACCACACTTAATTTGACACACAAAATTTTGAGTTAATAAATATTAAAATTAATAATAATTAATATTAAATGGGTTTGAAATGGGACAGGATGGGCGGGATTGAAAATCTTCATCCCGATCCCATCCCACTCTAGATCGGGAAGGGACGGGATCGGGATGGGTTTGATCAATTCCAAAAAGACCCAAAAAAATCGGAATGAGATGAGATGCCCACCCCTAGGGGAACGATGCCTAAAGCCCAAAATATGAACTCCAGATGTTATCTGCCTGTCATGGACTTCACTAGATTAAATACCATGTTAATTGTTAGTAATGGACTTTATAAATCCCAAGGTTAGTGTTGTTCAAAGTTCAAACACTGCATACTATCCTAGTCTTAAAAATAGAATTGCTAATGGCCAATTGTTCTGCTGTTAACGTGCACCAAAACGGCAGTGGCAGACACATGCAAGCAGGATAGAAGGGCTTACATGACCCTAAGGTCCATCTTGGACACAATGACTGACTAGGTAGCATCTATACATGGACACCAGGTAACTACGTAGACAATGACTAGCACTCGTATATGAGCTAGTGACTGATTCTTCGTAAAGATGATATTACTATCTAGATATAGCTATCCAAACTAAACTCTCTGCATATTCAAAGCATTGGTGTTTCGAATTTTAATAGTTCAATTGTTATGCAGAACATATGGAATGAACCTGTCCTTCCATGCGAGCCCAGTGGACATATATTGCAGATCTACCAAACCGTACTAACAATTTGGTTGCAGCATACGAAGAATTAGTAACATATTGAAAGCCAAAATCATAATTTACCTGGATGCCATAGAGGCAAATGGTTCCAAGCCCAATCCATGAGTGAATACTGTACAAATTGGCTATATTGCTCTCATTGTGAAACTTGAATGCAGCATATATTCCGACAACTCCAAGTACTAGAGCAATTGCATGCAGAATCAAATGTACGAGCTTCTTCGTATCCTTACTCAATGGAAGAGTCTTGTAACTAATGATAGCTGTATCACAAAGAAAAACATCAAAATTTTGAAAACAAATTTGCCATATAATTTTGATGAAAGACTATTGAGTCTATTAACTCGCCTTCTCCTCCAATAATGATAAAGCCAATCAGCATCAGAACTGGGTGAATCTGCAAGTGAAAAATTATAACTAAAACTTGTAGGAAAAATGAACTAATTTCAGACAAAATTAGTGCCTAAAGCCCGCTAAAAATTATAGGAAATTTTGGGGGGGGGGGGGGGGGGGGAAAGAGAGAGAGAGAGAGAATTGAAAACTTTCACAAATAACAAATCTATTTTCTTCTATTTATTATTTTGTGCATCTTCAAACTATGCACAAGAGAATGGTAGTGGGCTTCAGTCCAAGTACTTAATATGATTTCTATCTAAAACCATTACCTATACCATTTTTCTCTGTCTCAACTATGCATACAATACATCATTGCTCAGCAGTTTTCCATCAACTATTCTGGTTTAAATTTTGTTTATAAAGGATACTTCATCATATTTCTGTTCATCTGAAAACCTGTGTTTTTGCTTCATCATTTCTCACCTCTTCTATTATCTTTCTATGGTTCTTGGAGAGCCTTAAATTTCCTGATTTGGAAAAGACATCATCCTTGTAGGTTAGTTTTCTCATTCACTTTTGTTCAGTCAGCCAACAGTCATACTTACCTTGAGAATTTCCACCTTGATCAAATTTAGCCCCAACCGATCTAGAATGATTTTAACTGGGACAGAAAAAAACAATTTTCTGATGCAGGTCGTTGACTGAGGTTCACCTTCGCACCGATATGAAAAAAGAAAATGAGTTTTCTAGACATCAGTTGAAGAAACCTAAGGCCATCTGGACAAGGTAGTGCAGCATAAGAAGTAGGATATCCAGATACTACCCGCATCATCTTATTAAGTGGCCCTTTTACTGCTGAGAATTTAGGTCAGATTGCAGATAATGCTCAATTTATTTAAGCCACTTCACAACTGATATGCTCATCCAAGTTCTTTGTGACTCTAAATGTCACCTGGCTCAGCTGGCTGCATGTCTATGATATTGTCATACATACATTAATTGTTATTTAGAGATCACCTCTGTTCAGTCTGGAACTCTCCTGGTTCTATTACAACCTCACCACTGCACTCCATATTCTCTTGTCCTGACTAGTTTTCAGATGTTCTAATTCGTGCTGCAGCTTCGACTTCCTGAATGGACCTAAATCATAGATGGCTCTCTCTTCTTTCTAGGTAAAATCCAGGTGGTGCAAAATGAACTAAGGTTATTATGTATTTTCTTTACCCTTATGTACTTCTTTGATACATTTAACATAGTGTGTAATACCTTATGTCAATTTCTAGAAAATTTCTTATTGGTCAAAATGAAGTACAACTTATTTTGCTTTCATTCAGATTTGAAGTCTAAAGGATAGTTCAAATTGTTTGTTGCAAGTCTAGAATTAGGGTTTATTTTGGGTTTGATCTAATTTGAGGTCTAAACTCTTTCGAATGGATTGAGATTGTATGTGTTAGATTAGTCCTTCAATAAGTTAGCTAAACTCTTCGACCAACCATGTATTTCAGGCATTCCTACTTCTTCTTAAACAATAAACAAACTCATAAATGCATGAAAGCAAACCAAGAATCTACATCTTGCTTCATTCAACAGAATTTGATCGAACATACCCATATATATGAGTTTGAAGTTTTAGAATGTATGAAATACATGGCTGGTCAAAGAATTAAGCTAAAATGTTAAAAGGTGTACCATATCTCGATCCTGAAAACGTCCTGTATCAGTAAAAAAATTGTTTTCACATAAATTAAAATAAAAAAAATTTCAGATTTTTGTAGTTATCTTGTGTTTAGAGTATCACATGGGTCATGGGTGTCAGAGAATATGATCCAATCACTTGCATGAAATAGTCCAACTTTATTGGACAACCTTATCCTATTTTATACTAATTTAATCTCCTTCAATTTTAACAATCCCTATACCCAGCAGTCCCCCACTACTTCAATTTTCTAAAATTTTGTCATAGTAATTATAAAAATATAATTAATTACATCCAGCAAGAACAAGAACATGAACAAGATGAAAAGAGCATGGAGAACAAAAACACTTTGTCTGGGGTCTTACCTAAAGCATAGCAAGATGAAGTGAAGCAGACAAAGAAAAAGGAATGCTTGAGGTAACTTACATTGAAGATGAGAGCTTTGTTGGTGGAAACAAAGGCCAAACCACCCATGAAATAGATACACCATACCAAAACCAAAACTGCAGCTGCAATTCCCAGCACGTGCGCAACGTATGTGAATGGTTGCGCCTTTGTAGTGACGACCGCCATCTTCTCTTCCTTCTTTCTGTTTCACTCCAAAACAGAGCAGAGCATAACAAATCAGAAAAGAAAGCGTTTTCAGCTAAAGTGAACGACTTTTAGTTCTCTCCAAATGATGATAATGATATGACAGGTCGTTGGTATTAATTAGTCTAGTCTATATGTTTGTTTTATCGTTTTGGGAACGATCCTAGACCGTTAGATAGACCTTATTATCTTAAACACGTTGTGATGAATAGTAGTTGGCCGTGAGGTCCGTGACTCCCACGAGCTTCCACTTCGTGTCCATTCCTCAACCTCAACCTCTTATCTCCACCAGCCAAGATTTTTCAGCTACCCACCTCTGAACTGAGCCCAACCAAAATATATATATATATATATTTGATGATACATCAATCCTCCCAGCAATCCACACCGTATATGTTTCATGATGATTTTGCCAATAGAGTAATGTGGGCCTAAATAAATACCCAATCTGGCAAAGCCCAAATTACTCTAAGTCTAAGCCCACTGAGGCAGGGTTCAGGAAGTTGGACCCAATCAGCAGTGCCCTATTAATATCATACTATGGTCAAACCTAGTATCAATAAGACCTAATAAGACAAGTATCTAAGAGTTTGACCTAAGACAAACATATCAGCAATAAGTTTTTTTTTTTTTGGAAATTGAGCGGGGGTTATAGCGGACCCCAAACCACGAAAAAAGAAAGAAGATTACATTCTGATATAACTTTTCCCTATCCTATTTTCATATACAATTTTTTCAGGTCTTCAGCGAATAAACTTGGCGTTGTCTCAATAAATTCGGAACCAGGGAATGTGCTTGCTAGTAAATCAACTGCTCGGTTAGCTTCTCTATATTCATGTTTGCAGGAGAACTCTTCTAGTTTAGATAGTTCAGCTCTTATCTTCCAGACAGCGTGCCTAACATCCCAAGAAGCTGGTTTGGGAGTAGTGAGGTAAGAGAATACAGTCGTAGAGTCTGTGCATAACTCTAATTTCTTGATGTTATACTTCATAGCTAGAGTCAATCCTGCAAGAACTCCCTGGAGTTCATGTTTAACGACTGACTGGCCAGTGCAGTCCCCAGTACAACCAGCTATTGTTGCTCCTGTTTCATCCCTCATAATTGCACCGTAGCCCCCTTTGGTTCCATGCAGAGGATCATCACGTCGATAGGAGCCATCAGTGTTGAGTTTGTGCCATCCCAAGGGAGGCTTCGTCCATGAACATTGTCTAGGTAACGTAGTGCTCAGTTGAAACTCAATGTGCCAGCGGTTCATTAAGCTTCGATTTTGCATCGTATCCTCAGCTTTCCAAATGCCCATACTGAATTTGAGCCTAATGTCCATCTGTATGTGCTTTACAAGGTCTGCCTCAGTTCTGAATTTGTGCTCATATAGGCGTGTGTTTCGTTCCATCCAGACATGATAAATAGTGGCGTTCAATGCCACCTTTTGCAGTGTGACAGCAGCTCCACAACCCCGAAAGTGTTGGATACACCACTGTAGTTCCTCCTCCCATCCATGGATCAGTTTAGAGAAACCCATGTGGTTCAGAATCTGTCCCCAGACAGCGCCTGAATAACTACACAAGAAAAACAAATGGACTTCAGTTTCAGCTTCATAACCACACAAAGGACAAATATCTTGATGAGCTTTGCCCCGGTTCTTCAGCTTACTCAATGTAGTCAAAGCTTTATTAGTCAGCAACCTGGTTATAAAACTGTGACGAGGGATATTGTGTTTGAACCAGATCACAGGAGCCCATTGGACTTTGTTCTTCTTCTTCCTAATTGCATTATAAATAGCTCTAGTCTGAAAGGTACCATCAGTACTGGCTCTCCATACCACTGCATCAGCTGTGGAGCAATTAAGATCAACACCACCTAGCTTAGTCACAATATCAGGAAGTCTGTGCTCAATTCTGGGAGGAACCCACCATTGTGCATCTCTAATAATAGCCGCAACTCTTGCATTCTTATGGAGAATGGAGTCATATAGGAAACCTTGTGGAAAGCGATGGTTCAAAATATCTATAGGGTGCCATGGGTCCTTCCAAAACAGTGTATCTTCACCATTACCTATCGAATGATGGAGTAATGTGGCCGCCTGAGCCCTGCAGTCCAGTATCCGTCGCCAACACCAAGAACCTCACGAGGGTGAGGCATCAACCAAAAATCACGATGTTTAACTAGGTGCTTCCATGCCCATTGAACCCAGAGTGTGTCTTGCTTTGAAATGAGGTTCCAGATGTGTTTCAAGTGGGCCACTTCGTTTCCTGCACTGATATTGCGAATACCCAGGCCACCTTCACTTACAGGATAACATATAGTTTCCCAGCTGACCTTTGCCTTTTTCCGTGGTGAATCACCACTAGACCATAAGAAATTACGCAGAATGGCATTAATGCAACCAATTGTTTTCTTTGGGAGTCCATAACAGGATGTCCAGTACACGTGCATGCTAGCTAGCACAGATTTGATCAAAACCAATCGTCCAGCATAAGAGAGTGTTTTATTCTTCCATGAGTTCACTCTCGTCCTTATTCTTTCAAGGAGAGGGGTGCATTGTATATGAGAGAGTGTAGATGAAATCATGGGTAATCCAAGGTATTTAACAGGTAGTGATTCAATCTGGAACTGCAAGTGAGTGCTAATGTGCAGCTTCTCATTACTAGAGACACTAGCTAGGAAGAGAGAGTTTTTGTCGTTATTAACCTCTAGTCCTGTGCAGACCTTGAACTCATGCAAGGCATCAGCTAACGCTTTTGCAGAAGTACTATCACCATGAAAGAAGGCAATAAGATCGTCAGCGAACCCAAGGTGCGTTATGATCGGGTCATTACATCGATAATGAAGCTTGTAGCTCCCTTCCTGCACCTTCTTCCTTAGAAGCACATGAAGAATCTCCATAACTATCACAAACAAGTATGGTGAGAGAGGGCAGCCTTGACGAATACCACGTGAGGCATGTATATAGCCCCTAGGGGATTCATTGAGGTTAATAGAAAATTTGGGGGTAGTGATGCACTCCTTCACCCACCTTATAAATTGCATAGGAAAGTGAAGTTTTCCTAGTAGATGTAATATAGCCTCCCACCTCACCATGTCATAAGCCTTGCGGAGATCAATCTTAGCCGCGCACCTAGGTGGACCATGGTCCCGATGATAGTTGCAAACAAGTTCATGTGCCAGCATAATATTATCCTGAATGTGCCTGCCTTTAATAAAGGCTGACTGCGAAGTGCTGACGACTCTTTGAACCGCATCTTTCATCCTATTGGTCAATAATTTGGTGATGCACTTGTATAGGACGTTGCAGCAAGCTATGGGCCTGTAGTCACTAAAGTAAGATGCATTAGTAATTTTAGGCACTAAAGCAACTACAGTAGCATTTACCTGTCCAAGCAATTTAGAACTCCTGAAGAAATTGAGTATGGCCCTGACAAAATCGTCTCCAACTATCCTCCAAGCAGCTTTGAAGAAGAAAGCAGAGAACCCATCAGGTCTTGGAGCTTTATTGGAGTCAATATCAGCTAATGTCTCCACTATTTCCTTCCGAGTAACCTGCTGAATAAGGCCTAGACCCAGTTCCTCAGTGATAAGACCCTGAAAATCCAGGGCGTCAATGATACTCGGGTCATACTGCGTGGCATGTTCACCTGTGAATACACCCCCGAAGTATTGTAAGCATTCAGTTTCAATTTGCGCAGGATCCTCCAGTTTAGTACCATCAGTGTTGAATATGCTCATTATTCTATTCCGAGCTCTGCGCTCCCTGATGAGACCATGAAAATAGGAAGTGTTCTAGTCCCCCAAAGCGAAGGACATGGATCTGGATTTTTGCTTAGCCTCAGACTCCTCATTCCTAGCAGCACACACATAGTCTCTTACAACATCTTTTTCTGCTTGGACAGCAGTATCTTTTATAGGAGGTCGTTGAACAGCTTGTTGAGCAGCATGCATACGTTGCCTAGCCTGTTCAACATTTGAATAGGCTTTATTGAAGCTGCTTTTGCACCAGATGGTGAGTTCATATTTCACTTGAAGAAGTCCTTCTCATAAACCCAATAATTGAAGAACTTGAAAGGCATTGGGCCTCAATTATTGTTAACATAGAGAGAGAGTACCATAGGAGAATGGTCAGACACTCCTGGGTTCATGAATTCAGCCTCTGCATTAGGAAGTTCTTGCATCCACAGTCCATTTACAAGTACCCTGTCAATCTTTGAAACAATTCTGTCACTCCCCATTTGCTTGTTGCTCCACGTAAAGTAACTACCACGATATCTGCAGTCATAAAGCCCTTTCTGTGTAACACAATGAAGAAAGTCATCAGTCCCTCCTGTTTATCGCTCTGAGTGGCCCATTCGTTCTTGAGGATGAATTGTTGCATTGTAATCACCTAACAGAGCCCAAGGATAGTTAGTAGAGAACTCCTATATTTCTCTCCATAGTTGTCGCCTAGCCATGTAAGAGTTACTGCTATAAATGAAGGACATCGAGCATGTAAAGCCAGTGGCCCACTGAGCTGTGAGGAATATTGCTTGAGCTGACCTAGAGATAATGTTAACTTTAACATGAGTCGGGTTCCACCCCACCCACACTCTACCTCCATTAGTGATTTCACTATTGTCAGTCCACTCCCAATCACGCATGATCAAACTTTGAATAGAATGCTTTTTGGACTCAGCTACTTTCGTTTCAAGGATACCTATCAAATGAAGCTTGTCTTTAGTAATGAGACGTCGAACCTCTTGTTGTTTAAGTGAGTCATTCAACCCACGTATGTTCCAGCATCCGACTTTAATCATTAAGAACTCCTTGTGTGAGGAAGCTGCTCGACTCCCCTGTTGCGTACTTTGTCTCTCAGTTCGCTAATGGTTATTAAGGATGAACTTTCGGTGCCCAAAATAGTACCAGCAGGAGCAAGAGTGGCAGTTGTATGCCCTGCATTTGTATACCCTTCAGTTGTATGCCCTGCATTTATATGCCCTGTATGTGTATGCCCTGCATTCATTATATCCCCTGATAATAACAACTCTGCCTCAGCAATAGTCTCAGATACAGGTGTAGTGTCAATGTCATTGTCAGGTGGGTGTGGTCCAGGTGTAGCCTCAATGTCATTGCCCGCATTCTGTTCAAGCACCGCAAACATGTTTCCTTCTGTCAGACTGTCCTGCATTCCAATGCGGATTGAGGTAGTCATGTCGTTATCTGTCCGGTTGCTAGGATTAACGACTCTTTCGTCATTAACAACAGCAGTAGCACGGTTGCTCGCGGACTGAATGCCCTGGGTACGAGGCTTATGAGCATTCTTACCACGAACTTGTGTCCACTCAGCATCATTCTGATGTTGAGTACGTTGTTTAGTCCCCACAGCCTGCCAGATCTTCTGGACTGGTTTATTTGCAGATTTATGCTTAGTACACTGTGAAGTTGAATGCCCAAACCCAGAACAAATCTTGCACTTAACAGGAATCCATGCATACTCGACATCGATTGTGCGCATCAAGCCTTCATTAACTAGCACCGCAATCGTCTTTGGGAATTGGCTGTTAAGGTCCACCTCGACACAGACTCTTGCATAGGAGAGTCTTGATTTGTCCTCTGTTGCTTTATCAAGCATTATGGGAATACCTATAGCACTAGCAATTTGTTGAATACCTGTTGGGTTCCATAAGAACAAAGGTATTTTCTTCAATGTCAGCCATATAGGTACTGTGGACAGGACTTCCTCATCCTCATCCATTGTCGAAACCATTGTCGTATGATGAACAATCTACTAGCAATATGTATCGGTCCGATTTCAAGCGCCCTGCACCTGTCGGCCTCATTTTTTAATCGAAAAACAAATTTTTTTTCCCCATGAATGTTCATAATAAAATCCTTTGTACCCCAAGCGCGCATCAGGAATTCTTTGACATAAGTATAAGCCAGCTGCTTACCTACAAACCTCCCGATAAGCAATCGTTCACACTCCTGGATGCTGTTAGCAAAGTCAGTAGTATTAACTTTAACCACTGTTTTACCATTTAAAATGCTTGGCTGCATGTAATGTAGTTTGGTCGTTCCTGCATACTTGTTATTCTGTAACTTCTCAGCCCAGTTCATAACAGGTTTCCCATTGCTGGGTTGTGAGTTCTGGGTAAGGTCTATGTGTGGCTCTCCCTGAATATTAACTGGTGCTTCTCCATCATTTAGCGCTTGCGGCTGTTCGCAACTCATATTCAACTCCTCGGCCTGAGGCAGACCGATGGCATTGCTGTTTTTTTATTAGTGGGATAACTCCTCTGATGGAGTCGTATCGAACAGAACAGCAGTCGCTTGACTCATCCCAGGGTTTTGTTCCAGTCCCCTCTCGTTCATGATAGTGTCTCCACGAGGGGGCATGGAGGAGACATTGTTAGCTGCAATAATCACCATCCAGAATCAGTCAATGGCTCGCAAATCAATGGCATGCAGATCATTGGTGCTCGCCTTCTCTCTCAAACCCTAGAAGCCGCCTCTCACTTCCGTGGTTTTATAAACGTGTTTGGAAACTCGTATATGAAAACTCTAGGAAGCAAATACTAGAGTATAAGTCGTATATGAAAACTCTCCTGCATGGACAACACTCCACAAGAAAAAAATTCGGAACAGATATTAGAGTACAAGTCGTGTATGAAAACCCTCATACATGGACAACTCCCAACAAGAAAAGAATCTCTAGCAAGATATATTTTCCTAAATTACATCACCAATGCATAGTCGAACAAGGACTATCACGTGATAAATACGACAGAAAGTTGAGGAACAAAGGTATGTTACAAAACCCAAGTTACAACTTTACACATTTCTTAAGCCTTGCCTGATTTAAGCATCGGAATGTCATCAACCGCCACAACGTTGGTCTTTGACTTTCCTTGTATAGGTCAAGGTCAAAGAGAACAGGAATTGGGCTCAGGGCTTGCACAACTTTAAAACGTGTAGTACTTTGTATATTCAAACTCGCATATATATAATATATTTTATCCATCACCCAAGGACTATAATCTCCCATTTTTAATTTGCTAACCCTCTTAAAATCTATTGGCTCTTGAATTTCTCTCGCACCCTTTCCCTCGAGTTCGCCATACAAAAGTATCAGTCTTAAAAAGTCTTTAATATCATGTCATAGTTAAGGAAGCCGTTGACGTGAAAAAGTAGCATATTTTCCTTAAAAAAAAATGGTCACATGTATCAAGGAGTCTCTTCGAGATGCTCCTAGAATACCAATACTACTTCGGATTCGACAATTGCCTTATACCTTGGGTGAAAAAGAGATTCCAAAATCGACAAACAAGATATCAAATCACTATTAATTTGAAAAAATAAAATAATTTGTAATACATAACAGTCGATGGGGCAGATGAACAATAATGTGTGCACGTGTCTTCAACCTGATTCAACCTTATACTTGAATAATTTTGCCCTTCTTAATATACTAAAATTGTCAATGTTTAATTTTTTGTTTTAAATTCATAAGTTTGACGTTGAAGAAATCAGAACCATCCAACTAACTACATTAAAGTAAAAAAATAAAATGCAAATATTTCACATAAGATATATCCGACGACTCTCTCTCCTCACAAATACTTTTTTTTTGAAAGGCAAGCGTGCCGCTGGTGGGTATAGAACCCAAGACGTGTGGGTTTAACCACCAAAACCTTAACCATCAAACCAGGCTACCATTGACATTCTCACAAATACTTGAAGTGTCCAATCAACATAAACCCTACAAGTTGGACTTAAGGCATTGTCAAAATATGTTTTAAATCATTAGTTCCAGACTTAATCTCAATTCTAAAAGTAATTCTTGAAAAAGTACTTAAAAAAATAAAATTAAAAATTAAAAAAATCACACACACATACAAACATAAATAATGAGAACTATATAATGTATTTACAACCAAGTACATTATATGAAATTTAAAGGATCTGTGTCCTTTTTTTTTTTGGGGGGGGGGGGGGGTTTACAAAATTACAAGTGTCCTGCTGGAGTGTGGTTTCCTAAAAAACAAAATTTTTCTCGAGCAAATTAATTTTTCAAGTGTTTGGTTGTGAAATTGGAACTGAGTTTTATTATTATTTTCAAATCGTGCTCTTTTTTTCATTGTTTGGCGGGAAATTTTTGCTTATCCCAAAATACATCTCGAGAAAAAATCTAACGGTTCAACACACATTTCGAGGAAATCCTAAGGCCTAGCTGAAATCTTAAACATATCTCGAGGAAAATCTAATAGTTGATTTTAAAAAATCTTTCATCTTTAATAACTCATCTTGAGAAAAATCTAACAATCCAAATTTAATTATACACGCATCTCAATAAAATCTAATGATTCAACACGCATTTCGAGAAAAATCTACCTCCTTAAATTTATTTCTATCCTTTTATTATTAAGCTTAGTTATTATTGTCATTTGGATTTCATTAAACATGTATGTAAAACTTTTTCGAATTCCAAACCTCTATTGATATATACAACTAGGCCATAGCCACCTAACAAATTAAATGAATAAAATAACAATTTTATAAATATTTTTGAAGAGAATCTTAAATAAGTGCATATTATAAAAATATTTTTTTTAAAAAATAAAATCAACACACTGTGCAAGGCCTACAAATATGATAGTTAAATAGCATTTCCCGCAAGAAGTTGCATAATATACCTGGTTGTAAATACATTATATAGTTCTCATTATTTATCTTTGTATGTGTGTGTGATTTTATTTATTTATTATTTTATTTTTGTAATACTTTTTCAATGATTACTTTTAGAATTGAGATTAAGTTTGGAATTAATGATTTAAAACATATTCTGACAATGCCTTAAGTCCAACTTGTAGGGTTTATGTTGATTGGACACTTCAAATACTTGTGAGGAGAGAGAGAAATAAAGAGAGAGTCGTCGAATATATCTCATGTGATTTGACAGCTGTAGTGGGTGTGCACGAGGGGTCATGTACACAGTGCACGTGAGCCTCCCTCAATCCGTTCACTAGGATAGTCTTTTATATATATATATATATATATATAATATATATATATAACTAATACATTTCGAGGACGATGGACGGTATTAGGCTAGGCCTGACACGGGCCTTGCCTGGGCTGGCTCTCTAGAAAAGTTTAAGCTAATAGCATATATTAATCAAAACAAACAGAGACGGGATCAGGAGATGTGAGACGCTAGAAGATTTGCTCATTTTGATGATTACTATGGTTATTGATGTTTCAGAGAGAGGTAGTGATTGTTTAAGTTTTTTTTTTAGTTGACTGATGGTGGTGTTTGATTGTGGAAGAAAAAAAAAAGCACAAGGAGATAAATGCGTTGCTTGTGTTTGCTTTCTCGACTAATGATTAAGAGCAAGGCTAGCTGTCGAGGAAGCCAGCGAGGAAATCAGCGAGGGGGGGGGGGGGACCGTCCATCCCCCTTGCGCATGAAATCGGATGGCACACATCCCGGGGGGATGGACGGTCCCCCCCCCCCTCGCTGGCTTCCTTGACATTTAGAATTTCCCAATGATTAATGTTGTTGCTTTTTGTATGCTTTATTTGATTAGCGAACCACAAGGAAATTAAAAATATAAGAAAGAGAGAGAAAAAAAAAAAGAGGAATGTGTCTAAGTGCACGGTTTTGCAGTTTTGCACTTTTTCGTGTGTGCGTGCGTGTTCCAGTTCGAATTTAGGTTTGATTTTGATATTTTATTGTGGATTGGGATGTGGGATTTGTGCGCACACGATCATATTTGGTACATTGATTTGGATCTTCGCCATTTTTGTTATT
The DNA here is from genome assembly GCA_963556465.1 of Berberis vulgaris. Lineage (NCBI taxonomy): Eukaryota > Viridiplantae > Streptophyta > Magnoliopsida > Ranunculales > Berberidaceae > Berberis > Berberis vulgaris. The sequence continues at coordinate 15,046,227 of OY747126.1, read as the reverse complement.
TTTGACCTTGTGGAGATTTGACTACTAGACGATTTTCGAATGCTTTTCTCGCGTACTTGCATTTGTGAGTATTTCTCACTCTTTACATTAATTTTTTTTTTAAATTCTAAGTATTTATTTGTGAATCAAATCACGCTTGTGAGTTTGATGAATTATGATACTATGTTTAGGATAAGACTATTACTAAATTTCTATACATGCAGAATGAACAACATGTTTGGAACTAAACCCTTGAATTAATTTATCATATGGAAAATTAAGTGAATCGATTATGTGAAAATTTTATGAATCTAGTACTAAATATATTTTTTTCTAAATTTTGATGTCTATATGATAAATTTTGATTACCCTTGAAAATGTAGATTTTTGTTGCGTGTTCACCTTAAAGGTGAAATCTTTGTTACTTACATTGAAATTAAAATATGAGGATTCAACCTTTTTATGATATGAATTTGAATATGTGTATTTTTATGTAATTTGGTATGCACATATTTCGACTTGAATTTGATTGGTATGCAAATTGACTTGTAGTTTCATGGTGATCCTTGAAATGTTAAGGTTCGGATAATATATGCTAATGCATTAGGGTGAATATGAGTATTGACGGTGACACAACTTGACTTGCTAAGCTAGATTTGAGTTTTAGTTGATTTTTATGTTATTTTTCACAACTCCGAATTGTTTTTTGAAAAATATGTTTTTGTATACAGACTTGCTTGTATGCGTGGTTTATAATTTTGGTATACAAACTTGCTTGCATATCAGATACGCGGTTTCATGTGAGTTCGGTGATACGTGTAATGTTTAGAATATACTTGTCATGATCAAACTTCGGGTGAGATGACATGCTCCTCGATGTGGCACGCCATTTGGAACATGTACTCTCCGAGTGGTTTCGAAGGCAATGGAAACACACTTGAGTGAGGTTTGTCCGACACAAGGAGGATAATGCGATTGTGGAAAAGAAACGAAATTTTTGTGAATGTGCATGATTGCCTTAAAGAAAGAAACTAAATGCTCATTCGACCATTGAATGAGAATTACACGTCTTCCTAAAGGTAGAAAATGTGTTTTGTTGATATTTTAGTAATAGTGTAGCATGATTATTATTTGTATCGTTGTTTGAAAATAAATTGTATTTACGATGACCGATAAATTGATAATCATATTCAATTGTTTCTAATCGTTTCGTGCAGGATGGTAAGTCTACTAACGTTTCTGTAGGTTAGATTTACCCTATTATAACTTTACATCATAAGTGTTGGATAAATAAATGTTTACTTGAAGTATGACAAAACTTATTAGCATAAAATGTTTGTCTCGTTGAGGAGCTACAAGTCTTTGAGTGTTATTTTATTGTATATGAAATTTTTATGTTAAAATATGTAACTTATTTTTTTTAAGGAATGAAGATTTCTCATACCAGCTACCTCGTTGACCCAAGTAAGTTTATGCTTCATTGGTACGTTCTAATTGGAACGTAGCCATTTAGTTTTTTTTTCCTCAGATTATAGAGTTTTGAGGTGGCATCTTTGGCGGTTTATTTTATGTAGCGATCATCTCCAAAGAGTTATCTGGTTAGAATTTTTATCAATGTTAATATATTTTATATATAAATGTTTTTGTTGTTAGAGTTTCATGTCTTATAGGAAAAGCGGATAATCCTAATCCTATGTGGATATAAGGATTTTAGTTTTCTAAAAAAAATCGGGATATGACAAAACATTTGTACCAAATGTCAATTAAGCCTAAATTATGTGTACCCAAAATATAAATAACTTTAATTATTTAAAGGATTGTTCTTTGTTTGCCAATAGTTTCCGGACCTGACACCTGGATAGAAATCATAATTTCTTTATGAGAAAAATAGTTTCTTCTCAACTAATCATATCTTGTCTAGGGAAAATTTCCCCCAATCAAGAATCATTTGATCCTCAGTGATGATCTGAGTTTTCCCCATCTGCTGTCATCAAATGGTGACAATTTTATGTATATTGGATGAGTTTATGATGGTTGTAATATCCTATGATTAATATTTAATTATCATTTTATGAAATCTTTTAGAGAATTCTACTAGCATTTTTTCATTTCCCGACAATTAGAATTTTTCCGTAGTAGTAATGTCGTAAACAAGAAGCAAGAGATGAAGATATCAGCTCAAGAGCTTTTTTGAACACTCTACCTCTGTAATATGTTCATCTCTGATTAAAAAAGAAAGGCGTTTTGTAGTTTCATGACACCCTTTCTTTCAATTATAATGCAGGGAGGAAACTGAGTTGGCTTGCCAAAGGTCCTTGATTTGACAGTCTAGTCATGTGTCTCTCTGGCATTGGCATTGGTAAGTCTGGTACTTTTTGAAATCTGTAAAATGACATTTTTTTCCTTGTTTAATAATATAAAACTTGTTTTTCTTAAAGTTAACTTAGGACTTCAGGGGGTTACTCTGGGGAAATAAACATAAATTTCTGTTTTTAATAAGATATTTTTAGTCACAGATAGATACGTTTAGAAAAGCCCACGTGTTTCTAGATTGACGCAACTACCTTGTAAATACTGTAGTTTGGATTGCAATAAAATACAATGGCATATGTAAATGAAATAATTAGATATGCTCATTTTGCAGTAAACTGTTACCTATCATCCAACAATTTTTTTTTAAGTAATAAAAATGGTGTGACTTCCTGCCACCCTTCCAAGCTAATCTTTGCAAGATGTGGGGAGGAAGTGTTCTCCAATAAACCAGTTCCAATTGAGTATACAAAGACTCTGAGTCTACTGCATCCAAAATACTGCCCCAAGAGGTTGACAAGTGAATACCTTAGAGGAAGCAAATGGTTTAGTTGAAAAATACATATTATCAAGAGGTCTTTTATGCAAGTAATTTTGTCTAAAACAAGGTGATCAATGCTGAGAATGCTCAACTATGTGAGTTTTTATCAATGTTGAGAATGCTCAAGGTTGCATGAAACTTGAATCTAAAATTATTTGCCGAAAAAGTGCAATCACCATAAGTTTTATTGGCTTGACAATATAAAAGAAATTGGTTGTATACCATCAATATAGAGTATAGAGCAAGTAAACCCCAAAGATTGAAAAATCCACAAGATGGATTAAAAAATTTAACATCAAATGCATTGGTTGTTGGTACTTGATTATATAATTACATAGTTGACTGCTTGACTTTACAAAGCTGGTGTAAATGTGCAATTAAAAGTAAGAATGCAAATAGGAGGCATGGTTTGTAGGTATTCCTTAGTTACTTGTTATCCTCTTTAATAAAAGATAGGAAAGCAAGCATGCAAATCTTTACTTCAATAAAAAATATGAAGTTGCTGGGTTTCGTTTTAGATGGTCACAAATACTCTTGAAAATCTTCACCATGTCCATACCGTCTATCAAACATGAGAACGCTTAGCTTGCCATCCATAGTTGTTCATCATTCCATCAATTAGTTGTTACTACTAAAGTATTTCCGGAAAAATTTATTAATATGGTTACCTCAGAAATTTCCTGAAAAACAAAACTAAATCTCAATTAGTAAGAAAGGTTCCTTTTTTTTATTCATATGGAATTTAACAAAACTATATCTCAATTAGCCAAATGTGTACCAGCTGAGTTGGTAGAGGTGTGAGAGATGGTATCATATGCCACGGGTTCAAACCTGACTAACGGCATTAGATGGGAAGGGTTAAGAAAAAATTGCCTTCAATTTTGCAGAAAAAATATTTAACATCACATTAGTTTAGATATGTTTGAATTGAAGGTTATCTTTTAAATCATTCTAGATAAATAATTAACAAGTTGTTCGTTTGTTGTATAGATGTTAGGTTATTGATTGATTGATATATATATATATATTTTATAGATTGTAAATTATCAAAATATTAGGTACATAATCACATGCAATCAAACATCTAAACGTGGCTTGTGGACATTTTTTTTATTACATGTTGACCGTGTGTAATATTTTACTTTATCTTTTTTTTACAACTCACCCCACATAATAAATTTGAAAGCAAGCATTGAGGTACATAATCACATGCAATCACACATCTAAACATGGCTTATTAACATTTCTTTATTACATGTTGACCGTGATTAATATTTTACTTTATCTTATTTTTTCTTCACGGACTCTTAGGGGTGGCTCCGGACGGGATGGACCCATTCCTATCCCATCCTATTTATTCGAGATCAGGACGAGATAGACTTATCCCGATCTTGTCCTATCCCAAACGGGTTCGGGACGAGATAAGATGAGCATGTATTAGATTTTGAATTGAAAATCTTACATGAAAGATTGAAAAATTTGGATTTATAAAACACACAACTCAACTTTACTTAAGTTTCTATAGTGATGTACTTAAAGGTTTTGGGTAGGGATAAATCTATTGCTTAACTAAAATTAATTGTTTCTAAAAGCTCAAAGTCATTGTTTAAAATTACATAGTTGCTAATGTTTTAGAAGCAAATTCTCCTTCACGATGGACTTTTATATATTACCTTTAGACTAGCACATGTAAGCTTTATGAGAATAAAAAATAGGCATGTCAATAAATAAAATAGTCATTGAATCTATATGCATTGAGCAAGTTGTTGATTGACACAAAAATGAAATAGTGCTAATACTTAAATTTTGTGTATCGTCGGGGTATAATTTTCTTTTTATCAAGTTGATTATGCAGTGATTAATTATCAATTTGTAAACGATTGTTGATTTGAATATGGGTCAAACAAAAATATTTTGAATTTAGTTTTCTGTGCGCTACGCACACTATTCATATCCTTAAATATTAAATGGTTTAAATCAATATATTAAGTTTTAAGTTTATTAGAAATACAATAAAAAATGGAAAAATTAAATTCATGAATAATATTTGAGACTTAAAATAATATAAAGGGCTTATTTATAATTTATATATAATTGAAGACTTAAAATAAGTTATATTAGGACTTATGTATAATTATATAGTGTTGAAGATGAATTGATTTTAAATGTAAATAGAATTAAGTTGAGAGAGTAAAATGAAATATACAAATGTGAGATGGAAGGCTTATTTATCTTATGGACTTGGATGACATCCCATTTCCTACCTCATCTCATCTCTAATTTAGAGGACCATAGACACTATTAAAAAAAAAAAAAAGAAAGAAAGAAAAAAACCAGCAACGAAGGCTGCATCCATAACACTGTCACCAGTTACTATCAGCTGCATCCACCAGCGTCCATCTTTCAAATCCAACAATTCCTTCACCAGCTCGTCTTTTCGACGCTCAATAATCGATCTCTGGTGCTTCCCTGCTCCTCAGAGGATTTTGGTTTAAACACCAGGTTCCAATTCCCACAAACCCCTCTAACGGTCTTTCCATTTCAATCCATAAAATTTTATATCTTTACTTCTTTTTCGACAGATTTCCCAAATCAATTTGAAAGCTGTTCTTGTTTGTGATTATACATGTTTAATTGTTGAATCTTGGAAACAGGTTTCATTGAGGGGGGAGAGCGCCAAGGAGATCACCAGAGACTCCCTTCTTCAAAAGTTCGCTCATGAAAAGGGTGATTCGCAATTATACAATAGGAGCTGCTGCTTCTGCTCTCTTCATTCAGGTCCACTTCTTGATACTTGAAATTTGTACTCTTATTTGCAGCAAAAACTTTCCCTTTTTTTTTATTTTTTATTTTTTTCAGAATTAAGGGTTTTGTGTTTGATTGTTGGTGGATGAGTTAATTTTCCCAATTGTTTGAAAAGGAAATCATTTTGAGATAAACATATTGTAAATTTACCTAGAACTGGAAATTAAGTGATAAATAGATGGAAAATGGTGAAATATAATCAGATTTTTTTTAATTGAGTACACAAGTGACTTGCATTTGGTGTTAATTTGATTAAGAAGGTTGGTGGGGATGAATACTGTGAACAATGTTGTAGTGACATTTTGAACCTGATTGAAACCCACTCCTTGGTTATTTGAAGATGATAAGATCGAGTTTCTGTTCATTGTTCCTTGTTGAATTTTTTTAGTTTTGGTTTGTGTTTGGTGATTGGGTTTTTGATGGGTTTGATCTGAGATTTGATGTGTGGGGTTCATGCAGGGGTTTTTGATGGGTTTGATATGAGATTTTTGTTTTTGTGTTTTGTTCAAACTGAATTGATAAAAGATCCAATTTTGGTTTCTGGAGTTTGTATTTAAATTGGGTTTCTTACATTCAGGGTTTTGTTATAAATGTGTAATAAGTTTGGGTTGAATTTCTCTGTGAGATGTTTAATGTTTAGTACCATTTTTGTTTGTTTAAATTCAAGGTTTGGTGGGTGTTTTGGCCTGTGCATATAAAAAAATTGAAACATTTTGTGTTGTTGTGCATAAATATGAGATAAAGAGATGCATATGATCCAACTTTGGCAATTTGACGAGGGAAGTTAAATTTTGTGTGTATGCCTTGAAAATTAAGACCTTCCTCTTGGGTGAAATTTGTGATTTTTTTTACTATATTGTTAATTATTTTCATGAATTTAAGAGATACTTGATATTTAGGCTTCATTTAATGTGTTGTGTTAATAGGTTTATTTACTTGCATCTTATTTTTTTTTTCTTCTAATATTTCATATACCCTCGAAATTTCATGTATCTCAAAATTTTTACTTTTTTTCTTTACACCAAAATATTTCTCGAAATTTCAAATATCTTCATTTAATGCTACAGATTCTCGTCCAAATTTGGAAGAGGACTAGTGGTTTTGCAATCAAATTTGAGTATAAAAACTTTTAGTAATTCGTCTATTATGTGCTGCGGGTTGACTGTGGATGCACTTATAGTTTGATCTCTGGAAGAATGTGTTTCACCTTTACTAGAAAATTGTAAAGTTCATATAATGTGCCTTTTTCTTCTTTTAATTTAATTGCCTCTCCTTTGTTTAAGATTTACTTAAGATGTAAATTTGGATGTGATGCAATCATGGCATACCAATTCGGGTGGATTATGTGAATTTTAAAGTATCTTATTTTAGAATAATGTATGATGAAGCTTGAGACAGATAATAGCCCTTTCTTAGCCAAAGAGGATTGGATTTGGGATAGGTTGTCGATTACCACTCTTATATTTTCTGGAAAGAAACCAACTCATAACTTTTGATAAAACAAGTAAAAGACGCCACTTCAAACTGTGAGGGTTATGGAAATTTGTATTTGGCTAACAAACTTGGGAATATATTGATGTGCCTTTTTATTCATGTGTGTTTAATAGGCTCCTAAATTTGTAAAGTCCAAAAAACGTTCCCCCATTTGGTGTGGAGCAAGTTAACGCCCTATAGTTTATTTATTTATTTGGGAGGGGGAGGGGCAATTTTGTGTCAGATGTGATCATTTCTATGATCTTGTGCTCATCCTCTTACATTGCTCCTTGGTCTCAAGGATATGGGGTTTCTTTCTTGGCAAGTTTGGTATCAGAAGGGCTATGCCTGGGTACATCCTGGAAGTGGTGGGCTTGGGAGGGTTGAAGAGGGGAAGCTATGTATGGATTGTTTCATCCTAGTGTTGCACTGGCTTCCACTAAAAATGAGCTCTTGAATGTTTCTTTTGAAAGGCTTTGGGCCAATTGGGATGCCGTATTGGTCTCTCACTGAATAATCTTTAGTGAGATTGTAGTCTCATGTAATTATCTATTAATGTAATGAAATTATTCGACTATATATATATATATCTTCCCCCTTAATTTTCGTTTTGCGATTTTCACATTTTCTTTGAATGAAATCTATTGGCTGTTGTGTTGTTGATCCTAAAAATAAAGCTTGAGATGGATAATGATGTAGGTGTAGGTGTCAAATTTATTTAAATGTCTTGCATTTTTGTCATGTATGCCAACAGTGCCATCCTGTGCAATAGAGAGATTTTAGTTTATAAACGAACTTCAGTGCAATTTGCAGGATTGGGAGCTTTCACCTAAGGAGAAAGACAAAAAACTGAAAGCTGAATCTCGCGAAGATAAAAAAAAGTGGTATGCTTTCTTCTTTGTGAAATATGTTAGATGCAAGGATTGTGACTTTTGTAAAATGTAAAAGTTTTGGTACTTCGATTTTGGGAAATTTTTATTCTTTTGAAAAGTAGGAAATATAAAACTACTGACCATTTAAATGTACTGCCTGCATCAAAAGATGGTAATAAGACCATCAATCATTTGTGGAAATGTAGTTGTAACTTGTAGGAGGATATTGACTCGAAAGATTATATGACAGAAAACAAGCTTTATTACTAATAGAACAGACTTTAGTCACTTTGATGCAACATTAATAAGTCAGTATTTAATCATGCACTCATGAATCTTGATGTTATATAAAGTTCATGTATTTTTATGAAAATTTTGCTATATTTTTTTTAGTACTTGGCTTTTGGAAATTTCATAACTTTCGGGAACTCACATCCTTAAAATTTTGTTTATAACTGTGCTATTGTGGTTTTAGTTCCCTTATAGACATGCATGTCAGGTAAACCACATGCTCTTTCAATTGATTTCTTCAATTGAGGAAATGATGCACGACACAAGTTTGACTACTCAAAGGCAATTATGTCAATAACGGATTAAATTTTTTAACATAAAATGCATATAACTTGCTTGGTTGTTGGTACTTGATTAAATAATTACTTAGTTAACCGAGTGACTTTACTTAGTTAACCGAGTGACTTTGCAAAGCTTGTGCAAGTGGGCAATTAATAATAAGCATGCAAGCAAGAGGCAACCCACTATTGGGAAAGTTAAAGATCCAATTAGAATATATATATCATCGGTTACCAAGGGTAGTTGTGTACATTCAAAATTTATTTTTTTAATATAATACTATTGAACATCATTATGATGAACAATACTTGTCACTCATTTAAAAAATTTCTACCCATTGTACCCTCCTAAGCTGTTAATATTTACGAGCAAAATCAATGTGCGTAAATAGTGACAAGGGATATTTGTGTCTTTAAAGCATCGATGAACAATTCAAAACAATAAACATTATTACACATTTTTCAAATTTAGAATATTTACAATTCAAATCAGCCCCTCATAAATATTTGTAAATTATACCTATATCCCTATCAAATAAAATTTTCTATACATTATAAAAAAACCCTTACATCTAACTTATTTATTTTTTTTGCCCTTCACATTTCATAATTTTACAATGAACCCCATCCCCTATCAAACATTGATTAATTATACTTCAACACTTAACATAATTTATTTGAAGTCCTCTAATTATTTATATATTATATATTCCCTTAAAATTATAAATAACTATTTTATTTAGAAATCCAATAATAATTTTTTATTTTTTTAATTTACCTTTAACCCCTCCCATCCCGTGCCGTTGGTAGGTATTGAACCTAAGACGTGGGGGTCAAACCTACACTCTGCCTTAGCCAACCGACTTGGCCACATTTGGCTAGCAATTTTTACTTATTATTGAATTTTTATAAAAAATAAAAAAATACCGAATATACTTGCATGTAGAGCGGTCACGGCGCCAATTAGAAAATGTTTAGATTGGCAAGTTAATGGAGGGTGTAGACGGAGGGGACGACCGTTGAAAACTTGGATGAAGACGGTGAATGAAGATATCATTGAGCTTGGATTAGGTGAGGAAATGTGGGAAGATCGCATTGCTTGGAGAACCAAAATTCATGTAGCCGACCCCGAAAATCTCGGGAATGGGCTTTGATGATGATGATACTTGCATGTAGAGCGCGTGGGCACCCTAGTAAATATAACATAAACTGGTAGTATTTACATAAATTCCTTTACTACTCATTTATTTGAATAGTGATGTATAGTAAATTTACTAGAAAACAGTGTTTTACTCTATTAGCGGTAATATCTAACAAATGGGAGAATTGATGAAAAATGATGAAGGTTTTCAAATCAAAACCAACATCTGAACATCTTTTACATTGAGAATTTGCATGCTTGCTTTCAAATTTATTGTGTGGTTGGTGATAAAAATAAATAAATTAAAGTATTATACACTGTCAACATGTAATAAAAAATGTCAACAAAAAAACCATGTTTAGATGTTTGATTGCATGTGATTATGTACCTAAAACTTTGATAATGTACAATCTAGATAAAAAAAGTATCATTCAATAACCTAACTTCTATCAACAAACTAACAACTTGTTAATTATTTATCTAGAATGATTTAAAAGATGACCATCAATTCGAATATATCTAATGTAATGTGATGTTAAATATCTTTTCCGCAAATTGAAGGTTTCCCTGCTTGAAGTTTTATTAATTGCCTATTTGCACAAGCTTTGACAAGTCAGTCGACAAGTAATTTGGCAAGTTATGCATTTGATGTGATCAAGGCATCTTTCACGTCTAATTGGATATTTGTTTAATCAACTAATGTCATTTCTTCATTCATTCATCAAAATCAACATGTGATTAATAAATGCCATCTGAATAAGAGAAATAATCTTTCTTAATATGCCTGGGTACATCCTGAAAGTGGTGGGCTTGGGGAATCTCAATAGGTTAGTATAAAAAATCTTGCTCTTAATGAAGTCTATTGGCTATTGTGTTGTTAATGCTAAAAAGAAAGCTTGAGATGGATAATGTTGTATGTGTAGGAGTTAAATTAATTTAAAACAGTGCCATCACATGTACTAGAGTGATTTTAATTTATAAATGAGCTTCGTGCTGCCAAAGTTATTTTCAGTTGATTTCTGTTTGGAAAGTTGTTGTTTTAGAATTTTCAGGGATTTCTAGACAATTTGCAGGATTGGGAGCTTTCACCTAAGGAGAAAGACAAAAAACTGAAAGCTGAATCTCACGAAGATAAAAAAAAAGAAAAGAAAAAAAAGTGATATGCTTTGCATCTTTGTGAAGTGTATTAGATGCAAGGATTGTGACTTTTGTGAATAAAAGTTTTAGTACTTCGATCTGGGAAATTTTTTGTTACTTCTGAAAAAGTATGAAATACAGAACTACTGACCATATATATGCACTACCTGCATCAAAAGATGGTAATAAGACCATAAATCATGTGCAGAAATGTAGTTGTAACAGAAAACAAGCTTTATTCCTAATAGAACAGACTTTAGTCACTTGAAAACAACATTAATAAGTCAGTATTTAATCATGCACTCATGAAGTCTTGATTTTATATAAAATTCATGTATTTTTACAAAAACTTTGCTGTATTTCTTTTAGTATTTGGATTTTGGGAATAAGTTGGGGAAATTTCAAAACTCGCGGGAAATCACATCCTTTATATTTTGTTTATAATTATGGTTTTAGTTCCCTTGTAGACATGCATTTCAAGGGTCATCTTCTCAGAGGTATGGAAAGATTGGTGGTGATAAAGGAATCACTAAAAATGCTCTTTCAATTGATTTCTTCAATTGAGTTTTCAGGAAATGATGCATGACGCAAGCTTGACTACTCAAAAGGCAATTAATAATAAGAATGCAAGTAGAAGGCAACATACATTTGAGATATTGTCAATAACGGATTAAAATTTTAACATCAAATGTGTGTAACTTGCCTGATTGTTGGTGTTTGATTAAATAATTACTTATTAGTTGACTGGCTGACTTTGCAAAGCTTGTGCAAATGGACAATTAATAATAAGAATGCAAACAGGAGGCAACCCATTACTGGGAAAGATACCTTAAACATCCAATTAAATAATATATTATCAAAGCATCGTTGCCTATTCACATTCAATTAAACACCTAAACATGGATTGTAGGTATTCCTTAGTTATTTGTTTAACCTACATAATAAATTAGAAAGCAAGCATGCAAATCTTTACTTTCAAAAAAGTAAAGTTGTTGGGTTTCGGTTAGATGGTCATGAACACCCTTGAAAATCTTCACCATGTCCATACTGTCCATTAAACATGAGAGCACTCAGCTTGTCACCCATAGTTGTTTATCCTTCCATTTGTTAGTTGTCACTGCTAAAATATTTACTTGTTGACTGATTTTTCAAAGCTTTTGTAAATGGGCAATTAATAAAAATTCAAGCAGGAAGGAAAAATATTTACATCACATTAGATTAGATTAGATGTGTTTGAATTGAAGGTCATCTTTAAATCATTTTGGATAATTAATAAGTTAGTTTGTTTAATAGAAGTTAGGTTATTGATTGATACTTTTTTTGGTGTAGATTGTACATTATCAAAGTATTAGGTACATAATCACAAGCAATGGATAAATAATTAACAAGTTGTTAGTTTGTTTAATAGAAGTTAGGTTATTGATTGATACTTTTTTTTTGTATAGATTGTACATTATCAAAGTATTAGGTACATAATCACATGAAATGGATAAGTAATTAACAAGTTGTTAGTTTGTTTGATAGAAATTAGGTTATTAATTCCTGCATTTTTATTAAAAATGTTTCAGCAGATGCATTTTTAAAATTCGGTAGTTGACCCGTAAAGTTATCTTTATTCTCATCTCACAAGCCCCATCACAACAACACTTCTGTTAAAAGGTCTTTGTTCTCTCTTGATCACAAGCTTATCAAACCTCCCTTCTTGGCTTACATTTCATGTCATCCCATTTCTAGTCCACCCGTCTCCTGAAAGTGCAGAGTATTCTCAATCCTTCACTCAACAACAACATTTTTCGAAGTATATAGTAAGTCTTGATTTTCATCTTATTTGGCTTCTTTGTATTAGGATGTGTTTTTTTAAGTAAATAAATCATGGAATTGAGTGGGAAGAAATGATATATGAACGAGAGAACTGGACAACTTGATGATGAGGATGCAGCTTGAGGGATACAATCATTTTGGGGCGTTTCCTCGTTCCACTACTTATTTTTCTTAAAATTGTATGATCTCATAATACACCACCCCACTTACTATTGACGTCTCAAAAACTCCTTATTCCCCTACCTCTTCAATACATCGCCTAAGGAGATGAGAGAGAGGATCATCCTTGCAAATCACACACACCAAAAAACACACACACACACACAAAAAGACAAAAAAAAGAAAAGAAGTGAAGCTTATAAGATTTGTTACCCACTTCCTAACCATTAAAAATTATGTTGTTTTCAAACGAAAAATAAGCAATACTTATCATGTTTTCTCCTTCATCTCATCTCCTCTAATATCTTTTTAATGGAAATTTCTATGCATTTTAGTTGCAACTACTTCAACTGCAATCAACACTCGTTCCAGGATACCCATTGTAAGTAAATTCCCATTCATTAGTTTCTTCTTTCTATTTTCATCTTATTCTCATTGCAAGTTTGAGTCCTCATTCAATCTTCTGGATGAAATTGTAATTACATGCCTTTTGCAACTACCTTTGTTTCTTAATAAAATAAACTATAACTAATATAGTAAACTTTACAGAAGAATTATTATACCAATGAACTTCATCCTCGTCAGCTTGAAAACCAATTTGACAAGGTAAAATGAAGATTTTTGTAGAAGTGATTCCTAATAAGTTATAATTATCTCTTTTAGAAAAATCTATATGAGTGCAATAATTTTGAATCACGTATAATTTATGTGCATGTGTAGGATTCGTGTTATATATATATATACGAGACCAGGTGGCAACTAAACAATTCTTCTTACTGAAACAATTCTGCGTTGCCATTACATACAACTAGACCTAAACATAAAGATAAAACCTTTTTACACATACAAATTTTATTTATTTGAACCTCAACAAGTTTATATTATCCAAAAAAAAAAGAAAAGATTATACCAGTTTTTTATTATGATAAAAGAGATTAGCATCATTGCATTTTAATTAAACAAGCTCGAATGACCATACAATTCGATAAAACCCCCAATAGTGCTAATGCAAAGAAAATTAGTTGAACAAAAAGAAAAAGAGGCTTAAACACATGGTGCCCAACGAGCTCTCGAACCTCCGCCCAGCCTGGCCGCTGAAATTCAAGACCCGATTTAGCATGAGCTTCAAAGAGTCACGTTTCTTGGCCAATTTGATCCCTTTACGGAACCCAATCGAGGATGGCGCCGGAGAGGTATTTGCTGCCTTTGTAGTAGCCGATGTTCTCCGACCATGTGCGGCGCTGCGCGGTGACTTCTTCGGCGAAGAGGAACTATGGCAAAGTTGGGAGGTTTTGACATATATATACAAAAATTCTACAACAAGATGACCAAGATCACATGGAGATCATTTGTATCCAGTTGTTATAAAACAACAGAAACTCTTTTCACAACATAGCTGAAGAAAGTCTCGAAACAAAGTTCATTTACAAGATTATTAATAATGGATCTCAACACACCAGGCTTACCTATATCTATGATATCCGTGGAGGAGCTCTCTATTTCTCTAGTTGGATCTAATATCTATATATTCATCTTAGCCGAACTAAATGGGGTAGGTGGGAATTAAATGAGGGTGGGTGGGTTGGGAATTGAGTTGGTGGGGGTTGGGATTTGGGAATTAAATAGGGGTGGGTGGGGTTGGGAATTGAGCTATTTGTAGTGGGGCTGGGAGTTAAAAAACAAATCAAAAAATTGATACGGTTCGATTCGGGGCTGAAAAAACTCAAACCGAAACCGAACCGAAGCAACTCGGTTTGGTTTCGGCAATTTGGTTTCGGTTTTTTTGGCTTGGTTCAGTTCGGTTTGGTTAATTCGATGAGTTTACATGGACCAAATAACACCCCTACTCATAATCACTTTTAAAAGCAGTTTACAGAGCATTATCTCTTTTAGAAAGGAACTATAGGACCAACAGAAAGGTAATATTCTTACCTAAGATCTCAAATGCATAAAATATAAAATATTTTATGAAGGTACTATAAAAGATGGATTTTAGGTCATTATGCTTATTAGAAGGATTTTCTCGAAATTATATTAATGGTTTCTTATCCCCCACCCCTCGCCCAAATAATTTCTCAAAAAGACCTTATTTTCAACTCAACATAAGCAATTTTTTTTTTTAAATTAGTCATTCTAAAAACCTCAGCGATGTCAACTAAGTTCAATGAAAATGACAATTTATATATATTTTTATTTTAAAAACTATTTTGAACAAGGTGATTGATACTTGGTTTTTTTTTTTTTTTTTTTTTTGAAATTCCTATTTTTCCTCCACTTTATTTTCTCCTCTCTTCTTACCTTCTTCCTCCGCTCCTTCCTAGGTGCCATTGTATCAAATGCATAAGAAGTTCACATTTTCATGTCCACCGCCTGAATGCAACCAAAATTGTATATTAGAGCACATACCCACTACCTCCTCTCCTATCTAATTAAGAGTACCGCCAGTTACCACCACCAACATCAACCAGATCCACCATAATTTCAAATCCTACACCTGCACCAGCTCATATTTCACGTTCACAGTCATTAATCATAATGCAACCTAAATTGCAGTTCATCAAGTGCAACCTAGGTTAACTAGTGCAATATCCACCACCTCATCCTCTTATTCTAATTAAGGTAGCCATATTCACCACAACCACAAGACAAATTAGCCATAGTTCCTCCTTTCATATCTAACAACGCTTCCACCAGAACTCATGTTTTCATGTCCACTGTTGTAGTGCAACCTAAGTTGTAGTTCAACTAATGCAACATCCACCACCTCCTCTCCTCTCTAATTAAGGGCACCACCATTCACCACATCCACTGGCGAAATCCACCATCTTTCCTCCTTTTAGAATCAACAACACCTCCGCCAGCTCGTTTCAAATTTACCACCAGTAAATGTTTTTGTTTTCAATCTGCCATCATAGTACAACCAAAGTTGTAGTGCCAAGTTTTTGTCAATTCTCTCATTCCATTATGAGTGAGGTTGATCCAGTGACCCATTGCAAACCTCCACCTTTACCTCATATGTTTAGATCCACCACTAGTCACCTATTCGTTCCACCACCATTTTTTTGCCGCAATGCAACTTAAGTTGCACTTGCACCAAGGGTAGATATCTATTTTTCAGGTTAGTCAAACTCAAGGAGTTTTTAGACAATAAAATAATAATTGGCATTGTTTAGATAACCATGATCTGATGCAAGGAGTTTTGGTCAACTCACCCTTCCTTTTATCCTCCCTAAACTTGATTTTTTTATGTTGTCGTGGCATGAGATTGTGAACATAGAAACTTGAAACCTTTTGAAAAAAGTCTTCACCCAATGTTCTTCAATATTAGCAATATTTCACACATGTTTACATGATTTGAATGGAGATGCTCGTTTCCATTTAATTTCATCTAATATATTGATTTTTTGACAATTTTTATTGAGTTTTACGGAGGTGCTATCAATGTTATGGAATTTATTTTCTCCTAAACCGTGTGATTTAGAACTCAAGTGTTATGGTTGTTTAATCCAATATGGCTCAAATTTTATGAGACCGAAATGCAACAAATTTCTTTGTCTTACTACTAATTGACATGTGTACGCTATAGTATGTGCATAAAATAAAGAAATTTTTTCAACAATTTCATTCTATAACCTAGATACTTGACATGTTGAACATTCTTATAACAATATTGGCCCCACACAAAGTAACAACAATTACCTTAGATTAACAACATAGTTTGAGACCTATGTATCAACAACACGGATATGAGTATCGGTATCCGACACGGATATAAGATGTCAGACACGACATGAAAAAGACACCATACGGATACGTTGGGGACATGCCTTTACATTTTAGTATTATCCTTTTCAAATTAAATTTTGATTCTTTTGAATTGTTAGTAATATTCATTCACTTGTAGGTCAATATCACTACTCATACTACTAACTTATTATAATTTATAATATGCTTGTAACAATTTGTGAAGAATTGAAAGCATGTGAAAAAGTTGTTGATCTACGCATAGAATATTCGATGGGAGTATTCGTAAGTGTCGACACGCGAATCCTACACATTCGTGTCTTAGTCACTTTTTTGTCATGTACAAATAGACCTTGTTACATAGTTTGAGACTAATTTAGGAAATTCTCAAAAAATAATAAATATTATTATTATTATTATTACAATTATTTTGAGTTCCAACTTGTTTAAGGAAAGTTTATTTTTATTTTTTATGCAATTATAAAAAATTAAATTCATTTTAATTATAATAAAGTGATTGATCGGCTCCATTACACTAAAAAACAAAAAAATGGCAGATGCAATTGTTGTACTCATGGAGAACCTCAACTCCATTATTCAAAGGGAAATTGGTTTGCTTCGAGTTGTTGCCGATGACATAAAAAATACTCCATAGCACATTGACAATCATCCAAGCAGTTTGATAAGAACCTGTGGTGAGATTCAAATTAGCCAGATGCACTAAGTATTCTACTGCAAGCAGAATTAACAAGATGCAAAAATGGAAATTGGGAAAAGGAGGATTGAATTGATAGCAAGAGATAATAATTTCAGGAATTCGAGAGCCTGGTCTCTCCACTCTAATACAATTCCCCCCCCCCCACCCTTCTTCCCCTTGCATGCCCCCTTTTATTCCTTCAAAAACTCTTCTCACATAACCAACTCTTGTTGGTACAAAACCAACATAACAAACCCACACCCAGACAACCACACATTCTCTAACTACTTGGACACATCAGCTAATTCCAGTACTCTTACCAGCATCCTACTACTGTCCCAAAGCCTTTTCCTTCTAGCATACATGTACCTAATGGTAGGCTTATCAATACCCCCCCTCGAACTCGCACCTTGTCCTCAAGGTGAAAAGAAGGGAATTGAGTGTTGATGAGATCAAATTCTTCCCAAGAGGACTCAAAATCAAGCATGTCCTCCATTTAATGAGAACTTCCAGGCGGCCTTGTGCATTGTAACACAATTCTAGCACTTATGCAGGTTCTACGAGCCATTCTAACTCATTAGAAAGTTGAAGAGGGAATGGTTGAGCCCTCTCATCCTGTCCCAGGGCTGGACGCAGCATGGATACATGAAAAATCGATAGTGACTGTAGAAGGTAGGTCCAGCTTGTAAGCAACCTCGCCAATGCTTGCTATCACCTTATAAGGACCAAAATAGTGTGGGGCAAGCTTCTCATTCATGCGCCGGGCCAAGGAACGCTGTCGGTAAGTCTTGAGTTTGACATATACCAAGTCCCCAACAACAAAATTGACATCTCTGCGCCGCCTATCCGCAGAATTTTGCATTCGCTTCTGAGCACGAAGTAAGTGAGCTTTGAGCTCCTCAATAATTGCATCCCTGTCCTTGAGCTGTAACTCTATAGACGAGTTAGTAGTTGAACCCTCTTCAAATCTCAACAAGGGTGGAGGAAGTCTGTTATACACCACTTTGAAAGGGGTGGTGTTGGTGGAAGTGTGGAATGAAGTATTGTATCAAAATTCTGCCCAAGGCAGCCATTGCACCCATTGTTTAGGCTTGTCTCCTACGAAGCACCTCAAATAAGTTTCAATACACTGATTTACCACCTCGGTTTGTCCATCCGTTTGGGGGTAATAGGCGGAGCTATGCTTCAATACGGTCCCTTACAACTTAAACAATTCAGACCAGAAATTGCTCATAAAAACTTTATCTCTATCCGATACTATGGATCTTGGAAACCTGTGTAAGCGAACTACTTCACGAATGAATAAGGCAGCAACCAATGGTGCCGTGAAGGGGTGCTTAAGTGGCAAAAAATGGCCATATTTGCTAAGACGATCGACGACTACGAGTATACAAGAGTAGCCATCGGATTTTGGAAGGCCTTGCACAAAATCCATGGAAATGTCATCCCACACCTGATCTGGAATTGGCAATGGTTGTAGCAATCGTGCAGGAGAAAGAGCCATGACCTTGTTACGTTGGCACACATCGTACTTGGCAACATAAGCCTGTACCTGTTTCTTCATACCCATCCAATAGACATCTTGGGAAAGACGTTGACCCCCCATGTGGCTATTATGGTATGCCTTCAAGAATCAAGAAACCCAAGGTAACGAAGATGGAATCGCTAATCTACCACGATAGAATAACCGACCATGCTCGATGTGGTACCTAGCTGGAACCTCTTTCCCAGCCATGAGCTTAGCGTACAATGGCCCCAAAAAGTCATCTTGACGAACCTCTTCGTTTAGCCCATCCAAGTTAGTGATCCAAGAAGTCATTTCTGATAACTCACACTCTCCCGGTCGTCTAGATAGAGCATTTGCTGCCTTATTCTCAACCCCCGATTGATACTCAATATCAAATCGGTACCCGAGAAGCTTGGATATCCATTTTTGATGTTCATCCACTACCCGCTGATCTAAGAGGAACTCGACTCTTCTGATCCGTTCTCACAAAAAAACGCCGTCCCAAAAGATAATGGCGCCACTTTTGAATCGCCAAAACTATAGCCATTAACTCTCGTTCGTATACCGATTTAAGTCGAGCTCGGACACCCAAAACCTGACTAAAATAAGCCACAGGCCGCTGATTCTGCATCAACACTGCCCCTATACCTGTACCAGAAGCGTCGGTCTCAACCACAAATGGTGTAGAAAAATCAGGAAGCGCGAGAACCAGTAATGTCACCATTTCCCCCTTCAGTTGCAAAAAAGCCCTCTCGGCCTCCATAGACCAACCCAAGCTGTCCTTTTTGAGGAGATCAGTGAGGGGTGCTGCAATTTGTTCGTACCCCTTAACAAAGTTTCTGTAGTAGCCAGTCAGTCCCAAAAAACCGCGCAATTCCTTCAAATTTTTAGGTACGGGCCAAGACACCATTGTGGCAAGTTTGGAAGGATTAGCGACAACCCCATTTGCCGACCCGATGTGCCCCAAATACTCAAGCTCCTGCTGTCCAAACATACACTTCCGCTGGTTCACAAACAACGAATAATGTCGTAGTGTCGAAAATATGATGTGTAGATGTCTGACATGTTCCTCCTCATCATTGCTATACACCAAAATGTCATAAAAAAAAACCAACACAAACTTCTGTAAAAATTTCTTGAAGACATCGTTCATTAGAGCTTGGAAAGTGGCTGGTGCGTTGGTGAGCCCGAAAGGCATGACTAAGAACTCACAGTATCGGGTATCATCGTTCAACGTCCTCCCTTGTTTCCTCAGAATCATCCAGCAAGAGGACCTGCAACTGACGATTTTTGCATCGATGCCCAGGTGAAAACTTCTCATCACATCGATAGCTAAGATCGCGTGCCTTCTTGTTTAGGATCTCTGCCTCCGTAAGCCTCATGAACCCCGGAGTCCGGCGAGTGATTGGATTGTTCGCCGGTCCTGTAGAAGGGGACTTGCGAACTATCGCTCTGCTATTGTCTGCAAGAGGCGCATGTCGAAAAGGAGAAGAAACAAAATGAGGGCTGGGGTTCGAATTCGGGTTTGAATTAGAGGTGTTCGGGTTGGTCCCCTTAGTCCAGTTGGAGCCCGACTCGGCCCGGTGCCCTAGCATGACCCGGTTCCTATCTTCTACTAGCTGGGCCAATTCCATCATTTCCATCAAGGTCTTGGGCCTCATCAAACAGACCTCAGCCTGTATGTCTTCCTTCAACCCATTTATGAAAGTACTCTCAAGAACTTCATCAGGAAGATCGCGCAGAGGTGAGGCGAGGGTTTCAAACTGCTCTTTGTAGTCGTTGACGGTGGAAGTCTGCCGGCTAGCCAAGAACTCCATCAACGTTCCCTCTCTCAATGGCCGAATCGAGTTAGTAAAACCCGTTTGAACTCTTCCCAGTCAGTTATCTCCCGTCGTCCTTCAAGCCATGTAAACCAGCTGAGTGCTCTCCCTTCCATACTCACTGCCGTTGCTTCCATCTTCTTCAACTGAGTCATCGTGAAGTACCGTTTTGCTCTAAATATCCACCCATTGGGGTTCTCACCCATGAAGATCGGAAACTCTAGCCTCCTCAACTCTCGGGAGTCTCCTCTGGTTTCCCTCTCCATGAAACAATCAATAATGCAAGGACGCAGAACATCGACCACTGCTGAAGTAGGTTCTACTAGATCTGGTTGTTTCTGCTTCTCCATAGTGGCTGAAGAAGATCTAGCACCATCTCGTTTTAGCAACATCTCCACCTTACAAGTGAGGTACTCCAGTGCCCTTTCTACTCACGCAAATCGATTCTCTATTTCTGGTAACTTCTGCAATCCAACTCTCACTAAATCTAGTTCATGCTGAACTCACCTTGCACCATCTCCATTCTTTCTTCCAAGGCTTCAATCTTCTTTTGTGCCATTGCTTACCAGTGATCTTTTGCTCTGATACCAAAATTGATAAGAACCTGCGGTGAGATTCAAATTAGCCTGATGCACTAAGTATTCTACTGCAAGCAGAATTAACAAGATGCAAAAATGGAAATTGGGAAAAGGAGGATTGAATTGATAGCAAGAGATAATAGTTCCAAGAATTCGAGAGCCTGGTCTCTCCACTCTAATACAATTTCCCCCCCTCCCTTCATCCCCTTACATGCCCCCTTTTATTCTCTCAAAAACTCTTCTCACATAACCAACTCTTGTTGGTACAAAACCAACATAACAAACCCACACCCAGACAACCACACATTCTCTAACTACTTGGACACATCAGCTAATTCCAGTACTCCTACCAGCATCCTACTGCTGTCCCAAAGCCTTTTTCCTTCTAGCATACGTGTAACTAATGGTAGGCTTATCAAAGTTCTTGAAGATGTTGAATCGAAAAAGATCGATAATAAACCACTTGAAAATTGGTGGCAAAATTAAAAAATGCAAGCTTTGAGGCAGTTGACTTATTGGAGGAATGGGCAAACAATGCTCAACAATCCACCGACAACAATGAAGTAGTTAATTCTAGCTTGTCTTGCTTTTGTTTAAAGCGGCTCCACGAACGTAGTACAATAGCTAAAAAAACCAAAATGCTTATAACTAGATTCGATGACATAGCTCGAGAATGATCAAATTTCCATTTGAATGAAAATGTTGTGCCTACTCGTTTGCAATTGGAAGGGAATCGAGAAACTGGATCCATTTTAAAAGCAGATGTTGTTTATGGCAGAGATGATGACAAAGAAAGTGTTATACAAACCATAAGTAAAAATATGGGAAGTGGAGAAGATTTGTTTGTGCTTCCTATAATTGGTATGGGTTTGTTTCTCAGAAAATTTCAAGGTGAAGGGAATTATGAAAATGATGCTAGAGTCTCTAAACGGGGAGGGCTTTGATTTGGAATATTTGGATACAACAGAATGCCAACTTCAAGAAAAATTAAGGGAGAAGAAGTTCTTATTGGATGATGTGTGGAATGAGGATGCAGAAAAGTGGATGAAATTGAAATCTGTACTAAGTGTGGAGCTCAAGGTAGTTCTGTACTTGTAACAAGTCACCAAGGAGTAGCATCCATTATGGAGTCTGTTCCATCGTACACCTTAACATGTCTATCAGAGGAGTGTTGGATTTTGTTCAAGGATTGTGCCTTTGGCCAGAGGAAGGCGGAAGAGGTTGCTGACTTTGATAAATATTGGAAAAAGAAATTGTTGAAAAGTGTGTTGGGGTACCTCTCACGGTGAAGAGTCTAGGAGGACTAGTGGGGTCGAAGACGATAGTAGAGGAGTGGGAGCAACTGCGGGATAGTAAAATTTGGGAACTCAAGGAAGAAGGGAGTGGAATACTACCAGCATTGAAGCTAAGCTACAATCATTTGCCATCACATTTAAAGCGATGCTTTACTTTTTGTTCAGTTTATCCAGAAGATTATAGAATTAGATTACCCTCTAGCAGTTGAAAGAGTCGGGCAGGGTTGTTCATCATTGCTCGAATGGAGATCTATTACCCAGCCTGAAATCTGCTGTTTCAGTAGAAGCACCCCAAAATAGAGAACTCCTTATTTATTTATGGATGGCAAATGACTATTTGCAATCAGATGGGAGGATGAGCCGGAGGCTTTGGGAAAGCTAATTTTCAATGAATTATTGCATAGGGCTTTCTTTCAAGAGCATCGGTTATGAATGGATGATTGTGATAAAAATAGAAACATGTACATGTAAAATGCACGATCTTGCATGCTCTATGTCAGTGAATGAATGCAGTGTCGTGGAGGTTGGAAGGGAAGATGCCATTATTAAATGCACAAGACACGTCATTGGTCTTTGATTTGGAAATATGGGCAGAATCTAGTAATCTTATTAAATCGAACTCCTCAATGTTGTTGACTCTCATTTTGTTGGGTGTGTTCAAAAGCTATATTGAACCTGTCCTTGTTCTGGAAAATCTGTATTCCTTGTATGCTCTAGAAAGGAGTAATATTGACATTGAAGAACTTCCAAATTCTATTGGGAAGGTGAATCATCTGAGGTGCCTCAATCTGTCTGGATCCAGAGGAGAATTTCTACCTGAATCCATTTGCAAATTGAAGAATTTGAAGTGTTTGATTCTAAGAGATTGTGGCTCTCTGCAAAGTTTGACCAAAGGTTTGAGTAAAATGGGAGGCCTCAGACATCTAGACATGAAGGGTTATGAGAAATTAATTGAAATGCCACATGGATTAGAGCAATTAACACAGCTCC
Source organism: Berberis vulgaris (assembly GCA_963556465.1). NCBI lineage: Eukaryota > Viridiplantae > Streptophyta > Magnoliopsida > Ranunculales > Berberidaceae > Berberis > Berberis vulgaris. The sequence goes on along the minus strand of OY747126.1, from coordinate 15,022,789 downwards.
AGACACTAACTGGTTGGTTTAGGGTAGGCCCAAATAGTGAAGCGCAAGTAATAAATGGGTTGAAAGGGATGAAACAACTGAGAGGACTAATGATATCAGGGCTTGAGTATGTGAAACCCGCAAAAGCTAATTTGATAATAAACACCCAACACCTCTCTTGTTAGTGCTGGATTATTGGTCACGAGGAAGGGATGCTGCTGCTGGTGAATTGCAAGAAAAGGTGTTGGGGAAATGCCTCCAACCACACCAAATTTAAAGGAATTTTTCATATATAGGCATGGAGGAAGCATCTTAAGTAGTTGGATGGGAGAATTGCAGAATTTGGTCAAAATCAGACTTGAAGGATGCAATAGTTGTGAACGTCTCTGCCTGTTCTTGGGAGACTACCCCTCCTCAAGATACTAAAGATAGAAAGTATGGATTCTCTTAAATGCATTGATGATGGGGAGGGAATTGTTGTCGGAGGATGAGGAAGTGCTGCTACTACCTGCTGGTTTCTGTCACTACAGCAACTTGAGATCTGGAGGATGCCTGCTCTGGAGGAATGGTGGTTGCCAGTATCATCATCAGAAGAAAACCACCCAAGAATGACACAAGTATTCCCTTGCCTTAAACAGTTGACCATTTGGGAGTCCCCAAGTTGGAAGCAATTCCTTGTTTACCTTGTGTGCAAAATATCAAACTGTCCAGATGCAATGAAATGATACTGAGATCCATCCCCAACCTTGGCCCTTACAGTCTTCTTAACCTTGAGATTGGGTGCTTTCAGAAGATGACACATTTATCAGAAGGGGCATTCATAAATTCTTATTCTTCTATTGCTGCTCTCCAATCTTTGGTAATCAAGGAATGCGAAAAGCTGAAGAGTCTAAGTGGGGAAATACAAAATCTCACATCCCTAACATCATTAGAGATTTCATGCTGCAACGATCTGGATTCTCTACGGTAGCTGGAGGTACTTCTAAGGAAACTCACATCTCTTACAAAATTAACCATCTTTGTTCGAGATTAAAGTGTTTGCCAGTGATGGGGATCCAAGGCGGCTTCAACAACGACTCTGTTAAAGAATTAAAGATTGAATTCTTGGACAATCTAACATCTGTGTCTAAGGGGCTTCAATATCTAACCTCTCTCCAAAAAATTGTATATTCGCAACTGTGGAGAGTTGGAATTGATGACAAATGGTGATCAGGAGGAGGATGGTTTTCAACACATCATTTCCCTTCAAAGTTTAAAACTTGTGGAATTGCCCAAGTTGGGAGCTCTGCCAGAAGGGGTGCAACACCTTACTATGCTTCAATCTTTGGAGATATTTTCATGCGAGATTATGAGAATGCTTCCAGAGTGGCTCCAACACCTCACCTTTCTTCAATCTTTGGAGTTTGAAGATTACACATAGGAGCTCACGAGAAATTTTCTGTTCTAATAATACCAAGTCGTAATTATTCAAAACGAGAACTTGCTTCATTAAGATCTGGGTATCTGTATGAACTAAAGAGGTGACAGTCCAAACGCACATCTGCGTTTGCCTCGGCTCTGCTTTGCTTGAGAAACTCCGGTTGGAGGAGGACAGTGAAAAAGTTGATAAGCACGGGAAGGATGCTCAACATCACTCGTGATAAAGAGGCTCATGAGGAAGAATGTAGGCAGGGGCAGGTCCAGCAAAATTCGCCCAATTTTGTATAATAAGTTCTATTATTGATAGGACTGCTAGATCAGCTGTTTCAGGAGACACAGTAAGTAGTTCGACTAATCTATTGTCTTTAAGAAATTGAATCTATCCTCTTATTATTTTGTTTTTGTTTGTTATATCCACCATGAGCTACAAGACTCTTGTTTGACAAATGAAGTTCATTTTGGTAACTTCATGCTGGAACCAAATGTCATTTAGGATCAAGCGGCTCAGCTTCTTTCGGCCTTTTGGATTCAAGCCAATCTTTCCGATAACACACCCTCAAACTTTGAAGCTATATCTCATTCTTTCAAATTAACTCTTATTTCTTCATGCTTTAGGGTGAGATTTCACTAACTCTTTATTTTAGTTCATCTTTCAGCTTAACACTTGTCCACACACACACACACACACACACACACGCTTAATTGATCTTCTAGGTAGGCCTCAAACCTTCAACTAATATCCTCATCAGTATTGTTTTTCATGTGATAAAAGAAAGGTGTGTTTGTTTTATTATTTATCTTCTCTTGTTTCCTATAAATCTTAAATATTCCAGTGTTAATGCTCTCGGATTTTGTCTCAACTTTTAAACTTTTGGTGCATCAGAGTTAAAATCACAATGTTGTTCGCTTCTTCCAACTCCCATTGTCTCTGAGAAGCATATCCCTGGACCCACATAATGGTAAAGAGTTTCACATCTCATAGAAAATCTACATAAACTTTTGAACCATATTTATTTTGAAGTCATGTAATAATAGTCTTTCTCTTCTCACTTTTTTGACAGGGACGTTGCCTGCATCATGCCAAAGATCACTTTTTTGTTGTAGCAACAGCCACGTTGATGTCTACTGCAAAAATATATCATATTTCTGATCTCTGTTATTATCTCAAGTCATTGGTTCCTTATGATGTAAGTTTTCTCTACATGTAATCTCCAGTTCTGATTTCTTCACCACTTTTATACTAGCAGCAGAGGAAGACTACTAAACTGTAGTTGACGCTAACACAAGGTTTTAGCTTTAGAAGTTACAGTCTTACCCATGCATAATATATTTCTTATCAAAAGAGGAAGAATGTTCAAGGGGATTGGGAGGAGAATTCAGTCAATCTGACCTTCAGCAAAGGGATAAAATGAAGTCAACACTTACTCAAATGGAAATGGATCCTGAAGCTGCCAAGGAACAGGCATTGAAGCAGGAGTTCAAGCATGCTGAGGTAATTAATAGGTTTGCTTTAGTACATGGACTTTCTTACAAATCATCATAGCTTGTTGATTTCATTTTATAATGGAGAGGTTTCGTGCATTCGATATATGAAGTGTTATTATTTTATTCTTTTCTAATTTTGCATTTTACAGGAGCGTCTGACTTTGAAGCAGAAGAACAAGTCTAAGTGGGCAAAGCATATTGCGAAGCATGATCTGCATGCCCAAGATGAAGGAACTCGAGCTGCAATCTCTAAACAGCTTCATCAGCATAACCTTCTATCCGAGAAAATGAATTCGATGAAGTACCCCGGAAAATGAATTGGATGTAGGATTCTAGTAGCAGTGATGAAAGTAATGATGAGGATGACGAAGAGCTTTCACTTAGTACAGAACAGGATGGGGCTTCCAAGTTACTCACAAATGCACAGGAGCAAAACCATCAAAGCTATGGAAGAAGAATATGAAACTCCTACGTCTGGAGTTCTTTCTTTGCAATTCATGGTATAGCTCTATCTATTCCTTCTAGGTGCTTCGTCTACTTTTCTTTAATGGATTTTGTGTGGTTCTATCTCAATTGAGAAATTTGTGACTCCATGCATCACAGTGTATCTCCCGTCCACTACTTTCTCACATTACATCCTCAATAATTATTCTTGCACATACCATGGTATTGTTGAAATTAAAAAAAAAATGTTTGCAATTCATTTTCTATAGGTCTGTGGGCTAAAAAAGAGAAAGGAGGAAGCTTTTGCTGAAGCTAAGCTAGCTCTTGAAGAGTACGAGGATTCAATGAAGAACCTGGAGGATTCAAATATCAGAGAAAGTCCCAAAGCAAGTACATCAGGTGGTCGGCAAGTTTTTGGAGCAGCTAAAAAGAATTCTGAAGGATCAAGTAAAAGGGTCAGCACAACTGATAACTTCTACCACAACAGTGACAGCGAAGAGGATTTCAAGATCTAGGAAAGTGTTGACAATGACAATGGTAAAATGGTGCCTCACAGAAAGAGGTTCAATTTGATAGTGGTAGACTGTATGAAGAGAATGGCATTGGTGGGGGAACCTGTGTTTAAGGTATTACGTGTTCTGATTTCTATTAAGTTTATTGTCGCTTCCTTTTCTCCTAAATCTCTGGAATGTGTTCTGATTATCAGAGCTTTGATGATGTTATTAAAGGTCCTGGTCCCAAGACAACGTATGAAGTTTCTCTTGTTGCAATCAAACTCCTGGAAAAAGGTAGATGTTGCCTCCTTTCTCTTGTAAATGAGAAAATCTCGTTTCTGAACATTTTGTAAATGACATATACAGGGAGGTAAAACTGCGGGGAATTGGTGATAAAACAAAGATCCGCTAGCAAAAGAGCGAGCTCTGCCCTCTCAGGAGCTCAAGGTATGCTGTGTTTTTGTTAGTGCAGGTAGTTTAGATCTTTGAAGATTGGCTCCACTCTTCACGTATTTGTTTCTCTTCTCTGTTATATTTGGAAGGAGGTAGATGACGATACTGACACAGATAGTGAAGAATTGGTTGATGGTATTCTGACTTCTGGCACCAAGTCCGATATGAACTCCCTACTCGAGCAGATCTTGTACACGAGTTTGAGAAGGATAAATTGGATGTTCTGAATGAGGTAAACCCTGAACCTGAAAAACCAGTTTTACTTCCAGGATGGGGTCAATGGACTAATATTCAGAAGAAGAAAGGTATGACATCTTGGATCCGGGAAGAACATGAAAACAAATAATAAAAGGGAAGAAACCCTTAAAAAAGCAAGGATGCACATCTTCCACATGTAATTATCTCCTAGAAGATTAACAAAAAGGTGAGTTATCAGCAATTTTGCCTTTGCTGTACATCTTATATAGTACTAATATCTATTTCCTTTTGCCTTTTCTTCCCCTTTTTTCGTTGAAGAACTTTGATTTTCTATAATTAGTTTAGCCAACAGTTCTGAAATTTTGTTGAAATACACAATTCTTAGTTCCAGGTAGAAAGTTGTTAAACTTTAATAATAGGATTCGATGCTAACCAAATTTTGTTTGTAGAAACAATCAATGCTTAACACTGTGTTAGATCCTTGTTGTGACTGCGCATTCTAGTTTGCGAAAACCTCACAAGGAAAATTTATTAGATACAATACTAAATCTCGGAAAAAAATTCTGTTTTAATGGGTGGTTTAAGACAGTTCAGTTCTTTAAAATTACCCTCGGTAGGTCAATTTATCTATTGCTCAACCAACCTTGGTTGAATATTTCATGTAGTTTCCCATCTTTTTGGCGAAAGCTGATATTTGGTTGCGTCATCTTATATAATTGCATGTCTGTAATTTTTCTAGTGAGTGTTCTTAATGGTTTTTCTCGTGTCCTTGCAGGCTGAAAAACTTCAAACCAAGACTTTACCCTTTCCATACACATCAAAGGAAGTATAAGAATGCCCATTGGACCTGATTTCAATCGGCGCTCAGCAATCGGAGCACTAAACCGACCAGAGGTTAGTATGAGCAAGCTGAAACTTTGTTTGATTTTACCATATAAGTCGGGTCTTCTGTTGCTCATAGTTGGTGCATTTGTCTCAGGTGGTGAAGAAAGTGCAAGTCATCATACCTGATTAAACATGAGGAGGTGAATCCTCATGACAAAGGTGATGCCTACAAGAAAGGACAAAAATATCAACAAGATCAAAACCAAGGGGAAGAAATAACTCAAATTAAGCAAATGTTGTGCTCGATGTTGGTTTTTAGATAGAGTAGAATGGAAAATCAGTTTTCATCTATCATTTTTTGTTCTGGATTAGGGCTGAAAACCGAACCGACGGTTTGTTTTTCACCTAAACCGTGAACCGAACCGACTTAGGTTGGTTTTAAAATTTTCAAACCGAAACCAAACCGATCATTAACAAAATCGATCCGAAATCGAACTGATTCTAATTTATGCAAATCGTAATCGAACCAAATCAATTAAAATCAAACCAAAATCGAATCGACCGACTATTTTAAATATATTGTATTATTTATATATAAAATATATATTATTTATTATATATATTCAGTCGGTTCGGTTTGGTCGGTTAGAATCTGGATGAATATCAACTTATTTATATTTAAGTAATTGTGTGAGAAATTGTACATGCACAAGCAAATGCTCTCATTTTTTTTAAAGCGTTATTTATTTATAATCCCTTAACCACTTCCTCTTCAAATGCCGTGGCAGAGTTCGGATCCCTCGGATTTGTAATATCATCCGTCACAAGTTCAAGATGTATCACACAAATGATCAAAATTGGAAATAACTAATAAAATGTGCATGAGTCATCAAAATCAAAATTTCTTTTTTAGTACCCGTTAAAATTTATTGATTTTTACACTTGCAGCCTAATCATTTTAGTTGATTGAATTGTAAAATTTGGATATTTGTGACAGTTTTTAAATAAAAAATATATCAAATTTCTACTTTAGTGTTGTACCCCAAGACCTTCGCGTGCTTATTTACACTCCCACCTTAATTTTGTCGGTGTAAACTGCTTTCTCTATAATGATTTTAATTTTAATTTACTAAACAAACTATCTTACATTTGTTTTTAACTGTATGTCTTTGCTGTTATTTTCTAGCTCATGATAAGCCTATTGCATTACATAGGCAAATAATAGACCATATGGTTCATCACAAAAACACTGCAATAAATAGAAAAACAATGAAAATAAAAATCAATAAGCTTGTAAAAATTGTTGTTTGTTTGAGTTTTTGACTGATGGAATATCGGATAAAATTGAAGGTAATTTTTCATCATACCATCCGTGAGTGTCTACCGTGAAGGGATTATTTTTTTTTTCACAAATATTGGGTATGAAACTCACATTTGAATGAATAATCTTTGTACTGTGTGAGTATATCACTTACACTCTCTTGATTGATGTGGTTGTGTGCAGTGTCATTAATTGATTGACGTGATCTGCACAGTTTTTTTGGGAACTGTTGTCTTCCATTTTTTCATACGGCATTCAGTACTTGGCGGTTAATGTTGAAGTTCCCATTTGGTGAATCGCTATATCTATATAATGATGTTTTTCAATCGTTGTAGGAACCATCTTTTGCTGAGTTTATTTTCTATAATGTTTTTGTCTGGAAAAGATGTTTTGGATTTTTCAAAGGCTGAAGTTGGATCTCCATCATCGAGGTTTTCGAAAGTTCTGATGTTTACCTTGACCAGGTATGGTGATAGTTGCTGTTTTGTGTGGTCACCTGTTATGGGTGGGCACGTAGTTAATCCATTGAGGTCTCGTAATCTCTTTTCATACCACAGAGAAATAGTGCGGATTTTCTACCAATGGAGATGCCTTGGTGTTACACCGTACTTTTCGTGTGCTCGGATCTCGCTTTTAACCAATGGCTTATTGAAGTGTTAGTCGAAGTGCGATGTCTTCTGGTGTGGTAGCTCTCAGTCACACCTGCAATCGCATATGGGAAAAGTGGTATCTCTTGATAGCATTATCAGACCGTAACTGTGTTGCTGCTTGTGGCCATCCTCATCTGCATTTTTCTAAACCCTTTGAGGAGGTTGGATAGATGGTGGGACGTCTCTTGAGGAAATCAACAGCTTGTCGTGAAGTCCTCGATGCGTAAGGAGAACACTTTCCTGGAGTGATTTGACGAAGCAGTCTGACCGCTCACTCCTTTTAATCCCTTCTTACACTTTATCTTTATCTTGGGAAGGGGTCAGGCATCTCCCATTCTCTTAACTTTGCTGTCATATTCGGAAGGGGTCGAACAACTTTTATCTTTGCTCTCACTTGCAGATTACTCGTATCGGAGGGTTTGCAGGTTTTCGTCGGATTCTGTTAGTTGCAGAATAGTCTAAGCGAGTCTTTTATTTTAAGTCGCACTGTATTCAGATGCTTGCAGTGCTCAGTCTTTTGTACCCGCCTCACGACCTTCGTAGTATGTAGTTTTTTGTATCCGCCTCAAGGTGCCTGTTGTTATATCTTTTCAATAATCAATAGAGTTTGTTTTTGAAATCCTTATTTTATTTCTTAAATGATTGTGAATCACATAAGTTTCTTAAGAACTCTAAACTCAATATTGACTACGGAAAGGGAAATAAATAACTTAAAGCAAACTAACTGCTGATGGAGATAAATTGATCTTCGCCTAAAGTTAATTCGGATAGTTTTCACGGATTGTTTAGCAGACTGTCGAGGTGTTACATAAGTCACTGAAGAGAAAACCTTGTAGAGGGGCATATCTCCGCACCGACTGAATGTCGGAGGGATGTGTTCCCGTTTGCTATTTCCGTTACAACTCGCTGGGCGGGAGAGTTGATTGTTCATGTACAACTCGAAAATGGTGTCTCTTCCATCTTTTGGCCTTGCACTGGGTCAGGCTGCTCTGCATGATGTAGCTCGATCTAGGAGTACTCTATCTGTTTCAGTGCGGCGTAGTGGCAGCTTCATGCCATAGGTTGGTCTCCACGTATTGTCCCTTCTGAGTTGTTAGCAGTATACTTAACACACTGGTGAAGGGTGGAGACCACTGCTTCCATTTGGTGTAGCCACGGTCTTTCCAGGGTGAGATTGTAGGACGACGGTGCGTCTACCACCATGAAGTCCAAAATAGGACCTTCTTCAGCCGCTGTTCTCCAGCTACCGTAGCTAATCTTATCTTTCCGATGGGAAAACATTTTTCCTGCGGAATCCTATCAGCGGGTACTCTGATGGCACTAGGTTTTCCTCTTTGAGGTCCATGTTGCGAAAAACATTGTAGAACAGAACGTTGTGCGAGCCTCCTGTGTCAACGAGGGGTCTCTTCACTTCCCACTTTGTGATGGAAACGGAGACGACCAAGGCGTCGTTGTGCAGTGCTCGAACTCCATCGAGATCCTTGTCCGTGAAAGTCAAAGTGGGAATGGGGTTCTGAATTTTCGAGTAGCAAACGCGTCTGTCTTCATCCGCGATTTGTGTCCGCATATCCGGCAGAGTTCGCTTGTGGGACCTGTGCAACTAATCTTCATTCAGTTTGACTCCATGAAGGACATATATTATCCTAGAAGTCTCATTCTCTACCTCTTTGACTGACTCCCCTGTCCCTGGTCCGTTCTGGCTGCTTCACAGACTTTAAGAAGTCTTTTAATTTGCCCTTGCAAATCCAGTGCTCTACTTCATACCTCAGACTTTTGTAGTCATTGGTGTTGTGGCCGTCTTCATACCTCCACATCATGGTTACAGGTCGGCATCCCGAAACCCTCAATGCACCTGCTCCTCGTCAAGAATTACCTTTCAAGACAACAAAAATAATCATGCTTTTGAGCTTGCAAACCCAAGAAAGAGCATCTTTCACCAAACACTTGTTAACTCAAGGTTAATAATATTTGTAATTTAAATGAACAGTCCATATTGCAGTGCATTGCATTACCATAAAGGTCATAATTAGCATGCTAGCCGAATACTTAATTGTTAATGCAACTCGGGAAGAGTTGGGCGTGATCTAACAAACATTCAGCAGTCCTCTTGCAGTTGTCTGTTGATCAAGATGAAAAGCCTATTATTTGTACTGTTTGGGATTGGAGGTAAGAACTAAGAAGCATGTTCAGGTGGCTAAGGTAACAAAATTATTGTTGGGTTGAGTCTAGCCCATTAGGGTGGACAAAGCCCTGATAAGTTACTAAATATAAATATTAGCTAGGGCATGCTTTGAGGTTTTTTTATTAAAAGAAAAAAAAAAGGGCTGCATTTTTGTTTTTGTGCAATGGCTGCGTGCGCGTGTCTCCATTGTGAAAGAAGAAAGAAGGGAAGGAGGAGCTGATTGTTGGGGTTTGATTGAAGACTGACAAGTGTGTTTTGGATCCATTTCTTGTCGAATTTTGGTGCCATTTGTTTCGGTGTATTCTTCCTTTGATTGAATGTTGTTCGAAGTTCTTGTGAGGTAACCCTTGTATTGCTCTTTGTATTTCTCAAGCCCTGAGAATAATATTGTACTTCTTTTATTGATTAGTGGATTGATTGGATTTGCCCCGTAGTTTTTTATCCTTCACCTTGAAGGATTTTCCATGTATATCTTGGTGTTCTTTATTTTGTATTGATTATTTGCTTGCATTGAATATTTGTTTGACAATATTACTTGTTTCTTCCATTGGTAGAATTTCTTTGTAGTTGTTTGCTTTGTTTTCCCCAACAAAGTGGTATCAGAGCAATTGTTGGGAGATTGTTAGTGTTTGAAATTGACATGGAAAATAACAACACAAGGATGATTAGCCTTAATGACTAATTATGTGATATGGAAAACAAAGATGGAAGATATTTTATATTGCAAGGATTTATATGCCCCAATTGAAGGGGATAATGCCAAACCAAAGGATATGTCTGAAGATGAGTGGAAGAAATTAAATCAAAAGACCATTGGCTATATTAGGCAATGGCTAGATGATACAGTATTTCACTATGTGTCCGCTGAGACATTTGCTCATTCTATTTGCACTAAACTCTAAAATTTATATGAAAGAAAAATCGCTGCGAACAAGGCCTTCTTAATTAGAAAGCTGGTGATTTTGAAATTCAAGAAAGGTAATTCTATTGCTAAGCACTTGAATGGAGTGCAAATTATAGTGAATCATTTGTCAAACATGAAGATATTGTTAGATGATGAAATGGAAACATTGTTACTTTTCAATTCGTTACCAGATAGTTGGGAAACGTTGGTGGTGTTTGTTAGTAATTCGGCACCGAATGGACTGCTTATCATGGAGTTGATTACGAGTAACTTACTTAATAAAGAGACCAGAAGGAAGTTTACAAGTACTAATCAATTCCAAGCACTTGTAATTGAAAAAAGGGGGAGCGATAAAAATAGGACATATCATGGTTATGATAAAAACCGTGATAAGTCAAGAGGGAGATCAAAGTCAAGTGATAAAAGGTTTAAGTGTCATTATTGTGGTAAACTAGGTCACAAGAGAAGATATTGTTTTCGTTACGTAAATGATTTGAAAGAGGGAAAAGTGAAGAAAAGTGATAGTACAGATGCTACAGCTGTTGTTTCAGATGAACTCGTTGTTCTTTTGTGTGACGAAGGTGAATGTTTGGATATTGCAAATGAAGGGAGCGAATAGATTGTTGACACTGGTGCATCTTTTCACTCCACTCCAAGGAAAGACTACTTCACTACTTACAGAGCAGGAAACTTTGGCAGTGTGAAGATGGGTAATATTAGTTTTTCCAAGATTGTGGGAGTGGGTGATGTAAGTATCAAAACTAATATGGGATGCATTTTGACTTTGAAAGATGTACGCCATGTTGATGATCTTCGTTTAAATCTGATTTCTGGACTTGCTTTAGATAAACAAGGATATATGAATTACTTTGGTAATGGTACTTGGAAGCTTACCAAAGGTTCACATGTTGTGGAAAAAGGCAAGGCGTGTTGCATCTTATACAAGACACAGGTGAAGATGTGTAAGGGTGGTTTGTATGCAACTGAAAGTCATACTTCTCTGAACCTGTGGCACATGCGGCTTGCACACATGAGTGAGAAAGGTATGCAGCTTTTAGCAAAGAGGAAATTGATTCCCTCATTGAAAGACACCCCTCCTAACCCCCTGTAATCATTGTTTATTTGGTAAGCATCATAGAGTTTCATTTCATAGATCATCAAAAGAAAAAACTGATTTGTTAGATTTGGTTTACACTGATGTTTGTGGTCCAATTGAAGTAGATTTTCTTGGTGGTAGTAGATATTTTTTGACATTTATTGATGATGCATCAAGAAAGGTGTGGATTTATTTCATGTCACGACCCGATTAACATGAAACAATATTGTCCGCTCTGGGCCCAACCTAACTACCCGCATGGCTTTAAAACATGTTGTGTCATGTAGATCCAAACTCGTACATATATAACACATATTCTTCTTTCACTCAGGCGATGTGGGACTATAACCCCCTAATAGCCTGACATCCTCTAAGCCCGCCCACACATGGTAACATGCCAGTCTCTGAGCCCGTTCACACATGGTAGCCCGTCAGCCTCAGAGTCCACTCACATAGGGTTTTACAATCCACCCCCTTAGGGCCCAACGTCCTCGTTGGCGCACTTCTGACTGGGTCAGGCCCTAATACCATTCTATCACGACTTGATCCACATGAAACAATATTGTCCGCTCTGGGCCCAACCTAACTACCGCACAACTTTAAAACGCGTTGTGTCATGTGGATCCAAACTCGTACATATATAACACATATTCTTCCCTCACTCAGGCGATGTGGGACTATAACCCCCTAGTAGCCTGCCAGCCTCTAAGCCCGCCCACACATGGTAGCATGCTAGCCTCTGAGCCTGCCTACACATGGAGTTGCCAGCCTCAGAACTCGCCCACACATGGTAGTCCGTCAACCTCAGAGCCCGCCCACATAGGGTGTTACATTTTATCGGACCTAAAGACCAGGTTTTTCAGTGCTTTCAGCAATTCCATGCCAAGGTTGAAAAATAAACAGGTAGACTTTTGAAGTGTCTCCACAATGATAATGGGGAGTACACATCAAAAGAATTTAAAGCTTATTGTGATGAGTATGGTATACGACATGAGATGAAAGTTCCCCATACACAACATAATGGAGTGGCAGAGAGAAGGAATCAGACTATTGTAGAAAGGGTCTGATGCATGCTTCACATGGCTAGGTTGCCGAAGGTGTTTTGGTCTGAAACTACTCATACTGCTTGTTATCTCATCAACAGGTCTCATTCAGTTCCTTTGGATGGTGATATTCCAAAAAGAGTGTGGAAAGGTAAAGATATTTCATACTCTCATCTGAAGGTGTTTGGGTGTAAAGCGTTTGTTCATGTACCTAAGGAACAAAGATCAAAGCTTGATGAGAAGACATTTCCATGTATTTTCATTGGCTATGGAGATGCATAGTTTGGATACAGATTGTGGGACCCTGAGAATAAGAAGATTGTTAGAAGCAGAGATGTGGTCTTTATGAAGATCATACCATTGCAGATTTTGAGAAAGTTGAGAAGCCCAAGCAGATAGAGAGTAATTAAGGTATTAGATCTTATCCCACTTCCTCCTCCTTCGTCGCATGTTGAATATGGGGGAGAGATGCCAGATGATATAGTAGGTGACCATATGCCTGAAAATGAAGTTGTTGGTGATGATCATGTACAAACAAATACAGCTGAGCAAGAAGAATAACCCCTTCAGCAAGAAGTAGTAGAGCGTCAACTATCAAAGAAGTAACCCGATTTTGAGTATGCTTTGCTTACAGAAAAAAGTGAGCCAGAAAATTTGCAAAAATTACTAACTCATAAAGATAAAAATAGTTGGATGGAGGCTATGCAAGATGAGATGAGTTCCTTGCATAAGAATGGTACTTATGAGTTAGTTGAGATTCCAAAAGGTAGAAAACCTTTGAAGAACAAATGAGTGTACAAGCTGAAAAAGGATGGTGACGGAAAAAATGTGAAACACAAAGCTCGATTAGTGGTGAAGGTTTTGCGCAAAAGAAGAAGATAGACTTTGATGAGTTCACCAGTTGTGAAGATGACCTCTATTAGACTAGTGTTGAGTCTTGCAACTAGCCTGGATCTTGAGATTGAACAGTTAGATGTTAAAATTGCGTTTCTTCATGGAGACTTGCATGAAGAAATTTACATGGCACAACCAGAGAGTTTTGAAGTGAAAGGGAAAGAACATATGGTCTGCAAATTAAAGAAAAATCTTTATGGGTTGAAACAAGCTCCAAGACAGTGATATAAGAAGTTTGACTCATTTATGGTGGGTCATGGGCATAAGAGAACACTTCTAGATCATTGTGTTTATGTCAAATATTTTTCGCCCATTAGCTTCATTATTCTCTTGATGTATGTTGATGATATGCTAATTATTGGAAAAGATGTTGATATGATTGGCAGGTTGAAGAAAGATTTGTTTATGTCTTTTGATACGAAAGACTTGGGGCCAGCTCAACACATTTTGGGAATGAAGATTATACATGACAGAAAAACTAAGAAGTTGTGGTTGTCACTAGATAAATATATTGAACGGGTGCTTGAAAGGTTCAACATGAATGACGCTAAGCTCATGAGCACTCCACTTGCTAATCACTTCAAGTTAAGTGCCAAATTGTCTCCTAATACAGAGAAAGAAAAATAAAAAGATGATAGGTATTCCATACTCCTCTGCTGTAGGGTGTTTGATGTATGCGATGGTCTGTACAAGACCAGATATTGCTCAAGCAGTTGGTGTTGTGAGTCGGTATCTTGATAATCCAGCAAAAAAACATTGGGATGCAGTTAAATGGATTCTGAGGTACTTGAAGGGTACTTCAAAGCTTTGTTTATGCTTTGGTAATTCAAGAGCTGTATTGGAAGGGTTAACAGATGCAGATATGGCATGTGATCTTGACAGGAAGAGGTCTACTTTAGGTTATGTTTTCACTTTTGCAGAGAGAGCAGTATCTTGGCAGTCTAGATTGCAAAAGTGTGTTGCCCTGTCAACGACTGAAGCCGAATACATTGCCATTACAGAAGTAGGGTAGGAAATATTATGGTTGAAAAGATTACTGAAGGAATTGGGCGTGAATCAAAATAAATATGTTGTGCATTGTGACAGTCAGAGTGCTATAGAGCTGAGCAAGAATGCCACATGCTATGGGCGTACCAAACATATTGATACTCGTTACCATTGGATACATGATGCGCTTGAGAAGAATTGTTTTTAACTTGAAAAAATTTACACTAGCAAAAATCCTTTTGACATGATGACAAAAGTGGTTCCTAAAGAGAAACATGAGTTCTATAGAGAGCTCATTGGAATGACCTAATGTACTTAGGCTATGGTTCTCCCTTATGGTCTGGAGGGAGAGATTTTTTTGGGTTGGGTCCAGCCCATTAGGGTGGACCAAGCCTTGATAAGTTACTAAATATAAATAGTAGCTAGGGCATGCTTTGAGGTTTTTTATTAGAAGAAAAAAAGGGGCAGTGTTTTTGGTTTTTGTGCGACGGCTGCATGCGTGTGTCTCCATTGTGAGAGAAGAAAGAAGGAAAGGAAAAGCTGATTGTTGGAGTTTGATTGAAGACTCACAAGTATGTTTTTGATCCGTTTCTTGTCGGATTTTGGTGTCGTTTGTTTCGGTGTATTCTTCATTTGATTGGGAGTTGTTTGAAGCTCTTGTGAGGTAACTCTTGTATTCCTCAACCATTGGGCAAAAGGCTTGAGAAAAACATTATACTTCTTTTTATTGATTAGTGGATTGATTGGATTTGCCCCGTGGTTTTTTTACCCTTCACCTTGAAGGGTTTTTCATGTATATCTTGGTGTTCTTTATTTTGCATTGATTATTTGTTTGCATTGAATATTTGTTTGGTGATATTACTTGGTTCTTCCATTGATAGAAATTCTTTGTAATTGTTTGCCTTGTTTTCCCCAACAATTACCTCAAAGAATGAGTTGAAGTGTAAATGCAAGAGAAGCCTTTTTAGAAGGAGCTTGTTCACTCCCGGCAAGCACGCTACTCCTTACTATAGTATACAGGGAATTTGATTTCTCGTTAAACTCAAAAGATAGAAACTTACAGCAGATTTTTAATGAAAAATATCTAGTTTTGTAAGAAATCAAATCTCTATGGATACATTTACAGTAATTATAAGAAGAAATCGTTTAACATGGCTGCTTGGCATAGGTTCAAACACGGGATATTTCATCAAATCTCGAGATATTAACATATTGATGATATTGTCAGGATATAATGCCAAGAGGCCTACATTACTAAAAACATGTTATAACTTATAGGGTACACGTACCAAACCTCAATTGATCAGCTACAGTAAGTTGGACACAGTTATATAGCTAATACTCAGTACACCAAATTGACACTTTTGTAACAACTCTAAAAACAGTATCACTTTTGAAATGTTACAATCCACCAAACAATTTCAAGTCAAAACTAAATTTAGTAAAAAAAATGAAAAACGGTAACAAAAAAAATGATACAATAAATTGGATCACCATGAATAGTATCACTTTTATAACCATACTCTTCATGGTGATACAATTATTGTATCGTTTTGTTTGTGAGAAATGTGTAAAATTGTTAGGTGGATTGTTACACTTCAAAAGTGATGTTGTTTTGGGGTTGTTACAAAAATGTTAATTTGGTGTAAAAAAAAAAAAAAAAAACCTCAACAACCCCAAACACAAAGTTAGCCTGTAAATTTTCATTTTATTTGCTTATATAAGTTGCGCAGTATTTTAGCAGCTACTTCACTTGAAACATGTAGCTTTTAACTCTACGGACGAAGTCATCCACTCTTTCAACCTTTGTGGATAATATAAAGAACCAACATAATCAAAATAGTCAGCCCCAGATGCTATGATGACATCGCTTTGAATCCAGAAATCGTTTCCAAGTGGATTGTCGCTGCGATTGATACACTTAATATTGATGCAACAGATCTTGGGCTCTTTCAATGCCAAAGACTTACTTCCTTTTATATATACAGTGATTATCGATCAGGTTTTGGAGAACAAGACTAGTCCCAGTTAAAAAAAAAAAAATTGTTCAAAAGGGTGTAGAATCACATGGAGTTGATTCTGTCCATTTTTTTTTTTTACTGGCGCTGAACCTGAACGAATTTCAAGCCCTTTTTCCAATACTAATTGTATCACAACATCTGATAGAGGAAAATTTTGCTTGGGTTTTTCATGAGAGTTTCTCTCTTCACTACAATGGACAAATTTTACGTACTCTTATTTATTTCATGGGTTGCAGTTATTCTCCTTGATTTTAGTTTTCACTATATTGGTATGTATTGTAGTGGTTTTTTTTTTTTTTTTTGATAATATAGCTAGTAATATAGGTTCCCACTGTGATTAAATACCAGATATTACATAATAAATATGGACATTGCATTGGAAAAATCTGATACAAAACCATTAAAGGTAGTTAAAAAAGAAGTGATCATGCAGATTGATTTATTTATTTATTTATTTTTTTTAATCTCCCCCACTGCACAAACCATTACAAGTTAGTTTACCTGATCAGCCTCAGAAGTATTACAATCATTGGCCACCATATTAACCAGAAAATCAAAGATATCCGTAGCTATAACAGCAGCAGCCACATCTTCTTTATGTAAAGTCCTTCGCTTGCCTTGAAGAGTTAGCATCCATGACCTTACTGTGAGTTCTTCTATAAACAGTTCGCATGCTTTAGAGAACACAATGGGTGCCTCCCCGGATATCATTTTTACGTCTTCGCTCGACTTCTTCATGATCTTCTTTATCCTTGCTAATGGTAAGGAGTGAGGCCCAGTCCTTCCTGATATCCCACCTGAGAGAATCCCTGAATATGTTCCTGCTTGTCTCATTTTTCCTTATTTTGGGTGTTTTGTTAGAGAAAATTGAACAAACACAGAGACTAGTTTTGGTCTAACACTCTTAATAAGAGAGTTGGAGAGTTTCCTGTGCTCATTTATAGGTGTGTGAGTGAGCCGGCCTGCCAGCATGCTCTAGGGACAGCTGAAATGATAACAAATATGAAAATAATTAAAATAGACTTCCATTTTTCTTCCACGCCTCCTATAATTTATGGTGATATATTACTATAAAAAAAACAATTTAAGCAATTTTTCTAAGCAAAAAAAATACCAGAAATATATCATCGTGCTACCTTCACTTAATTACTTATATAGTACTTTGGTGGTTTTGAGTCTGTGTATATGATTGATTTGAAATGCGCGTAAGCTTTTGCAACGAAGTTATACATCTTTTCTATGTAGATCATTTCTACAAGAAAAAAAGAGCTACAATTTGAAGTTACTCTATCAGAATCTATAGTGAAGTTTAATTAGGTCTGTAGCTTTTTCGTGCTATAAAATTGGAATGACCAAAATGTTTGTTGTAGGGGATCATCATTATATGAAATCGAGGCTTTTAAATTATCTAACCGACGGACAGTTTAGGCGACATTTTAGTTTTATTATGTATTTTTCAAATTTCATTAGGGGTCAAAGATACATTTAGTTTTGATTAAAAAGATATGAATTTATTTATAATAAATAATTCTGTAGACAAATTAACAGACGATTAATTTACAATGTATCCAAGCAAGTCGTAATAAGAAACAAGTTGGTTTCCCACTTCAATTTTATTATGGTTTTAATCATTCATTTGGGCAAACTGCTACTTTACAGCCCCTCAATTATATAATTGCATATAATCAACTAATAATAGACAAATAATGTTAATTTATGTGGGAGTTTGGTGTTTGTCTATTTTTAATTTTGTAACCTTATTGATGAATGTGGGATTAGTTAGGATTTGGTCAGACATCTACTAAGCCTACGGTCACGGATTTATGTCAAAGTAATCGATTGGTTGAGGTTATTCCATTTCAAGTTAAATATTTTGGTCTCAACGACTAATAGGCTTTGTCACTGTCCAGTTGTTTTAATGTTCTTATTTGCAATATTGTACATTTTGTTGTTGTCAAAGTAATGTACAAACATTAAGTAAAGTTTAAAATTTGTATAGTTTTATGACCTAGGGAAAGAGAAAACCATGTCGCAATATCCATTAGGAGACAATTAGCATACATTGTTACTCACTTAGACACTTGTAAGGTAGCCAAAAAAACCAAAAATGCTTTTAATTTTCTCTGTGTAATTTGTGTTGAGGTTCAGCCCATTAGGGTGGATACAGCTTAGGGTGGATACAGCTTTGGTAAGTAATCAAACATAATTTCAAGTTTGGTTGAATAAGGAAAAAATGTTTTCAATAAGAAACAAAAATAAAAATAAATAGAAACAAAGTTCTATTTGGCAGCTGGTTAATTAAATAGAAACAAGGTTCTATTTGAGACGGTGTTGCGCGGCTGCAAACAAGTATAAATAGGTGCATAAAACAGAGTTATATATATATATATATAGTGTTTTCAGAGAAGCTGCTGCGTGAATAAGCAACAGAGAACATAGTATTCTCTTTGGTGTTTGGTGAGGCTATGCGTGGACGGTGACTTTGTGTCTGATTCTTTGAGCGCGATTTTGTGCGACAAAGTGTGACGCATGGCTGTGATATCGACTTAGTTTTGTCGATTGATTTGGTAGAAGAAGTTGAAGGAGCTTTTGGGTTAATTTGTTGTGAGGTAACCCGTGTTATTTACTCCTTGTATTACTCAAGCTTTGGGCAAAAAGTTTGAGAAGTTATTGTACCTCTTCTTATTTGATTAGTGGATTCTCTCGGATTTACCCCGTGATTTTTTCCTTCACATTGAAGGGTTTTCCACGTAAATCTTGATGTCTCGTTTATTATTGCTTTAGATTATTTTCTTGGTATTTGTCCCAACAAAGCGGTATCAGAGCAATTGTTGGGAGATTGTCAATTAAGAGAGTTGACATGGAGAATAGCAACAATATAAGGATGATTAGCCTTAATGGCTCAAATTATGTTATCTGGAAAGCCAAGATGGAAGACATATTATACTGTAAGGATTTGTACCCTCCAATTGAGGGAGATGCAACTAAACCCAAGGATATGTCAGAAGAAGAGTGGAATAAATTAAACAAAAAAGCTATTGGTCACATCAGACAATGGTTAGATGATTCGGTATTTCAACATGTATCAGCTGAGACGTCTGCACATGCTCTTTGGACCAAACTCCAGAATTTATATGAAAGGAAAACCACTGTAAACAAGGCCTTCTTGATCAGGAAGTTAGTGAACTTGAAATTCAAGGAAGGTAGTTCTATTGCTGAGCACTTGAATGAGGTGCAAAGTGTGGTGAATCAGTTGTCCAACATAAAGATAGTGTTAGATGATGAAATGCAATCACTATTAGTTCTTAGCTCATTACCAGATAGTTGGAAAACATTGGTGGTGTCGGTTAGTAATTCGGCACCGAATGGACAACTTACCATGGAGTTGGTTACCGATAGTTTATTTAATAAAGAGACTAGAAGGAAGTCTGCCGGTACTGATCATTCCCAAACAGTTGTGACTGAAAACAAGGAGAGAAAAATATAAGAAATATCATGGTTATGATAAGAACCGTGATAAGTCAAGAGTGAGATCAAAGTCAAGAGATAGAAGTTTTAAGTGTCATTATTGTGGTAAACCAGGCCATTTCAGAAAACAATGTTATAGTTACAAAAGAGATTTGAAAGAGGGAAAAGTGAAGAATGGTGATAGTAAAGAAGCTACAACTGCTGTTACTGATGAATGTGGCTCTTTTGTATGGCGAAGGTGAATGTTTTCATGTTGCAAATGAAGGAAGCGAATGGATTATTGACACTGGTGCATCTTATCATGCAACCCAAAGAAAGACTATTTCACTACTTATAGAGCAGAAGATTTTGGTAGTGTGAAAATGGGAAACACCAACAACTCTAAAATAGTGGGAATAGGCGATGTGTTTGTCCAGACTAATTCGGAGTGCACGTTGACTTTGAAAGATGTACGTCATGTTCCTGATCTTCGTCTGAACCTGATTTCTGGACTTATTTTAGATAAACAAGGGTATATTAATTATTTTGGTAATGGTGCATGGAAACTTACCAAAGGTTAACTTGTTGTGGCAAAGGGTAAGGCGTGTTGCACACTATACAAGACTCAGGTGAAATTGTGTAAGACTGGTTTGAATGCAGCTGAAGATGGTTCTTCTACAAACTTGTGGCATAGGCGACTTGTACACATGAGTGAGAAAAGTATGCAACTCTTAGAAAAGAAGAAATTAATTCCTTTCTTGAAAGGTACTCCTCTTAACCCCTGTGATTATTGTTTATTTGGTAAACATCATAGAGTTTTGTAGATCATCAAAAAGAAAATATGGCTTGTTAGATTTGGTTTACACTGATGTTTGTGGTCCCATTGAAGTAGATATTTCTTGACATTTATTGATGATGCATTAAGAAAGGTGTGGATATATTTTCTTAGATCTAAGGACCAAGTTTTTCAGCTATTTCAGCAGTTTCATGCCAAGGTTGAAAGATAAACAGGTAGAGTTTTGAAGTGTCTCCGTAGTGATAATGGTGGCGAGTTTACATCAAAAGAATTTAAAGCTTATTGTAGCAAGCTTGGTATACGGCATGAAAAGACAGTTCTTGGCACTCCACAGCATAATGGGGTAGGAGAAACAATGAACCGGACTATTGTAGAAAAGGCGAGATGCATACTTCGCATGGCTAAATTGCCAAAAGAGTTCTGGTCTGAAGTTGCTAGTGCAGCTTGTTATCTCATCAACAGGTCTCCTTCATTTCCTTTAGATGGTGACATTTCAGAAAGAGTGTGGAGAGGGAAAGATAGATCATACTCTCATCTGAAGGTATTTGGCTGTAAAGCATTTGTTCATGTACCGAAGGAGAAGAGATTAAAGCTTGATGAGAAGGCATCTCCATGTATTTTCATTGGTTATGGAGATGAGCAGTTTGGCTACAGATTATGAGATCCTGAGAATAATAAAATTTTAGAAGCAAAGATGTGGTATTTTATGAAGATCATACCATTGCAAATTTTGAGAAAATTGAAAAGCCCAAGTAGATAAATAATGAGGCAGCAGATCTTGCACCACTTCCTCCTCCTTTGTCGCATGTTGAAAATGGGGGAGAAATGCCAGATGATATAGTCGGTGACCATATGCCAGAAAATGAAGTTGTTAATGATGATCATGTAGAAACAGATGAGACTGCGCATGAAGAGCAACCCCTTCAGCAAGAAATAGTAGAGCCTCAATTAAGAAGGTCTACTAGAGAGTGCCAACCTTCAAAAAGGTATCTCAATGATGAATATGTTTTCCTTATAGAAGAAGGTGAACCAGAAAATTTTCAAGAAGTACTAGATCATAAAAATAAAAATAACTGGATGAAAGCTATGCAAAAGGTAGAAAACCTTTGAAGAACAAATGGGTGTACAAAATGAAAAAGGATGGTGATGGAAAGAATGTGAAGCACAAAGCTCGGTTAGTGGTAAAAGGCTTTGCACAAAAGAAGGGGATAGATATTGATGAGATATTCTCACCTGTGATGAAGATGACATCCATTAGAGTGGCGTTAAGTCTTGCAGCTAGCTTGAATCTTCAGATTGAGCAGTTAGATGTTAAAACTGCATTTCTTCATGGGGATTTGCATGAAGAAATTTACATGGCACAACTAGAGGGTTTTGAAGTGAAAGGGAAAGAACATATGGTTTGCAGATTGAAGAAAAGCCTTTATGGATTGAAACAGGCTCCGAGACAGTGATATAAGAAGTTTGACTTCTTTATGGTAGGACATGGCTACAAGAGAACACTTCTAGACCATTGTGTTTATGTCAGATATTTTTCGCCTAATAGCTTCATTATTCTCTTGATTTATGTTGATAATATGTTAATTGTTGGAAAAAATGTTGATATGATTGGCAGGTTGAAAAAATATTTGTTTAGCTCTTTTGATATGAAAGACTTGGGGCCAGCTCAACACATCCTAGGGATGAAGATTACACGTGATAGAAAAATTAAGAAGTTGTGGTTGTCACAAGAAAAGTATGATGAAAAATACTTGAAAGGTTCAACATGAATGATGCAAAGCCCGTGAGTACTCCACTTGCTAATCACTTCAAGTTAAGTGCCAAGTTATCTCCTCGTATTGATGAAGAAAAGAAGCATATGTCAGGTATTCCATACTCCTCTGCTGAAGGGTGTTTAATGAATGCTATGGTTTGTACAAGACCAAATATTGCTCAAGCAGTCGGTGTTGTGAGTAGGTATTCAGAAAATTCAGGAAAAGAACATTGGATTGCAGTTAAATGGATTATGAGATATTAGAAAGGTACTTCAAAGCTTTGTTTAAGCTTTGGTAAGTCATGAGCTATGTTAGAAGGGCACACAGATGCAGACTTTGCAGGTGATTTAGACAAGAAGAGGTCGACTTCAGGTTAAGTTTTCACTTTTGCAAGGGGAGCTGTAGCTTGGCAGTCTAGATTGCAAAAGTGTGTTGCTTTGTCAACTACTGAAGCCGAGTATATTGCCATTAATGAAGCGGGAAAGGAAATGTTATGGTTGAAAAGATTGCTCAAGGAGCTGGGTGTGAATCAGAATAAGTATGTAGTGCATTGTGATAGTCAGAGTGCTATTGAGTTGAATAAGAATGCCACATACCATGGACTTACCAAGCATATTGATACACGTTACCACTGGATACGTGATGTGCTTGAGAAAAATTGTTTCGAGGTTGCAAAGATTCATACTAGTAAAAATCCTTCCGACATGATGACAAAAGTAGTTCCAAAAGGAAAACATGAGTTATGTAGAGAACTCATTGGAATGACCTAATATGATTAGGCGGTGATTCTTCCCTAATGGTCTGGAGGGGGAGATTTGTTGAGGTCCAACCCATTAGGGTGGATCCAACTTTGGTAAGTAATCAAACATAATTTCAAGTTTGGTTGAATAAGGAAAAAATGTTTTCAATAAGAAACAAAAAAAAAAAAAAAATAGAAACAAAGTTCTATTTGAATAGAAACAAAATTCTATTTGGCTGTTGGTTAATTAAATAGAAACAAGGTTCAATTTGAGGCGGTGTTGAGCGGCTGCAAACAAGTATAAATAGGTGCATAAAACAGAGTTTTATATATATATAGTGTTTGCAGATAAGCTGTTGCGTGAATAAGCAACAGAAAACATAGTATTCTCTTTGGTGTTTGGTGCGTTTGTGTGCGCGTGGACGATTACTTTGTGTTTGATTCTTTGGGCGCGATTATGTGCGACAAAGTGTGACGCGTGGCTGCGATATCGACTTAGTTTTGTCGATTAATTTGGTAGAAGAAGTTGAAGGAGTTTTTGGCTTAATTTGCTGTGAGGTAACCCGTTTACTCCTTGTATTACTCAAGCTTTGGGCAAAAAGCTTGAGAAGTTATTGTACTTCTTCTTATTTGATTAGTAGATTCTCTCGGATTTCCCCTGTGGTTTTTCCCTTCACATTGAAGGGGTTTTCACGTAAATCTTGGTGTCTCGTTTATTATTGCTTTAGATTATTTTCTTGGTATTGTTTTATTGGTATTTGTCCCAATAATTTGATCAAAGAGTAGAGACTGAAAGTTTCGATTGGTTAAACGAGATGGTTACATTCAAGCTTAGAACAGATCCTAGGCTGGACTCGTGGGTTAACCTTTTTGGCCATGATACAAAAATTAGTCTAGCCTAAATGGTTCTCTCAGTAGTTTCTTTGATTTGATGTGGAGGAATTGTGGTTTGAATTTCAAATTAGGATTAAGGGACTCAATATATTTATGCTCATGCATTTAAATTTGGTCTCCCAAATATTTGACCTGCAAAATAAGGTTAAATTGCTAAAGACCACCTTTTTGGTGGCCAAAGGTACTTCGATGCTTAAGTCAGTAAATCTGTAGGAGAGAGCTTAATTTAGATAACGTATAACTCAGTTAAAATTGCATACATTTTGTCGAATGTTCCATTTACCTTATATGATGTATGTAGTAACTCTCTGCGTGACTTATGCATGTAGGGTGTGATGAGAGGAAACATTCTCCACAACACTCTCTTCCTTCATAGAGGTGCGTCATTGGGGGAGTGATTCCCACCATGACTTATCTTCTTTGTAATATTTCTTTTCTCTAAGGGAAGAGATCCGTTGGGCCTGGACTTGAGCCTTTGCTTATGATCTATTATCAAGGACCTTTTTGCGTTTTAATGACTGGGTCTGCATTTTCGGGCCTCCGGGATTGGGCTCGTTATCTGTGTTGAGATTGAAGTGCATGTTCCTCGTGATGGGTGATCTTTACCACGTGTACGGTCATGATTGAAACATATTTTGATGTATCATCAACTACTCCTCTCAGTTAGTGGGTATGCTTGCGCAACAACTAAATCTTCGATGGTTGGCTTTTCAACTTCATCATTGTTTTTCTATAGAGCATTAGATATCGTTAACAACTGTAAATATGGCTGTTATTTTGATGTTTCATTCGTCTGTTCGTTTCGATGCAATTTCTAGGATTTCGTGCAACCATCATATCTCGCACGTCTTTCCATTAATTGTATTTTCATTTTCCAACCCTATAAAAAAGAGGGAAGGAGATTTGTGTTTACTTCTATACACAATCTCCATTTCAGAGCTTTTTTTTTCTCTTCTTCTTCATCTTATACTTTGCATCGTTCCTTTCTCGTGACTACTTATAAGGTTCTAAGTGGGGAGGAACTTGACGCCTGCAAGGAGTTATTTTTTCCCAAACAGGTGACGACGCAGACTCTAGAGAGTGTTCGTCAGGAGTTCTCACTGCCACTTGATCTTAAGATTATTTTACCTAGGAGCGATGACAGTCCTTATTGTCTGAGGCCTGGCAACATTGCGCTGTATCCTGGCACGTTTATGCAAGGTCTTCGACTTCCCGCTCCAGAGATCTTATGGTCGTATTTGTATTTTTTGGGCATTGCTTCTGCTCAAATGGGTCCCAATGACTGAAGAGTGATGGTTTCAACCGTGACTACAACCATTTTGTCTGGTATTCCTCTGAATGCTAAGATTTGGCACGCTGTGGTTGTGCTTAATGTAAGCGCTAATCGTATCTTCTTTTTTTGTTCCCCTGCTTGTTTTGGGGAGTTCAGAGACGACTATAGGGGTTGGGCGAGGCACGGGTTCTATACTTCAGGTTGCAGAACCGGCACATTCTGCGATTGTTCCGAAAGCCCAAAATTGGAAGGACTTGCAATTGACTCCAGAGGAGCTGGCGATTCGTGATCGATTTATTTCGCTTCCTCGAGTCGCTGTGGAGGCTTGCCTTGCCCCGAATGTTATTGAGCGTAATGGCTTGTATACTATGAATGAGGCAGAATGCGCATCGTTTATTGAGGCTCGAGCTGCTAAGTCATTGTTGCTCGTGTTGGCCATGTCATCGTTTTTGGTAAGGAGGAACGCGTTGCTCCCATTTGCGTTAGTGATGCTAGCGTTGATGGGAAAGTGAGCTCTATCGAGAAAGTTACTAATCTTTGTGCTCCTGCTGGTGGTGGTGTTGGCTCGACCACTAGAAAAAGGAAGGTCCCTAGGCCCACCAGTTTGTTGAAGCAGCTGGCGATTAGTCCTGGTGGCTTGATGGTTTTCAGGGGGTTAATTGGATTGTTCCTCTTCCAAGATCATCTAGAAAGGATGACGGAGAAGAGGCTCATCTTGCTGCTCAAGAGGATGAAGAGATAAATCAAACTCTAGAGAGGAGCAAAAAAGAGGTGCCTCGTCCGTTGGACGAGCAGATAAGAGCCTTTTCACTACTCATGGTGTGCCTGATTTTGCCAAGTGGTCTGATGATGACCCTCGTGTCATCAATAATTGGATGTTGCAGGTTGCTATTGAGCAGTCTAATAACCCGAATAGCATGAAAACTATATCTGACTTCGAGTACAACCCCATGTTTGGCGATCAGGATGTTGATCGGGGTCAAAGTTCTAAGTCTCATCCTCCTTCTCCTAATCGTGTTGCTGATGTAGCTGAGTTGCCTGCTTCTTCTCCTGCTCGTCTTGCTTCTGCCACTACTGCCTTGAGAAAAAATGACAAGAGTGGTTATTCTGTTGTTACTGTTGCTCCGATCATTTGGCCGGCTACTAGGGGGTCTTTAGTTCTTCCTGATCCCACTATCCTTCATTTACGAGTTGGTTGGAAGGAACCCAACCCTGAAGAGATCCATATTAAATCGGCTAGGAAGTTCAGCTGGTATTCAAAGATAGACATGAAGGATAGTGGGCGTAATCTCATTTTCGAGTGGCATAGGTGGTTGGTTGAGAAAGCTCCAATGCATGTGTGTCCGCCTGGTGACCACCTCGACCATGGTCTCAAATAGTTAATGGATGGAATGAATCACCTCACGTATGTTGGGATAATGGGGTCAGCGTACAAGGTTATGCGTGAGAAAATAACAGTCATGGAAAGGAAACAGGCGAGGCAATCATTTGTGTTTTCTCGTGTTCTCCATCAGTCCGATGAGTTGAACGCGCAACATGCGAAGCAGAAGAAGGCACTTGAGACTGCTCAAGCTGCATTGAAGGAAGCAGGGGCTATCCGGGACAAGTTTGCTGCTGAACTTGAGACCTCGGAGACGAAGTTGAACAAACTTTGTGCTCGATTGGATACTATGAAGAAGGAGTTGTCCAGTAAGAGAGTTGGTCATGACAAGGCGATTCATTTTGCTAATGAACATTCTACTCGTCGCAAAGTTGTCGAGGAGTGAGTGAAGCAGTTAACCACTGAGTTCACTTATGTTGAGTCAAATGCTATTGCGAAGCTCACCGATGTTGGAAAAAAACTTGCATCGACTAAGAATGAGCATTCAGTAGTCACGGATAGGTTAAAAGTTGTTGAGGCAACAAAATGGAAGAAATTCGTTGATGGTCATATTGACCTCATCCACTTTATGGAACCGGAGGAAGGTCTTGATTTGTCAAGATATCGTGGCTTGGTTGATCAAGTCTTTGAAAATGATGATGGCGGTGAATATGTTCCGGATCTGCCAAGTGATCTAATTGACGAAGAATAGTCGTCTCCTCCTCCTTCTGAGCTTGCGCCATCATCTCCTTCTGTTGCTCAAAAGAAAGCTTCATCTTCTTCTGGAGACAAAACTACTGACATCGATGTTTAACCTCCTTCGAGTGTTCCTACAAACGATGCTTTGAGTGCTTTGATTGACCCCTCTCCAATCAATGTATCTTCCTCTTAAGAAGTAACAAAGTAGAACTTAATGAGAATCTCATTTTATCTATACCTGTATTCTTTTTTGTTTCCTTGTCTTTTTCGTAGTGATTATTTTTTTATCTTGTATTTGTAGCTGGATTGACTTTGTTATCCATTTGCAGTCAATAACTATAGTCTAGCTTTATCATTCATATTTTGTATATCTCTTTGTTTAACTTAGTAGCTTAGACTTAGCTGAATTTCTGTTTTTGAACTTACTTCTGATGGAATTTTGACTTGCTAGATGTACTTCGTTGTCCGATGTTGTGATCGAATTTGAGGTTTTATGACTAAGGTTTACCTAGTCATCCTTACTTCTTTAAGTACACTTCATGGTCCAACATGTTAGATGGGCCAAAAGATTTACGAGTAAGTCTGGACGTATATAAGTACACTTTGGGGTCTGACATGTTAGTCCGGCTAGAAGATCTACGAGTAAGTCTGACTTATACGACCAGACTTTTATAAGTACACTTTGTGGTCCGACATGTTAGTCGAGTCAGGAGATTTAGTAAGTCTGACTTACACGTCCAGACTTTTATAAGTACACTTCGTGGTCTGACATGTTAGTTGACCAGAAGATTTACTAGTGACTTTGACTTATACGTCTAGATTTTATAAGTTTTCTTCATGGTTGATTAGACCAGAAGTTCTACGTGTATGTTCGACCTATTTGTCTTGGCTTTCTGTTTTTTTGTGGTCCGACGTATTGGTCGTGCAAGATGTTTTACGAGTAGATTCCTAGTATGACTTTGGTGTTGTAATTGAACTTGATTGTTTGAACCAGTGTTCTAAAAAGCGGCCTGGGCGGCCGCCTAGGCGCTAGTAGGTAGAGAAACGCCTGACTAATTGCTGGGCGGAGGGAAAAATCGGACAGGGCGCCTAGGCGGGTCTGGGCGGGCTGGGCTTTTTTTTTTTTTTTTTGCTGGTTGCAAATAACTAATAAAATAACCAAAACCAAATTCAATCGACCATTATGAAATTTTAGGTTTTGCTTTTGCAAACAAAACAGATAGAAGAAAAGGGGAAGAAGGAGAAGAAGAAGAAGAAGAAGAAGGAGAAGAAGAAGAAGGGGAAGAAGGGGAAGACGAAGAAGAGGAAGTGAACCAATCGACCTTTTTGCTTCTCTGCTGCTGCGCTGCAAGCCTGCAAGCGAAGTTCGCTGATTCGCTCCACTTTTTTGCTTCTCTGCTGCAAGCCTGCAAGCAGCAAGGTAATATCAAGATTCAATATAACTTCTCATCTTCTTTCTTACCTTCACATTTACGGTGGATGCTCACTGAGTCACTGTACAGCTGCCGAGTTTATTTCATATTTTCATGAGGTTTATTTGTATGAAATATTGAAATTAATGGATATAGAATGTTAAAGTCAGCATGAGAAAGATGCAATTGTATTGTACCTATTAGGCTGGAATGAGCTGGATTAGAGACTTAGAGTTAGTGAGTCATGTTGATGGTGGTGACATTTCACCAAGCACTCTTAAATCCCCCTCAGCTGCCTTGTGATTGATAATCCGAGTAATCTCGTTAAGTAGTTGAAGTACTTGGACATCATTCAGAGCTGCCATGACTGGGGTTTTCCTGCTAAACTTGAGATAAAATATAGGATAAGAGTAGGCCCAGGCCAAACCCCATGTAGACACAATGGCATAATCCTGCCCAACCTTAAGTTGGGCCTATGATTGAAGTCAACTTATGCCCAGCCGATTTCTAGTTAGCATTTGGGCACGCAGTCGCACTACACACACAATTTTTACAGAAGAAAAATACTCAATTGTTCAAGTTGATGTTTACTGAATACTGAGATATGCCATCTAATATGCATCATTATTTCACCATAAGAGTCCAATGAAGTTACTTTGTTTAGCTTATATTTAATAGTGTTTCGTCAATGAAATTTTACCTTTAAATGTGACATTGGAGGAATGTCTAACTCGTTTTCTATTTATGTTAGGCCTTTCAAGATTAACCACAGATGAAAAGCTTCGAGATGCATTTTCTCCCTTTGGACAACTTGTTGAAGGTAGCAGAACTAGGTTTTGTCTATTTCTACTTTCACTGACATTTCTGTTTATCACATAATTATTTTTTGCATATTGTTTTGCAGAGAAAGTTGTAGTTGATAGAGCAATTGCCATGGTAAAATGCCAAAAGACTCTTTCTTTCTCAAGTAGCTCCTATTTCAGGCCGCTTTTTAGAACACAGGTTGGTACCATCAACTCATCAAGTATGTAATTCTTTTTTCTCTCTAATCTCTATGAAACTCTATGTTATGCAACTTATGCTATTATAAATTTTAATGTAAGCTTAATTTTTCATGTTTATAAATTTTTCATATGTATTCTGGCATTAAATTGGAAGTAATTGATAAAATATTAATGTATTATGCTAAATTTTTGTAAATTATGAAAATTATAATATAAAATCTAAAACCGCC
Source organism: Berberis vulgaris (assembly GCA_963556465.1). Taxonomy (NCBI): domain Eukaryota; kingdom Viridiplantae; phylum Streptophyta; class Magnoliopsida; order Ranunculales; family Berberidaceae; genus Berberis; species Berberis vulgaris. The sequence goes on along the minus strand of OY747126.1, from coordinate 14,992,786 downwards.
TAGGCGCCCGCCTAGGCCCCTAGGCGCCCGCCTAGGCCCCTAGGCGCTAGGCACCTGCTGGCCGCCCGCCCACCGCCTAGCGATTTTTAGAACACTGGTTTGAACACGATATGAGGGGTTCTTGGAATTTGGAAGTTTTATTGATAATACTTTTTTAAGTGCTCGACATTCCATAGTCGTGGTAGTTGTTCACCCTTCAAGTCTTCCAACCAGTATGTTCCCGGTCAGTTGATTTTCATCACTTTGTATGATCATTCACAGTTTGGATTCAGTTTACCCGCGCCTAGTTCTTTTGTATTGAGTTGATTTTTGTGAGCACCTAGTCGCCGACGCTGAACGTGCGGGGCTTTACTTTTTTATTGTAGTAGCTCTCCATTCGTTGTTGGTAAGTTGTTGTTTTGATCGAGGCTTGTTCTTGTTTTTCATCAAAAGGGTCTAGTCCGATTAGTTGTGCTTCGTTGTTATCCTCTATTTGGAACTCCTCGGTTCTGAATGTTGGTATGCCAATTTCTACTGGTAACATTGCTTAAGATCCATATACAAGGGCAAACGGAGTTTCTCCGATTGGAGTTATCTTTGTTGTTCTATAGGCCCATAGTATGTCTGACCATTCGGACACCCACAATTCTTTTATTGTTTCGAGCTTCTTTTTTATTGCTTCTAAGATTGTTTTGTTGTTCAACTATGTTTGTCAGTTCAATTATGAGTAGGCGGGTGTTGAGAAGTATTGTTTGATACTTAAATTTTCACACAACTTCTTAACTTTCTTTTCTTTGAATTGCATTCCATTGTCAGTGACAATCACTCTGGGGATCCCAAACCTGCATATTATATCTTTCCAGAAAAGTTATCAATTTGAGCTTATCCAATCTTTGCCAACGGCTCAACTTCTACCCACTTGGTGAAGTAGTCCACTGCTACGAGGAGGAATTGTTTTGTCAGATACTGGAAGTGGTCCCACTATGTCCATTCCCCATTGAGCAAATGGCCATGGACTGTTCATCGGGATTAGGTTTTGGCCTGACATGTGAGTACGTATGGAGCGAATCTTTGACATTTGTCACAAGTACGAACAACTTCTTTTGCATCCTTTTGCATTGTTGGCCAGTAGTATCCCAACATTAAGGCTTTGTGGACTAACGTCCTTCCATCTGGATGGTTATTGCATATGCTGAAGTGAATTTCTTGTTGAACATAGTCGACATCGCTGGTTGAAAGGCATTTTATCAGCGGTCCTTCAGCAGACCTTCGATAGAGTCTGTCGTTAATCAGTGTGTACTGTGTTGCTCTATTTCGTAGCTTAGACCCTCCATCTTATCTGTTGGAAGTGTTTTATTTTGTATGTACGTCAGGATTGGAGTCTTCTAATTGCTCTCCTGATCTGTTGTACATGTTTCTTGCACTTGGTTTTCTAGTATTGAATTTTCCTGTACTGTGACGAGTGGATTATCAGTTTCTTCAGCTCGTGATGCCTCCTTGGACAATTTGTGAGCTTTGTCATTTTTTGCTCTTGCACATCGTTGAATAGTTGCAACTTTGTAGCCTTTCGAACAACTCATTTGCTTTCTAGTGGAGGCTTTTATCCGAGCATCTTGGACTTGGAATTCGCCATTCAATTAGTCGACCATCAGTTTGGAGTCAGTAAAACTGCTAATTTCTCTTATTCAGAGGTGTTTGGCCAATTGTAATACGGTTATCACTGCTTTATACTCGGCTTCGTTGTTGGAAGCTTGGAAACTAAATTTTATCGTTTTTTCCAACAATACGCCTTTCGAGTTGTATAAAATTATTCCTGCTCCATTCCTCTTCTTGTTTGATGCCCCATCGCAGCGCAAGATCCCACTCGTGAACAGTCTGTTCGGTGTGTTCTTCCTTTTGATCGTTGTTCGGTCGATGTTTATTGACGCCCGTGAATTCAAAAATGAAGTATGCTAATGCTTGAGCTTTTATTGCAGTCTTAGGAGTGTAACTAATGTCGAACTAACCGAGCTTTATTGCTTACTTCATCATTATTTAGGATAGCTCTGGTTTGTGCAGTATCGACCCAAGTGGTTGTTCGGTCATGACAGTGATGTGGTGGGCATGGAAGTATGGTCGTAGCTTTCTTGAAGATACAACCACGGTGAGTGCTAGGTTATCCAAAGATGGATAGTTAATTTTCGCGTTTGCAAACGTCTTGCTGACGCGGTAGACTGGTTTTTGTGTGCCCTTTTCTTTTCGTATAAGTCTCGTGCTGACTGCGTGTTCAGGTACGAATATGTACAAGAACAACATTTCTCATGTGTTTGGCTTTGATAGCAGCTCAATGTTTCCCATGTATGCCTTCAGGCTTTGGAAAGACTTTTCACATTCTTCACTCCACTTGAATATTTTGTTTCCTTTCAAGATTTTGAAGAAGGGAAGACACTTATCTGACGATCTAAAGATGAACCTATTCAAGGCTTCTAGTCTACCATTGAGGCTTTGCACACCCTTAATATTGGTAAGCGACTGCATATTGATGAGTGTTTGTATCTGCTTTGTATCAGCTTCGATTCCTCTCTGGTTGACCATGTACACAAGGAATTTCCATGATTATACTCCGAACGTACATTTTTCTGGGTTTAGCTTCATTTTATTCTTTCGAAGTGGGAGAAGGCTTGCTCGAGATATTTGATATGGTCGTTTTTGCTCAAGCTCTTGACTAGCATGGCGTCGATGTACACCTCTATGGTCTTGCCTATCTGATATTTGAACATTTTGTTTATCAGATGATGATACGTAGCTCGTACATTCTTTAATCTGAATGGCATCACTGGGTAGCAGTATGCGACACTTGTTATAAAAGATGTTTTTTCCTAGTCGAGTGGATGCATATGTATCTGGTTATAACCAGAGTGTGTCCATGAAGCTCAGAAGTTTGTGTCTGGTAGTAGCGTCTACTATTTGATTCATTCATAGGAGTGGGAAACTATCTTTTGGGCAGGCCTTATTTAGTGTATTGTACACACACCCTCCACTTACCATTTTTTTCTTGACCAAAACCATGTTGGCCAACCAATCCGGGTAATGGGATTCCTTGATCATCCCTGCATTTATTAAACGATGTACCTCCTTATTTATTGCTTGGTTGCGTTTCGGGGCAACTGGCCTTCTTTACTAGTGGACTGGCTTTTTGTCCGGGTTTACTTGCAACCTGTGAGTGATGAAGGAGAGATCAATGCCTACCATATCTTTCATTGTCCATGTGAAGACGTCCTGGTTGTCTTTCAACAGTTGGATCAGTTGCTTAGTTAGTTATGGGTGGATTTTTGTGCCAATCTGGACTATTTTTTTCCCTCTTCACCATCCAAATGGTCTGGTGTTGTTTCTTCTTTTGGTTGTCCAATGTTTGGTCTACCTCTCAGACTAATTGGAGCTGCATTGTCCTCTGGTAGGCTGTGACTTATTTGATATTGATCGGGTTACTGCAATAGCTCCTCTGGTCGTGACAGTGATTGCTATCTGTTCGGGGCCTTTATTGCGGCATAATGGCATTCATGTGCAACTAGTTGATCTCCTTTGATGACCCCAACGTCGTCATCGTATGATACTTCAAAAATTGATGCATGATAAAGGACACTACACTCATTTCGAGGAGCATATTGTACGTAGATGGTGCGTCTAAAACAAAAAAGTTTGTTAATATGACTTGTTGTTTTCTTAGCTCTCCTACTCCGATTGGTAATCAAATCATTCCAAGTGGGCGACACTGTTCTCCACTGAAGCCCACCATTGGCTAATCGTTGAGTGTAAGCATCTCTTTGCTGAATTGCATCTTGCAAAATGTTGTCAAGTATAGAAGGTTGACTGAGCTACCCGTATCGACTAGTACTCTCTCAATCTCCCATCTGTTTATCAATACAGAAATAACCAAGACGTCATTATAGGGGAAATAAATTCCTCGTGCATCCTTTTCGAAAAATGTGAGAGTTCGTTGATTTGTTCTGACGTGTTGAACAGAAGGCTCTATGTATCTGATCCTCGTATGTAGGTCTCAGATTGATCGCTTCCCTGATCGGTTGGATCGCTCCTTCTTTCCAACTACTCCATGTAGGACATATATCAACTATCTGGACTGTTTGTTTGATCCCTCCGCCTTCTTTTTCCCTTTGGATTGCTTGTCCTTCAATCCAACAAACTCACCGAGTCGTCCCTTCTAAATCCAGTACTTGATTTTGTCTTTCAAATTGTAGCAGACTTCTGTATCGTGTCCATGATTCTTGTGTAAACAACAATACTGCTCTTATCTCGTCCAGCTAGATCTTCTCTCAGCTTGAGTGGGCATTTGATGTCACCCCACTTTGCCATGGACTTCAGGATGTTTGCTCGACTTGTTTTCAAAGTCGTGAATGGTTGGTACGTCATGTTGATCGCGTTCATTGACAGTTCATGTCTGGGTCTTTTGACTGCAGCTTTCTCTGTTCTTGTTTGCTAAATTTGGACCTGCCGTTGGTCCGATGCCTCTTCAACTGGTAATTCTCTTCTCGTGGCTTGTCGTCTCTTTGTCTATTTTTTTCCTCTCCCGACTTGTTGGGAAGGGTTTTTTCTCAGATCCGTTCTTCTTCTTGGCGGCCAACATCTCCTCGAAGGTGATGTACTTTTGAGCAGTCTTCAATAAAGTCGCCATGTTCTTTGGAGGGTCTAGGTTCAGAAAGTTATAAAACAACCCTTTTTTTAATCCGGAGGTGAAGGTGGCTATGGCTGTGTGATCACTGCATCCATCAATAATGGTTAACTTGTTGGTAAAACTAGTGACATACTCCCTGATGGTCTCTTCAGGCTTTTGCTTGATGTGGAGCAAGATAGTGTGGGCCTTTCTGATCCATTGACTACCAATGAACCTTGTGATGAAGGTCGTGGCTAATGCCTGGAATGAATCAATGGATCTGGGTGGAAGATTGTTGAACCAACTCATCACTGAAAACGTGAGACTGGTCGGAAAGGTTCGACACAAAATGGACTCTGTGTTTTCTTTCAGTGTCATCATGTAGTGGAAGTGTCATAGATGGTCCGTGGATCGGTAGTGCCATCATAAGTTTTGAAATTTGGTTGAGTGAACTTCTTTGGCAGAGGAGTTTTCATGAGTCCATCAGAGAATGGCGGTCTGGCCAACTCGTAAAGCACGTTGGAATCAGTAACTCTTATCCTGAATGGAACTTATCGAAGAATTCCATCACTCTGGGAGCCATCTCCCTGTGTCGAACTTCAATAAGAATTTCGTGGTTCTCTCGAACGCGATTAGCTAAATTTTGTTGAAGTGGCGTTTAGACGTGCTCGATAGGTGTAGCACACTCTCGATTGAGCTTGTCAACCACTTTGATTAGATAATCCATCTGGACCAAGAGTTGGTCCACACAAGAACCTGTTACATTGCCGCCAGATGTTTGAGATGATTGGGCCAACATTCCATGTTGAGATACTGCATTACTCGGCATGGTTGGCTTTGTTGTCCTTGGATTCAGAGTATGCCTTATTGGTAATTCAATTTCACTAGTGGAAGGATTACCTTGATTGTTGTCGGGCTGAGAGTTTGTAGAATATTTCATTTGCTCTAAACTTTTTGTTGCTGATTAAGGCTAAGGAAATTACTAACAAAATACTCTCTTTTAGAAAAGGAAATTTTCATTCCCACAGAGGGCGCCAAACCGCAAAGATCTGACTTGCAAAACAAGGTTAGATTGCCAAAGGCCACATTTTTTGTGGCCGAAAGGCACTCCGATGCTTAAGTCAGTAAATTCGTAGGAGAGAGCTTAATTTGGACAGAGTATAACTCAGTTAAAATTGCATACCATTTGTCGAATGTTCCCTTTACCTTATATAATGTACGTAATTAACTCTCTGCATGACTTAAGCATGTAGAGCGCGATGAGAGGAAATGTTCTCCACAACGATCGCCTCCTTCATTGAGGTGCGTCCTTGGGGGAGTGGAGATCGCTGACTGGTGTTTGACTATTCATTACTGAGACAAACTTGAGGATTGGAGATAAAAAATGGCTAGGATTGAAAGTTGAAAAATGTATTGAGAATTGAGATTAATTTCCTATGATGACATGTTTGTAAATATAAAGTATGTATAAGAGCAAAAAAAATGAAAAAATGTGAAAAATGTTGGTGAAATGTATATGTATGTGGCAGAGAGAGAGAAAGTATTATACTTTCATTTTTTTTTTCAAAATGAATATTATCTTAACTATCAATATTATTGTCGGATTTTGATAAACTTTGTATCGCTAAAATGCATTTTTGAAGCCTTTCCAACAAAACCAATGATCAATACAATCAATAAAATTTAAAAATATATTTTATTATTAAAAATGTCTAATGCATTTCACGCCGTTAGTACTTTTAATTTTTTTAAAGGAATGAAAAGGGTTTCTCAATGCACATTCAAACAAAATACTCGAATTCAAACAAAACCAATGATCAGTGTACTAATATATTATTATAAAAACTTCATATGCATTTCATGACATAGTACTTATAATAACATACCAAATTTTTTTTTGAGATGGGCATCTTAATGCACATTTACACAAAATCCTAAACTTTATGTTTTGGCAAATTCAAAGTTTAGAGGAGAACTCGCTCTCGATGTTTGAACTTTTTTCTCCAACTGATTCAAATTTTGAGTGAGGATAACCCTAAAGTTTATAGTATTACTTTATAATAGGCTTGAACTTCAAATCTGATTGATGGCAAAAGTTGGGATGTTGGCCAGGACATGATATTTAGCAAAACATTATGTGATTTGCAGGAGTGCCAACAACATGGGTATTATATACTAGTATATATAATATATACACACACACACACACAACACTTATTATAATTTTTGTAAAAGGATTCTACCCCATAGTTTTTGGAATGCACCATTCAACTTCGTTGGATGCACTACTTCTTTATGTGGGATGCATCCAATTGTATTGTTGCATCCAACTACATCCAAGTAGATGCATTTAGCCAAACTCGTAGGGGAACATGACGACCTTTTATGCATCCAAGTGCGATTACTCATCATGGATACACAAATGAATTAATTTTATGTTTTTTTTTATTAACTTATTTATTCTTATCTCAAAAGTACAATAGAAGCAAAACTGACCTTGGATGCACACGTTGAATACAAAAATGCATTTGATCTGATGTACCACATTTGCTTGGATGCAATATGGTACAAAAATTCACTAAATTTAATGCATTGCTTAGAAAAAAAAATTCAAAATTCGAAGCCTAGAATGCGTGTGGAACCACGAGTTGTTGCATTGCATCCGATTGGATGCATTACGATATAAAATCTTCATTAAATTGGATGTGTTATTCAAAGATTGAAAGGTATTGACACTATTATTCCCTCTCAACCCTAAAATTCCAAAACCAAAAATAAAATAAAATATTGCTATGTTATATGTCGAGTGTAGAGCATTACATCCGCTTGGATAAAGTGGGATACACAAACTTCACTAAATTGAATGCATTACCAAAAAAAAAATTTGAAAATAACTTATAATTATTAATTTTACCCTCAACCCTAAAACCTCCAAATATAACAAAACTCTAAAATCAAATAATGAAAAATCTTCAAAGGCTTAAGCCTTTAGTACGTTTGCAGTCACTCTCTGACTGCATCTGTTTGGATGCAATACGATATAGAAACCAAAGGAACTTGTTTATCCATATACTTGAAGCTTGCAACTCTCATCAAGGAAGAAAGGCAATCTTTTCAATGCAATAAGATTTCATCAACAATGAATTTATAAATTACATCCACAAATCTTACCTAAATGCACTACACTTAGAAAACCCTAGAATGTTTCGAGGAGATGATCCATGTGGTTTGATTCAAAAACGTGAGAGAGCTCTCGTGGGGGTGGGAAAGAAGAAAAACCACATTGAGAGAGAGAGATTTGTGTGTAAAAAACAAAAAAATCTAACTGTCGAGGGAAATGGCGAGGAAAAGAGCGAGGGAGGGGGGTCGTCCATCCCCCTGGGATGCGTGTGGTGGCTTTTCTTGAGCGGATCCCGGGGTTGATGGACGCCCCCCGCTGCTTTCCTCGCCATTTCCCTCGACAGTTAGACGGGTTCGTAAAAAACAGAGAGATATAGGTATTGTGTGTTTGGTCCGTGGGAATGAGATAAAGTGAAGAGATAGGGCTTGGTGTGGTGAAGGGTTTATAAAATGGGTAAAAGGTTTATAAAATAAAGGGCAAAGGTTAATTATAAAAGTTGATCAACAAGTGATCATAGTTATAAGAAGGGAAAAAATAGTTGAATGCTCCATTTTCACTCACTCGTGTTGAGCTCAATATATGGAATGCTCTACGGAGAAAAATTAGTTTGCTTGTCCTGGAGAATTATTTTACAATAATTTGGCCTTAAACCCCAATTTTTATTGATTAAATCAAACATGGGCTAAAATTATAGTACACCAGTTTTACAAAGAAACAAAGTCGAGTGCTTCTAGGGAGCCTGGGTTTGCTGCCTGGCCGGCATTTTTACACCTTTGCCCCTGCCCTCTTTAAACATTCTTTAAATATAACCACAACAAGAGAGGGGCAAAAGGGTAATTTCACCCCCCGGCAGCAAACCCATGCTCCCTAGAATTATTCAACAAAGTCTCCTTGAATGCTTTATTTACAATAAATCTCTCACACTCACTAGTGATTAGAGACAAAACAATATGGGAAAGAAGAATAGAACACTAACACTGAAGAATAGAAAACTCACACACTGATGTAAGCTAGGTTTTTTTAGTAATATTAATGTGAGTAATAATGTCATTGGTCATATTTAAGTAACAATTTATAATAGTTAGGGCATTGATTTCTAATTAGAATTATGTCTATTTTAAGTTAGGATAATTATAAATAAGACGTGTGTTTTTCATAGATTTATTTCAATTCAATTCCTGTTGTGTTCCAATTCTTGCTTATTATAATTTTAATCCTATCAATTGCTATCAGAACCAAACTAGTTATTTGATTCGATTTGAAAAAATTCATTTGATAAAAAAAAGGTGAAGATTGGAAGATTGAAACAACCAACTCGCAGTACTGAGACAAAGGATTGAAGAAAAGCTTGAGACGAGTAAATAGGATGGAACTGATGTTGGCAGAATTTATGGATGGCGGTAGGCCAGTGACCCCAAACAGCACCACCACCGCCCACCACCTCCTACAACGCCACAGAGGCCCTCAGCCAACTCTGTTTATGGTGGCGCACCTACTGGACAAATCGTTGTCCAGGTCGATGGCCTTCATTCTCCTTCTTCTTCAACCTTTTCCTCCTTTTTGGACTCAGTAATAGCGGGTGCAACACCACCAGCTCCTGATGCAACCACTGCAACAACAACACCTTCCGTCGTCCTTCTTCTCTCATCTGTCTAAGCTTCAGTCGATCGATTGCACATCCTCGACCTCCCTCGGCAAATCGATCGACCCCCTCAGCAACCTGCTTCAGTCAATCGACAACCCGCTTACACAATCGATCGACCCACATACCCCTCACATGTTCGATTGCACCCGCAACCCGCATCATCCGCTAAAACCCTCCCCTATGTTCTCCTGTTGGCCACCCCTTTTCCTCGCATGACGTCCTCAGTCTATCGCACACTCTCAGACCCTACCTTTATTTTGCTCATGCCCTGCCAAGTCGATCGACCATCATCATATTGTGCCTTCCCCTCGCCACCCCCACACCCCTCTGCTATTTTGTTGCAACCCCCTATCCCCCACGATGTTTCAATTAGGGTTGTAATTGGTTTTTGAAAATAGACCAAATCGGTCGAATCGAATTGAATTGAACCGATAAATAATCAAACCGAAAATAACCGTAACCGAATAGTAAAAACCGAATCGAATCGAATGAAGTTCGGTTCGGTTTTGGTTTTTAGAATTTTGAAAACTTAAATAATCAAACCAAACCATATAAGTAAAATTTTCCCCAATTACCCTTGCAACCCTAAATTGACTAACTATTCTCACAAAGTCCATATTTTGTAATGACAAAGCTGCAATTACAGGGATGCATTTTGCTATTTTGTATATTAAGGACTGCAATTATAGGGCCGCAGATGCAATTTTGCTTTTACGTATGTTGAAATTATAGGACTATTCTTTTAGGGCTGCAATAATCCATGTTGAAGTCATAGGCTCTGAATTTATAGTATTGAATTTTGAAATTATAGGACTGAATTTATAGAACTATATGTTGAAATTATAGGACTGAATTTCGTAAGCCCTGTGAATTTTGTAAGCCCTGTTGAAATTGTAGGACTAAAATTATATTGAAATTACAGTGTGAAATATTTTGCGATGAAAAACCGAATTGAATCGAACTACACGGTTTGATTCGGTTTTGGCTTTTTTAATTTAAAATTGGATAACCGAGTCGAACCGAAAACTGAACTTAAGCTTGGTTCGATTTCGGTTTTGGTACAAAATCAAACCATTTGAACCAATTAACAGCCCTAGTTTCAATTGAATTGCGGGAGAAATAAGAGAAATTTGTAAAAAAAAAAAATATAAAAAAAAGGTCCTTGCTCCAAATTGTACTTCAGTCCCTGGTCCTATCAGGTTATATACACCCCCACCATCACATTCATACCATTGCGCCCATTTAACTATTCTTCATCTGGTCCTGATGCTATTCATATCTGCAGACTGAACCATATACCACCACATGTTGATGGTTCAAGTACTTTTTATGAACAGGTTGTCCACTACCACCAAACCAACCATACGCTACTGCTGGACACATTTTCGAATCCATTCTGAGACAACTTTGAAGCTCAATTACAAAAATTTGCGCACACACATTGAAATTTTGCAATGGAAATATCCTTTGAGTCGATGACACTTCTTGGACTTTATATTAAGTGGCATAATTTGGAAATACTTGTTTGTGATGATCGCAACTACAAAGGAAAAGTTTGAGGTCGACTTCTCGTGCACTTTGCCTTGTGTTCAGTGATGGGTTGCTTGTGTTCGACAAACTTCTTCGACTTCACGCTCGAGGACGGGCTTCTTCAACCCGGCGATGTTGATGTTAGCGGGTTCTTTTAGTAATATTAGTATTAGTAATCTCATAATTATGCTATCTATTAACAGCCCATAATAGTTAGGGCATTGATTTTCAATTAGAATTGGATTTATTTTCTTGTCAGAGCAGTTAGAATAATTATAAATAAGGCGTAGGTTACTCATTGTTAGACAATTGATTGAATAATAGAGTATTTATTTTGTTTACTTGTTTTTATTGTAGATATATTTCAATTTTCAATTCCTACTTCGTATTTCAATTCTTGATTATTTATTTATTTTTAATTTTTAAAGCATTATGCATAATAATAATAATAATAATAATAATAATAATAATAATAATAATAATAATAATAATAATAATAATAAGTACAGTTACGTAACAATATGGCTTGCAGCTGCACTCATAGCCAAATCATGGGCCTCTAAATTAAGGTCTCGACCCATATAATTAAAAAACCAACATGGAAGCAACAAAAAAAGACGCCTAATATTTGTAATGATAGGTTGCCAAGTGCATGCTCAGATCATGTCCCGTTTCATCAGCGTGGATGAGACTGATGATGTTTGTTGAATCACCCAATAGGAGACTTGTCTTTCAGTTTTGCGCTACGGATCAGGAGAAGGCTGCCTCCGCTGTGTAGCACTTACCATGGTGCTATCCTTAATCTTGCATGGGATAGGGCAGCCCAGAGTCGCGAGAACTCGTCGTAGTTGGTTGATGGCTAACACACCAAGAGCTCCCTTCCTTGAAAAAAAAACAAAAAAAACAACAGAAATTCTAAATGTCGAGGAAGTGGGCGAGGAAATGAGCGAGGGGAGGGAGGTGGCGGGGTGGGGACCGTTCACCTCCCTTGGGATGTGTGCCATCTTTTTTGATGCATGCATCCCGAGGGAGGTGAACAGTCCCCACCCCGCCACCTCCCTCCCCTCGCTCATTTCCTCGCTCGTTTCCTCGCCATCTAGAACAACTCAAAAAACAAATGTCTTTTGGGAATACTGTTTTCCTTTCTTTACTCTTTAGTCATGATCATGCGAATCCTTTCGATCTTTAGCTTTACAAGCACATGATCTGCGCATCCAAATATGTGCTTATAATTTCTCACTTTCATTAACAGGGCACGCTAGGCTTTGTTAGAGAAAGAAAGAAGGGATTAATAAGGGACCCTCCATTAACTATAAAAATGTCTTTACTCTTTAGATGGGAGATGAGATCAAATTGGCTCTCTATCTGCACTATCAACGCATGTGGTCATGATAGTATTTTTGCTCAAGTGTTTGGGTGGTGTCCATTACAGTTACAATAGTGAGTGTACGTCCACCATCACGTGTATGTCTGTGTGCAACTTGGAAAAAAAAAAATTCTTCCTTTTTGGATCTGTTCATGAGCACCTTGTGTTGTCTCCCCTGTAAGCACGCATGCATGTACACTTTGTGTTGCAGAAATTCTTAATGGCCTGTAGAAGTGCACCTTTGTGTTGTTATTATCGAACCTGGCCCAATCACTATTGGTACAACTTCTTTCTGAGCATTTTGGGATCCCAAACACAATTAGTCCACATTGCATTAAGGATTTAGATTTTAGACCCTGTCCTTCTAACTTGTAGATATTTAGGAGCCAGTGTGTATTGGGGTTTAGGGTTTAGCATTGGAGGGTTCTTCCTAAAAAGATCACTTGAGACATTGTTCTTTTGGAGTTTTACCATCTCTAGTTTTAGATCATATAGCTGCATAGATTGTCTTGTCATGCTTAAGCCCACGAGCTTGAATAAGCACTAAGCGTGCAATGCCTTACATAAAAGAAAAAAACTAATGTGAATAAAAAAAAAAAAAATCCTCGTTAATATCCATTTCCAATATTTACGAGCACAACTCATCTTAGACACATGGAAATTAAAATAATAATAATAATAATTATTTTTCAAATCATTTACATTATCAGTTAATTAGATTTATATGTGTGGGCTCTAATCCACCTAAACAATCAGTTTCATTTGCTGTTGGACTGTCTTAATAGTAGTCATATGATAAGCAGAAGGCTTGATTTTTGTACAACTTGAAAGATATATAGAGTAGTTTATTTTCTAAATAAGATGATATAGTGAGCATGGTTCCAAAGTACCCAAGAGATGTGAAAGAAAGGATATGCTCACCAAACCATAAAACAAAGAAAAGTAGACATATTGAAGAATAATAATTAGGTTTAGGGTCATTCTCATTAGAAAGTGATCAAAGTTTAAAGTGTGGACATTATTTTGAGGACAATCATCACAAGCATAAAAAGCTCTTGCTTTTCTCTCTTGGTCAAAAACTTGTCACTCAATACAGTTTTATTAGGTGACTTTATTAATACACAATATTTATCCTATGGAAATAACTAATGGCTTGTGAAATTGGTTTTGACATGGTGGTTGGAATTTGGAAAAAAAAAAAACAAAAAAAACAAATATGAAGTTTTCCTCCAATTTAGACATAAAGATTCATAAACATAGATAAAAACTTTTTGTGTGTTAATAGAATTTCATTTTAATTTTATCTCGATAAACTTGGATTAGTTTAGAAAAAGAAAAAGAAAAAGAAAAAGAAAAAGATTTCAGTGTTAGGTCTAAATTTGATCTGAAATCCAAAGTCAGATGTTGGAGGGAATAATGGATTGCTGAAGCTTGCAAGTAAAGGCTTCAGTCTGATGGTAGGATCAGGCCCAAAACACTAATAGCCCAAAAGCATGAAACCACTTTGTAAGTTGGATCAAGTCGAGAAGTTGATCTTGGAAAAGAACAAGCACACATATGGGCCCGAGGTGTAGGCCTCAACTGCCGACAATGAAAAGGACTGCAGCAGCAGCAAGGTTTTGTGTAAATTAAACCGGTAAATGGTACAGGCCTTACATTGAAATTGAATCATCGCTGATTCTAGGGAGGCCCACCACCATCCATTGTACGCCAATTGAAGTACGTAGGGAAGATGGACCATAGGCATAGATAGAGGCAGAGACGTACAGGTTCCAAACTACTCCCCCTTCTAGTATAGAATTACCTATATATCATTTTCACCGAGTTACAAAAAGGAAAGTAGACACAGAGAGTATAAGTACTGAAATTTTTCTTTAACATGCACATACCATACTTTAATCCATGTGGTTAATTAGTTAAAATCAGTGTTGGTTCAGTCAGTCAGTGTGCTCATCTCAAAAGAACCTGCCTGTTGGAGCTTTAAGGCTAAGTATTCACCAACACAACAGAACCCACCAGCAGCGCAACTCACCTTCCCCGCCCAGTTTCTCTCAACTTCAATTCAGCATCTCTAGTCTTGCTTCACAAAGGCTTTATGGTTATATATAATTGGCAGGCATTCTGGGGCATTTGTTTTTGTGATCAGATTTTATATTTGAGGATACCATATTAAGAGGGAGGGCATCACTTTGCTTTGACAAAAAACAAAATACTACTTAAACTAGCTACCAAATTTAATTTAATCCAGACAAATAATGTTAGTATTAAGTGCATACTTATGCTTTAAGTTTAATATTTTCGGCGAAGCCACTATTAGTGTAATGTCCAAAATTAAAAATAAAACAGTTCATTCTGCTTTAATTAACATGAATTACTAAATCTTGTTGGACGTTATAATGTACATAACATGTAGTGTACACATACTTGTGATTTCTGAATAAACAATTCCACTTGTGTGTTTTACTAAACAACTATAACAGTGTCGGTTCAACAAAACACACTAGCTATGACAGGCTTGCTTAGCATATTAATTTAGTGTTAACCAGATTAAGATAAGTGTGTGCATGCATAAAATTAGATTAAGCGGAGGAGGCCACTTGTTTATTAAGTTTCTTGAAATGTGCATTGGACGGTTAATATTACCTGCTGTTGCACAGAGTACTACAGAAGGTTATATAATTCATTACACATGCTTTATCAACTGTTCCCCCAGTGTCTATAAATATCACAATATCTACAATAAACTGCAAACCAAAATATATATAAATTTGTTACATTAGTCAATTTTATACCCATGCAGGATCATTTTAACGAGCCTTTTAAAATGTTTTTCAAACCTGTTAAAATATTTTTCCATCACTAGTAATGATAGGTTTGATTGGATACTGCAATTGTGTAAATCAGTAAAGAAACGGTACAAGTTGTTAGACAATAGGCCAACCTACATATCTAATTAGCCAAAAGTCTCACTAACCCAATGATTAATTTAAAAAATGGAGCCTACAAAATCTGAACAAGGTCCTTATATGGAATCTTATGACGAAGAATTCTAATATCGCTGTCTTAATTAGGAACAGCTAACCTTATATCTGAAAAATACATGGCCCATCGGTGGTCAAGTTTCATCGTAATCACTTAATTAATACTTAATCTTTAGGGGTACATGGTACATACTTGTTTAATCATTCAAACCATACCTAACCAGGAAAGGTATTGGCTACTATGGCCCAAATACTTGATTTAACATTTGGTGGTGGACTGGTGGGTTGATATTTAGTAAATATCTCTTTCTTTAACTGCAATTGACTTTTATTCTTTAGCTGTGTGTCAATTTTGTGTGTCAATCTGTAATCTGTCATCTTTTGAATTTTCAAATTGTCTTTTGACAAGTTATAAAATTTCCAATCTGTCCTCTACGCAACTCTTTAGCAATTGAAAAGTTATTGTGTTTGTCCGTGGACTTTTTGAAATTTCGATAAAGGCCTCACATAATTTACGAAATTTTGAAATTGCTTATAATTCTACTCAAATATCAATTGAACACAAACCCTAATTCAACCCAAACATTAACCAACCTCTAGCAATAAAACAAATTATATATATAAATCCATTGTAAAAGGACAAAAATCTGTTGAGTGATTTTATAAATTTCAATTTTTTCATTTAATAGAACTACTAATTTTTAATTTATTTTTGTAAACCATATGACAAGAGGTTCGATTTTTTTTAATGATAACTCATAATTTGTTTTCGTATTTAGTAATTTAGTGATTTATTTGGGGAGTACCGAATGCACGACCCAAGAATCAGACTGACATGCCAAAGGCATGATACTGTACCTGTGCCAACGACATGAGCACATTATGTGAAAAATGTATGAACGTCATGGCTGGTACACCAATCAGGATAACATCACGTGGCTAAACTGTGAGTAGGTGAGTATAGCAACCTTGACATAATTAAACAGAATCCAAAGCCTCACTATATCAAATTAACATTTTTGTAATAACTCCTAAAACAATATCACTTTTGAGGTGAAGAATATGGTACTACAAGTGATACTATTCATGGTGATCAAATTTATTATATTACTTTTTTGTTGAACTGTTTTTTATTTTTTTGACTAAATTTAGTTTTGACTTGAAATTGTTTGATGAAAAAGTGATACTTTTTTAGGGTTGTTACAAAAATGTTAATTTAGTGCAGTGCCTCCTAATCATTCGGAATTATTTACTAGCCTAGTTGGTGTTTAATATGATTAAGAATAAAATCGAATTAAAAAGAAACAAATGCTTGCAGGAATTTAGGTAAACTTTTTTCTAAGAAAAAAAATTATAATAAGGAAAGAAAAAAACCCTCAATTTTAAACTGCTTGTTTATCACAAGAAGTCTCTATGCAAAGTGTCTTCTCTGTTTTTTTTCTCGGTTGGCAGAAGGCATTTAAACAGCCTTTTTTTTTATTTGATAAAACATACTGCATAAATGTAAGAAAGTACGGTTACAATAACACTGGCCAACAGTGGCAGCGCATTTAAACAACCTTATTCATAGCATTTAGGGGTGGGCAAACGGGTTGAGGAATTGCGGATTCAAACCGAATCGGACCGTTTTACTCCAACGATTCGGTTTTTATTTTTAAAATTATGAAACGATTTGGTTCGATTTCGGAGCCGTTCTTAAACGGTTCGGTTCCGATTTCTAAATTTTTGTTTCTAACAGTTCGGTTCCGATCCGATAATTAAACAGTTAGATAATAAATATAAAACCAGAGCTAGACTCACAACAATCTCGATATGTCTGATTGGTTAAGCTGACACACTTGAAGTTTGTTGGGCTATGCCCGTGCAAGTTTGAGACCTGCTGTCTATTTTTTTTTTCTTCATTTTACAGAAGCCATGCATTTTGGTTTTTTGCATCTTCTATTGAAACTGAAAGACACCCTCACAAGCAATGGATTAGCCGCAGGACTAAGAGAGTTACAATTATGCCCAAAGACATTCAACTTGCTCGTCGAATCAGGGGTGTACTTGTTTGATTGCTTGTAAAATGGGCTATGTATTGTTAAGATGTTATTAAGTTTGATTTCACTTTAAGAATTATATGTAACTTTGTCCCATTAAGATAGATATATATCTATTAATGAATTATTGTTTATCAAATTTGACATTTTCTATATTTCACATGTTGTGTGGGATGAATGAGTTGTTGTTTGTCAAATTTGACACTTCGCTACTTGTCCACTTGTGCTTGGGTGGCCTAATATTGAAACCTTCCACATCTAGTGGGGGAATAGAAATGGTTTTTAATTTATCACCAACTCTTACTCACAATGAGATGCATCTTCAAGGTTGCATAATATTATACAGGAACCATTTGGAACCAAACCGTTGTAAACGGTTCGAGTTAGGTTCGGTTCCAACGTTCAAAATGGAGGAATCGATCCGAATCGGAACCGTTAAAATTTAAACGGTTCGAGTTAGGTTCCTCAAAATTTGGAACCGATCCGAACCGTGCCCACCCCTAATGGCAATGCTGTTAGTCCCCATAGCACTTTGAGGATGACGAACACTATATATCTACTTCAAACGATTTTTTAGTTACTGGTACTGTACCACTTAACTAGTTGGCCAGGGTTAGGATTTTTTTTTTATAGCATTATTTACAAAAAGGTGAAAACAATCTAATTAGAGTCGAGGATTGATAAAGCAAGTGGATATCGACACGTGACGAATTAAGGGTGTGTTTGGTTGGATGGAATCATATTTAATGGAAATCTACGAGGAGACCCCAATATTTAAGGTGAAATTGAGGTAACACTCATCATCTAACATTTGATTTTTTTTATCAATAGTGAAAATTAAAGTCTCATGAACATGAGAATTAACTCCTTACCCCTCAAAATACGCGATTCTCATGTCCATGAGATCACAAAATCTAGTAATGAATTGACGAGTAAACTTCAACTTAAAATAAAAATCCATGCAATCAAACACACCCTAATATCTGACCGTTGGTTGGAATCTTTCTTCACCTAAGACGTTGCCTTCTCCTGTCTCGAAAATGCACACCTTATGAAGCACAGTGAGATAGATTTCCCTAAAGCTAAGAAAAAATGCACTCCCCAGACAAAGGTGGTGGTGGGGGGTCCCTAGCCTATTTGTATAATTTGCTTAAATCTTGTGGGCACCACACGTTTTTTAAGCTTACATATATCAGCTTAGCATCTAGCAAGCCGCCCTCTACAATCCAAGCCAAAATGATTGAATACTACATGTGTTACATTGTTGAGAATCTAGGGCACATTGTATTCCATTTCTCCGATATATCCACCCATTAATCTTGAGAGCACCCCATAATATGTGATCTATAATTTCAGTTAGGCAAAACAATATATGATACAGCTGTTGTAATGCATTATATACATGTGTATATCACAATCAAAGTAGTTTAGAGCCCCCCCCACCCCCCTTCAATTCCTGAATTTTGAATTCCTTTAACACACAGAAATTAAGTAAGCCCCCAATGAAATTTCAATGTACTTCTCCTTGGATTTGACAATTTGGTTGCAATTAATTTGAAGTATCCAGTATATATGTGAAACTTAATATTTAAATTTTCACCTATTTTAAATTCTTTGCCGCAGTCTTTTATTTATTTATGATATACATGTTTCAATCAAAATATTCCAGTGCAACCATTATTAGAGGTGATTGTATTATATATCAATATTTGGTTATACACAGTTTTTCATAAAATTTTGTTATTCTCAACTCCTATTTTTATTATGATTTTGTACATATATTTTCCTTCTCAGGAAAAAAAAACCCCACCATTTAATAAAAACAACGTACAATTTTATTTTATTTTGTAATCACTTTATCTGAATTATGATTTATTGATAATGCTCAAGAAAAAAAAAATACTAATATACACATTCTTTATTTATTTTTTTTCATTACCACTTTGGCTCCCTCGATGTCAATCGTAGCTCCGCTCTTGTTAACATAAACATTGTGTACAAACTTTCGCTCTAATTTTAGAATCTAGTAGAATGGGTGGGCCTACAAGGATAAACTAGAGTTTTGGAAGTGTTGCTTTTAGTAGAATTTATATAGTTGGTAAATGATTATACATTTGTAAGGAAATTATCATCTAGATCATACCTTGCTTTGCCACATTTAACAACCCATATTGGGATATCCGATTGGGTTGTTAAATGTGGGTTGGTAAATGTTAAAAAAGAAGAGGAAAAAATAGAACAAAAAGGAGGTAAAGAGAGCTGAGAGGTGCTGAGTGGAGTCTGTCCGTGGAGAGCTTATTTAGGGTTAGGGTTCGCTCAAGGGCCTAAGGTTATTTAGTAAAATACTTACATAAATGGATATCTGCGGAGCGGATATGGGCTAAATTCGTATCTGCCCCGAATTCGTGATAGATAACCATTTGGATCCCCGAATCCATCTCAAAATCCATTTAAGATAACCCAAATCCACCTCAATTAGAGCAAATATCCGTGAAATCCAACCCTTGCCCTTACCCGTCTCAGATTTACACACTCGTTTATTACCCTTTCCAATATCCGCCCCAATAAGGGTCAGGTCAGGTGCCCATCCACATATTCAGGTGAAATTGCCACCACACTCCCACAAGTTCCCAGATTGCAAACAGGCAGGAGCCGGCTGAGCCATTCCAGCAAAGGATAGATAGACTAGTGTAATACCCGTGCCGATGGCACTACTACAGAGTACATCGTACTATCACGGAATTGTCGAATAATCGCAGCTGGGTATAACACAAACTAAATAACTAAATTAATATACTACCACAAAGGTATAACATTTCATATTTAAATCAATAACAAAATTGCAAAAGACAATGAGGAAAAAACCTGTTCAAATGCAAAAAATGGAGTTTGTAGAAACATACCCAATCAAGTAAATCCGCAAGTAAGCAGCACTGAGAATATTGAGAGCTGCTCCACGCCTTATATCTCCAAGTGAAACCATTTATCAAACTACATAGAAATTTATTTCCCTGTAAATGGTAAAAATCAAATCAATATACTACCCAAGGAAATATAAATAGGTGAACAAAGAAATCTTTAACACTTTCACTGACAACACACTCACATTGATCGATTCATGAATCAAATTCAAGTAAGCGAATCAAAGAACAAAACCTCAATTTGCAGTGAAGTTCAAACAGTGAATAGGAAGACTGAACTGACCTTCTTCTATACTCCGATAAGCGATTCGAAACGCATCAAAAGAGTCAACTTTAGTTTCGATTTCGATCGAAATCAGTAAATGATTATCAACTTTGGCAGTGAATCGAAGAGAAACCTAGGTAGAGGAGAATGGTGAAAGGGGTTTAAAGTTGCAAAGGAGAAGGAAAGAAACAGACCTCTGAGAAGAAGAATAAGAAGAACCCCAAAGCATCTGAATCAAACTTCTTCTTCTTTCGTCCTCTCCTTCTTTCGTCCCTCTTCTTCTCTGCTTCGAGAATCGGTGGAGGAGGTGTGGAGAGAGTGAGATCAGATCTGAAGAAGAAGGTTTGGAGGTTTGGGGGAAAAAAAAAAAGGATCTTCAGATCTGAAGAAGAAGAAGAAGAAGAGGAGAGGTGAAGAAGAAGAATCTACCAAAGAAGAAGAAGGAAAAAAAACTCGAAACCCTCTTATTCTCTGCTTCTGCTTCGAGAAAGGAGAGAGTTTGGGTGGGAGGGGTTTGGGTAGTGGAAGAGAGGGGAAAGGAAGAGAGGGAGAGAAAATCATCGGGGGTGTATGATTTCACTTAAGTTATAACAAAAGCCACGTAGGACAAACAGAGAGTGAGCACTGTTCATGAACAGTGAAAAGCCTCTTTGAAATGTAAGGTAGATACTCAGAAAAGTGAGTAAATGGATAAATATGTCAAATCAGACGTCTAAACACTTAAAACTTTTGCTTGGCTTACGCCATCAACCAGTAATCTCTCTTGTCGAATTTCTGATTTTGTTTATTAGAATAATTTCCACAGAAGCTTCTCCTATATCTCTCTTCTTATTTATTTTCCTAATTAATTCATTATAATATTTCATTTTATTATTTTTTTCTCCATCAAAGCGATCTGTTTGCAGAGTAGTAAGCAAGCACAGTGAGATAAAACTCCTCATCAGATCTGCTTCATTCTTCTCTTCCTCCCCAATTCACCATTTTTTGCTACATTATGTACTACTACAGCTTCTCTCTCTCAAAGGGTCTGTTTCTATCGATCTGCAGACCCACTCTGAACAATCTTTAAGACCATTTAATTCCCAGAACTTGAGTTCTAGAGTGTCTGATCTGTTCTCCCCCAAACTGGGGTTTTTGAAGATAGAATTTAGTGATCATTTGGTCTGTGTTTGTGGTTTAGATTTGAGAGGAAATTGAGTTTTTTTATTTATTTGATCAAGGATCAGTCTTTTCATCCGGTCAACAAAGAGAGCAATGGTGTACATCCTGCATTGGGTTGTTGGGTTTCAATCAGATAATCTGATAAAGGTACGGTCTTTTTGTCTGGGTGAGAGACTGAGAGGGTTGTGAGATGTTGAACTGAAGCAGAACAGCCAGTAAAGATGTTCAAATCAGCCAGATGGAGGAGCGAGAAGAACAAGATCAAAGCTGTGTTCAAGTTGCAGTTTCATGCAACTCAGGTATTAAGTTGACTTTTAATGTATGAAAATTGTTGGCTTTTGGTACTAAATCTGAAATGGTTGTTGTTTAATTTTGTCTTAAATTGTTGAAATATGATTGAAATTTAAAGTTTGGATTACTGCGTGATATGGGTTGGTGAGATTATGAAATGTGTTTGAAGAAATTTTATCAGACTTGTTAATCTATTTCTGTGTTTGATTGCTCTCATTTTCCTCAGGTGCCTCAGCTAGGAAAAGATACATTGATGGTATCTTTGGTTCCAGTGGATGTTGGGAGGCCAACTGTGAGATTGGAGAAGGTGGCAATACATGACGGGAGTTGTCGATGGGAGAATCCTATATATGAAACAGTAAAACTTATCCAGGAAACAAAAACAGGAAAAGTGAATGAGAAAAAATACCACTTCATTGTTTCAACAGTAAGAAATCCCCAATCTTCATTTCTTTTTCTTTCTGTTCATAGATTTTTGTTTGGTGCTTACTAGTTTAGGAATTCTTGCAGGGATCTTCGAAAGCCGGTGTTTTGGGTGAAGTTACACTCGATTTTGCAGATTATTGTGAGGCAATCAAACCTTCCTGTGTTTCTCTACCTCTCAAGATTTCGAATTCTGGTGCAATTCTTCATGTTAGTATTTTTATTTTTAACACCCTTTGATTCATGACTTCCATAAATAACCTTCCTTGTCAATGAAGATTGTAATTTGTTGTTCTGAATCTGTAGAAAGTGCATAGTTGATTTTTCTTTAAGATTAAGATTTCTAGTTTGTTTGTACTGAATCTATTCGATAACTGCATAGTTTATTTTGTAATTTGAACCTATTTTGGGTTTCTGATATTGGGAATTATGATTTACGAGACAGGTGACAATTCAAAGAATGCATGGAGATGCTAATCAAAGGTTAGTTTGAACTATCAAGTTTATTTGAATTATTTATTTGATTTGTATCTGTGGATTAATTTTTGCCAGAATTTTTGCAGAGATGCAGAGGAAAATGGAGATGCAATGGCAGATATTGAAGATAGGAGCTTGAGAAACAAGTTTAGCGATGGAAATGCAGATGAAAACACCAACTGCAATACTGAAGTAAGGTCTCATTGCATATTTTCCTTGATTCAATTTTCAAATGTGTCCCATTTGGAGAATCAAACTTTGACTATGTTGAAAAAGAAAGAAGACTGGGCATAGAATTTTGAGAAAAAAAATGGAATGCTGCAATTGTGTTTTTATAATCTTTCTGTACGATTTTCTGTTCTCCAGGTTGAACCCCTTAACGAAACTACAATCCAGAATGCTGTACCTAATGGCGACCATATAGCATCTAAAGTTTTTGATGTTACATCTGCGTCAGGTTCTGAAACTAGCCCCGGGCAAGATACTCCACGAGAACTTAGATTGGAGAACAGTAACAGTAATCATGATCCTGGTAGCCTCCTTTCACCTCTAGGCCGTAGCTCAATGCCTCGTAAACCATCATTCAATGCTATTACGACCCAAAATGGCCAAGAGCACCGGAGAACCAACACAGATTGGTCAGTCGGTTCAGCTCCAGATATAAGTGTTGATGGCTCGACAAACAGTTCAGAAGATAGCCTCAAACGTGATCTTGTCGCATTGGCAAGGCATGCTGAAGTATCGGATCTTGAATTACAAACCCTCAGGAAGCAAATTGTGAAGGAGAGCAAAAGGGGACAAGAGCTCTCAAGAGAAGTCCTTAGCCTGAAGGATGAAAGAGATGCTTTGAAACAAGAATGTGAACAACTCAAGGCCTCACAAAGGCGTAATGATAATACAAATGTATCTAGCAAAATGCAATTCGAGAATGAGTATCCACAGACTCTGCTACAAGAAATCAGACAAGAACTGAATTATGAGAAAGAGCTGAATACAAATCTTCGGTTGCAATTAGAAAAGACACAAGAATCCAACTCAGAGTTAATTCTTGCTGTGAGAGACCTTGATGAAATGTTGGAGCAAAAGAATAGGGAAATATCATCCTTATCCAACAATTCTGCAGGCAACGAGAAAGCAAAGGAGCTGTATGAAACAGTCCACAAACATGAGGCTGATGAGGACGAAGAGCAAGAAGCATTGGAACTACTAGTCAGGGAACATAATGATGCCAAAGAAACTCACTTGCTTGAGCAAAAGATCATTGACTTGTATGGTGAAATAGACATATATAGAAGGGATAGAGATGAGCTGGAGATGCAAATGGAACAGCTTGCTCTCGATTATGAGATTCTGAAACAGGAAAACCATGACATCTTGGCAAAACTAGAGCAAAACTATCTACAAGAGCAGCTGAAAGCACAGTATGATTGTTCTGGAAATTCGACTTCTCCAAATGAACTTGAAATCCAGGTTGAGAGCTTGGAGAGAGAACTTACGGAAAAGAAAGAGGAATACTCCGCATCATTGGGTACCATAAATGAACTTCAAAGCCAGGTCAGGTGGTTGGAAAAAGAACTTGACAAACAGTCACAAGGGTTTGAAACCGAGTTGGATGCTCTGAGAAGTGCAAAAACTGAGATGGAGCAGAGAGCCATGCAAGCAGAGGAAGCATCGAGGAAGACAAAAATTAGTCATGCTAACACTGCTCAGCGGCTCCAGGAAGAACTTCAAAGCCAGGTCAAGTTGTTGGAAAAAGAACTTGATGAACAAGCACAAGGATTTGAAGCTGAGTTGGATGCTCTGAGAAGTGCAAAAACTGAGCAGGAGCAAAGGGCCATTCAAGCAGAGGACGCATTGAGGAAGACAAAGATGAGTCACGCTAACACTGCTCAGCGGCTCCAGGAAGAACTTCAAAGCCAGGTCAAGTTGTTGGAAAAAGAACTTGATGAACAGGCACTTGGATTTGAAACTGATTTGGAAGCTCTGTCACGAGCCAAAGTTGGGCAGGAGCAGAGGGCCATTCGAGCAGAAGAGGCGTTGAGGAAGACAAGAATGAGTAATGCACACAATGCGGAGCGGCTACAGGAAGAATTTAGAAGGCTATCCATACAAATGGCATCTACATTTGAGGCCAATGAAAAGTTGGGGACGAAAGCGGCCATCGAAGCAAATGAACTGCGTCTGCAGAAAAATAACCTTAAAGAAATGCTAGAGAAAGTCAATGAAGAGCTGGGGTTAGTTAAAGATCAATACGAAGAAAAACTGAAGGTGCTCTCAGACCAAACAGATTTGGCAACAAAAAAAGCTGAACAGCTGTTATTGGAACTTGAAGATAAGACCAAGAAGCTAGAGCATCAACAAAAGCACGAGGAAGAAATGCGTGAAGCGTTCTCTAATGATATGCTGATACTCAGAGATGAGATAGATAAGCTCAGAGGAGAAACTCATGACCTCTCCAAACAGGTAGAACAAAAAGAAGCATTAAGAGTTGAGACGGAAAACTTGAAGATGTCAATTAGCGAATTGGAGCTATTGGTTCGAAGAGGGATTTCAGAAAATGACGAGTTGGAGAGAAAAGTTGTTTTGTTGCAGAAGGAAGCAGATAAGTCTCTGGAGGAAATAAACAGTATGAGAGCATTGAAGGATGAAAAGGAGAGAATGGTTGCAAATCTACTATCCGAGCTGGAAGCCCACAGAGCTCAGTATGACACCTTGAAAAAAGCTTTATATGAGGATGAGCTTGAGAAAGAGAACTTGAGGAAACAAGTATTTGATTTAAAGGTTGACCTGAAGAGGAAGGAAGACAAAATCAATGCTAGTGAGAAGAAGCTCAAGGAGAGTAGCGGACGAATCACTGTTTTTGATGGTACCAAACCAAATTCTAAGAACAAAAAATCTGCCCTAAATTCTTGTGGCTCTAAGGAGGTCGCCAGTCTCAGGGAGAAAATCAGGTTACTTGAGGTAAATGTGCTTTTCCAATCAGTATATCCTTTCATGTGACTTGGGGACAATCAATAAAGATTTGATGACTAAAAGCTCTTTTTCTTGCTTTCCATTATATATGCACCCATTCTCATCAAACAAACTCTGCCATTTTTGTCATTGTATCAATAAAAAGTATGGCTTTGTAGTGCACAGTTCTAACTGTATATTATCTTACAGGGTCAGATAAAACTAAAGGAAGCTGCTCTAGAAAATAAAAACAATTCATTTTTGGAGAAGGAGAAGGATCTGAGCTCCAGGATCGAAGAACTAGAGAATAGGGTCATAGAGCTCAATCAGAACATTTCAACTTATTGCGAAGAACATTTCCAAAAGGTTAGCATCTACTATACTCATAGCATGCATGTCACAAACATTCACTTAACAATATCTAGTCTTAGCTGACACAATTTCTTATTGTAAAGTTCACTGTCTCAATCTCGTGGCAGTTTTTCGCACTTACTCTATTGAATCATTAAGTACCTATTATTATGAAGGATCTTCAGTTTCTAAAAGTCGAGAAATACCAAGATTTTAGATTCCTTACGCCACTTTTTTCTCGAAATCCTATAAATCATTTTTATAAATCAGTTTTTCTCTTTCTCCGAAATGACTCATGTCAGAGTCATGCTTCTAAATTTCTTTTCCATGACCGATACAAACTTATATGATGTTACAGGAAGCTAAAGCTACCGAGTACTTGACAACAAGATGCAATGGAACTTCACTACTCCACAGGTATAAATTGGCTTCCTTTTTTCCAACTTTATTGAAGTATTGAACCATCATTTTTTTATCCGAAGGAAGGTGATGAAGAATACACTGTCAGGATTCTAGGGTTTCATTCCATCGTGACTTATAGTTTATGATTTTCTCTTTTTCTGCACAGCAGCAATGGAACCTGCTCAGAAGATAATGAATTAACCTCTGATTCCCATAGCCCTAATCAAGGCCAACTCGATGAACTGACAAGTGAAATGGGATTACTAAGGGAGAGGAATACATGTATGGCAGATGAGCTTAAAGATATGCAAGAGAGATACTCAGAAATAAGTCTCAAGTTTGCAGAAGTAGAAGGTGAAAGGCAAAAGCTTGTAATGACTGTCCGCAGTCTGAAGAATGGTAAGAAATAAGAACCAATTAGTGGTTGTTGAGATTCCAAAATTGGATATAGTGCACACATATAGTGGAAGAACATCCTAAGCTAGTGATCATAGGTTCAATAATCACACTCAGATCTTTTGTCAAGAAAGATATAGCATGTATATCAACGAAAGTTCTTTCTTGCACTTCTGTTGTCCTTTCAGCCTTTGGGCTACGAAGTGATTTTGTAAGTAGCTAAAATTGCTGAGGTTGGAAATCCAGATCTTGCCATAAATGTTTTCCAAAAAATTGTATCATAGCTTTCATTTTATAAATTCTTTTGCATCATGTGAGCTCCCAAGTTTTCTTAATCTTGATTTAATGTGATAGTAAATTACATAGTTTTGTTTTTCTTCTTTTATGATAAACATTCTCCTTTGATTTGATTTTTTGAGGGAGTCATTGCCAAGTAGATATCTGAGGTGTACTATGCTTTGTAATTTTTGAATTGTTTAGATGCTTTGTCTAAACTGGCCTGGGTGACAAAGAATCGGTCTACTTTGTACAAGAGGTAAAAAGGGGACCCTACTCTCTCGTGTGATTTACCATCAAGAACAACATTCCCCCAGAAACACAAGCAAAAAGCCAGACCTAGTTATATCCTTGTAGGTACCTACATTTATTGTTAATCACTATTCACTAGTAGGATTGGAAAATTCAATCCAAATAATCTGGAAGAACGTTACAAAATACACAAGAAAGAGAAACGCCTCCCCTACCCTCCACAAATCTGCTCCACCTCCCACCACTCCTCCTCCTCTCCCTCCCCTCCAAGCCCCCACCTTCCACCTAATGGAGATCTGATCTAATCTGCGAGGAGGCACAATAATAAGAGCGGCTAAGGTTTGGAAGATAAGTGCACTACATGTGTAGGGTTTGGTTATAACAAAACTAATTGTTCAAAAGCTAAGCCAGTGAAACCAGTTGTAGCTTCAGTTTGGAAGGACAAAGGAAAGAAGGCAATGGAGCCCGATAAGGAAGATGAAGGATGGATTATTGCATCAGGTAGGCACAGCCTTAGACCCAAGACAACCATAGAGGTGATAGAGGCGAATGTACAGAATGTGTTACGAGGGGGTGAAGCTACTAGTAGTAATAATTATGTTGAGAACTGTGGCAGAGAAGTTAGCCAAGGTGAACCCCGCAATACTGTTTGATGATACATCAAATAAGACAAACATCTAAGTTGTACACGTGGTAGAGATCATCCATCACAAGGATCAAATGTCCCAAGACTAGGCCAATTCATAAAGCCAAAGAATACGAATTCAATCATGAAAGCCCTAAAAGGGTCTGTCAGAACAATTCATAATTAGGGGCCCAAAACTAGACCTAATAAAGTTTTCCCTTAAGGGGGAAAAACGTTACATAGAAAAAGAGTCGTGGAGGGTGTTACGCCTCCATGGACATATCTTCATAAAGGAGGAGACTGTTACAGAGAACGCCCCCTTGTTGCGCCTCATATGCTTAAGTCACACGGAGAATTAACTGTGACCATTATAAAAGGTAAATGGAATATTCGACAAAGGTATGCAATTTTAATTGAGTTTTGTCCAGTTTTATCTTCATCTCCAACAGAGTTACTGACTTAAGTATCGGAGTGCCTTCAACCACCAAAAAGGTGGTCTTTGACAATCTAACATCTGTTTTGCAGGTTTTACTTAGTGGAGACTGAATTTTGGACGCATTAGTTTGACACCGTCTGTGGGAAACGACAAGTTTTCATTTCAATAAGAAAATTCACAGCAACAAAGTTTCCTCAGTTATGATCGACAATTGAAAGAGCACTCAGAACAAATGGAACACTCTACAGACCATCAATCTGACAACAATCCTCCCACCGGAGAAACTGCGCCACCAATAGCGCACACCGCAGACCCAACGATAAACGTCGGGAAAACCATGCCCGACAACAGAGAGTCGCAGCACAAGGTGGCTCAAACATCCCAGACGTGCAGAGACGTCGCCACGGACCCTCGTGTAGACTTGCTGATGGACCGGATGGACCATATGATCAAAATGGTAGAAAAGCTCAACCAAGAGCATGTTTAATCCGCCGACCACGTTCAAGCAATGCCCTAATAAACCTGGCTAATAGAGTCCTTGCAGAACTACAACATGTAAATTTCGAAAGCAGCAAACCACTGCAAGAGGGGACCCCCAAGAGCACTGCGGACCCCTGCTGAAATCCCATTCAGGATTGGAGTCACAGATCCCAATGTATTGTACGAACTAGCCAGACCACCATTCTCCAACGCACTCATGGTGACTCCTATGCCAAAGAAGTCCACCCCACCAAAGTTTGAAGCGTACGATGGTACCACTGACCCGATAGACCACTTACCACACTTTCACCACATGATGTCGTTAAAGAAGAGCATAAAATCCATCTTATGCAGAACATTTCCGACAAGTCTCACCTCCACAACAATGAACTAGTTCAACAGCCTACCACCAAGATCGACAGACTCATTCCAGGGGCAGGCTACCGCCTTCATTACGAGCTTCATCGGTAGTCAACAGATGAGGAATGGGCCACACTACTTGCTCCACATCAAGCAGAAGCCTGAGGAGACAATAAGGGAATACGTTCTCGTTTCACTAACGAGTTAACCATGATTGACAGAGGCAGTGACGGCACGGCCACCGCTACTATTACCATCGGACTAAAAAGATGACATTTTTTTGATGCCCTGAACTTGGAACCCCTAAAGATCATGGCGATTATATTGAAGACCGCTCAGAAATACATCACTCTTGAGGAGATGATAGCCGTCAAGAATAAGAATGAATCTGAAAGGAAAGCACATTAAAAAAGCGAGAAAGAAAGAAGGAAATGAGAAATGAAAAGCCTCGGTAGGAGAACATTCATTCAAAGAAGCACCAAACTAATAGGAGGCCCGAATTCAATCAGCAAGAACCCGGAAAGCCTCATTTAATGAGGCTTAGGCATGAGCGAGTGACAAGCATGATGAAAAAGACCTACAAACCCATATACGACCTTAAAGACCAGCCAAGCAAACATACTGAAACACGTGATGAAATGGGAAGATGTCAGCTGGCCACTCAAGATGAGAGGAGACCCCGAGGGGCAAGACAAGAACAAATATTGCTATTTCCATAAGGATCACAAACACGACACTGAAGACTGCTACAACCTGAAGGATGAAATTGAGCACTGGGTTCAAAGAGGAGAACTCGACAAATTCGTCAGGTTACCTGATAAACAGTTCAAAGAGAAAGAAAAGGCGAACACCACCAAAGGACCAACAGAACACCTCAGAGAGCTGATATACGCCTTACACTGCGTAACAGGAGAAAACGACCATTTGAGCCCACCAAAGAGACGACCGGTGACATCTCCCACTCGAGCTGATCTATATAGGAGCGCCAACACTGTCAAACGATACCAGATAAATCGATACGACAACTCAAACAAGGAGCGCAGAGGAAATTGGCAAATCAAATAGGGGCCAAACAATAGACAAAGTTCAAAGAAGCCTACAAGCTTGACCATTATCCACGACAAGGCCAACAACGCTTCCTACATTACTAACAACGAAGATAACACAAAAAAAGTCTATGAATCGAAGAATGAAACCTAAGCAGTAGATACTGATGTGAGCATGATTGGACAATTTGGGACTACATTCTATTCTACTCGCATAAACCAACCTACCAACGGCACACACCCGGTGATTCGATCAAGGAGCATTTCGAGTTCATTAGCTACCTCACAACAACAATACACGAATAGCAAAACTACAGAGAACCATGGAGGAAGAAGTTACAGTGAAAATGCTAAGACCACTCAAGGCAGAACAAATCAAACAATAGTCAGAAAGATATAATGCAGACTCTACAACATAAATTTGTGAAAAAAAAACTACTACTATAGATTGTTAAACACCCGAAATGGGGTTATCAATAAAATTTCGAGTTCAAAACTCTCCATCTTACTCTCGAAATTGTGGCATCAAATCCAGACAATGAGAAGCAATCATCATACCAAGCCACAAACAAAATGTCAGGACGTAAAGTCAGACACACAAAATTTCTAGTCTGATCAACCATGAAGCTAAAAGTTGGGACAAATCAGTCAACTTATTCAAATAAACTTCGAGTCGACTAACACGTCAAACAAACGAAGTAAAAGTTGGGACGAACCAGTCAATTTACTCAAACAAGCTTCGAGTCGACTAGTATGTCAAACAAACGGAGCAAAAGTTAGGCCAACAAGTCAACTTATTCAAATAAGCTTCGGGTCGACTAGTATGTCGAACCAACGGAGTAAAAGTTAGGACGAACAAGTCAACTTATTCAAATAAACTTCGAGTCGACTAATAGTAAGACCAACGAGGTAAAAGTTGGGACGAACCAGTCAACTTACTTAAACAAACTTCGAGTCGACTAACACGTCAGACAAACGAAGTAAAAGTTGGGACGAATCAGTCAACTTACTCAAACAAACTTCAAGTCGACTAACACATCAGACGAACGAAGTAAAAGTTGGGACGAATCAGTCAACTTATTCAAATAAACTTTGAGTCGACTAACACGTCAAACAAACGAAGTAAAAGTTGGAACGAACTAGTCAACTTACTCAAACAAGCTTCGGGTCGACTAGTATGTTGAACCAACGGAGTAAAAGTTAGGACGAACAAGTCAACTTATTCAAATAAACTTTGAGTCGACTAATACATAAGACCAACGAAGTTAAAGTTGGGATGAACAAGTCAACATACTCGAAAAAACCTCGGGTCAACTAACACGTCAGATCAATGAGGCAAGAACAAACGAGTCTACTTATTCAGCCCTATGTATCAGATAAAGAAATCTAGACACATAAGACGAAACGTAGCCGTAAAATCCCACTGGTCAATCAGAATATCGGATCAAGAAGCGAAAGCTGGAGATACACAACTCGACTTACTTTGACAACTACGATGGCCCTAAAAGAAGAAAGGTACGAGTCAATACACTCACAAAACCATTCAAAACCAGCTAAACTTCGGAACACTTTGGGGTGCGGATACTCGAGGATCTGAATGAGGAAAATTCCTCGATTGACAAGAACATGAAAAGAAAGACTTCAAACAGTCACCAAGCAAGCGCAAAAACAAAAATACGGATAAGCCTGCATCACCAACACTCACTACTATACTACAAATAAATTGACAAGGGGAACACACGTATCACGTACGAGTCAACACACATGACCCAAAACAAGTCACAACTTCAAAGTGAAAGCATGCAATACAATATTGTCAAAAATAAAAGTTTTTCATTCATAAAATCATTTTGTTACATCCGGAGAAGAAGAGTGTACATTTGGGGAAGGAGATAGAGAAGAAAATAGGAAGTTTGAAGAAGATACGGTAGAAGCAGCAAGAGCATCGGATGGAAGACAAGCAACAACACCAGTGGCCAGAGGAGACAAAGTTTTTTCCTCAACAGCGATAGCAGGTGAGGGAGCCTGATTGGAAGAGGGAAGAGACAAGGTTCTCATTTCACTTACGGGATCAACTAAGTGACGATACTCAGATAAATCGATACCAAGCCCCTCAATATAGTCAAGAAGCTCGACTTGGCCATCAACAATTATCTTCCAGTCTTCCACCTCCACAATCCTCAACTTGTCTTTGGTGGCAGCGAGCTCCCACTTAGTTGAAATCAGCTGCCCTTCAGCAGTGGCTAGCATGGCTGAGATATCTAACTTAACCTCGTCGAGTGTGACCATTAATTGTTTCATACGCCCTTCAACAATCCTACGGTTGACAGATTGCTCAACTAGATAATGCAGAGCCTCATCATGGCCAGCTTTCTCGACAGACATATCCTTTTCCAACTCATCCAGTCGTGCATGAGCCCCGTCCAAATCGACCGTCAAAGTCTCAAACTCCGCAGCAAACTTATCTCACGCAACTTCTGCTTCCTTTAAAGAGGCCAAAGCACCCTCAGTTGCCTTCTCTTGCTCCGCGCACTGCGCCTTCAGCACGTCAAACTAGCAAAGAACCTGAGAAAACAACAACAACAACGCTACCAACTTTCTTTCAAGAGCAGCCATTTAGCCACGACCAGCCCTATACTCTGATCTCATCACCCCGACATAAGTGAGATGATTCATCTCATTTATTATATGCTTAAGACCATAATCGAGATGAGTGCTAGGATCCAACACTAGCAACGAAGGCCACTCCATTGCCCGCCTGTGCCATTCATTGATCAACCTACCACACCATCTTGCACATCAAGCTGAGTAAACCAACAAAACTTTTCATCTGATTTGATACAAATTTCCTCTAGGTTGGGCTCCATCCAACTAATCCGAGGATGGAGGATGCACTTAGGAACCGCCCCCAATAGCCGGAAGAGCGGGCGAAATAGTGGTGATAACAGAAAAATTACTCTTGCCTTCTCGCTGCGAAGTGGTCGAAACAGGAACATAACGAGTAATGACAGCGACGGGAGCAGAAGAATCCGGATGAGCGGAGGAAGAAACTAATAATCCCGCCGCATCATCGATAGGAACGGAAGAAGATAAAGGAGGAAGAACCTCAAAATTCTAACTACATTCATCAACCTCCTTAGACTGCTCCACTGCCAGATAGAACATCTTATCATCGATAGCCCGAGGGTCATCATTAGACTATTTAGCAACATCGGAAACACCATAGGTAGAGAGAAGTCTCTTTTTATTGTCATCCAACAGACGAGTAGTCTTCTTCTCACTCCTCTCCAGCACCAAGTTCATCTCCTTAGCCTACTGAAGAGATAAACGATTCTCTTTTACGACCTCCCTATTGGAAGAACTCGAACGAGTTACAATTCGAGTAGCACCATGAGTTGAAAGTCGTTTCTTAGTCGGAACACGACCAGGATTTATCTACAATTGCTTTGACGGGCTAGCGGGCCTTGGGAGCTACCTTTTCCTAGAAGTTGGGCCAACAACAATGATGCTATCAAGAGCATCGAGATCCGTAACATGTCTACCCAAACTCACTTTCCCATCAATGTTAGCATCACTAACACTAGTAGGAGCAGTCCAAACATCAATCTCTTCAGCACGGGATTCTGTAAGCAGAGCTCGCTTCGCCTCGTTCATATGGTACAAGCTACTACACTCCAAGATGTCCTCAGAGAGAAATGCGTCCATGGGAAACACATGAAGCTTAAAAATTGGTACTAATTTTTTGTTCCTCCGCAATTAACTGTAGATTCTTCCGTTTGTTAGGGACTCGAAACGACCGTACATCAGACAACCTCATAGTTTGAAGTAGCCAGAGCGGACGGAAGCATAAAACTAGAACCTCGATCAATCTCTAATATCATCACTGAGCTTCCCAAAACAGAAAGGAGAACGGAGGGAACAAATGTCCTTGTTCACCAACAGACCAACCACCGAGTGCAAAATCCTAACCGTCAAGGGAATGCCTAGGGATGGCAACTAGGCAGATTGGGGTGGATTTTAACAAATCCATTCCCGCCCCACTGGAGATCACGAATATCCAAATCCGCCCCAAATATCCGTTTATCATATTTTGTAAAAACCATCCCCGAATCGGATGGATTGGTGGATATCCGCCCCACCCTAAATACTCAAAGGAAAAAAAAAAATAGAGGTCGAACAACCATTTCATTCTCAAATATCAACCATTTCATTCTAAAAAAAAGATCATTTCAAATATAAAAACAGATCTCAGCCAACAACAAATCACACCACCATATTGAACAACCAAAACTAGATCAAGCCATCACCAATCACCAAATCGAACCAATAGATCGAGCCATCGCATATCAAACTACCAGATCGAGCCACCAGATCTGACCTCTGACTGACGAGAAACCCACCAGATCTGACTCCCTTCCTTCGACCAAACACTCTATTTCAATCTGGTTTTGGAGCCGGGGGGGGGGGGGGGGATGTTCCAGAATCGTCGGGAATTAAGGGATCGATGAGTTGTTGGAGGTTTGAGGGAGAGTCAGGGGAAGGAGCGGGGGGGATTTCAAGCGCAATTCTGGCATGTGCGGTTAAGAGCCAGGCGTCGAGGACAGGACAGTAGCGGCTTCAATCCAGGGTGTTGTCATAGGCTTCGCAGACACCACCGAAGAGCTCGGCTGAGAGGTCAAGATGGCAGGTTTTGGCTTGAGTTTGGAGTGCAGGGAAGGCTGGGACTGTGTTTGGGGTTGAGTAGTTGCCTGGTTTAAGTGGCTGCTTGTGTCCATCTTCGGAGGAAGTGATTCCCCTGCCAAAAGATGGAGAAAAGAGAGCAACCAGAAAGAAAGAGAGTGCAAAGATATTTGCATGAAGGGCTTCATTTTCTGTTTTGAGTGAGAGGAAGAAGATGTAGAAAGTGAGAGAGATAATGAGTAGGGATAGGGTTTTTTTTTTCTTTTAAGGGGTCGAGGGTTGAGACACTTTTTTTTGCATGAATGGCTTCATTAAATGCGAGGCAATGATGAAGTCGAAAGTCCAA
Source organism: Berberis vulgaris (assembly GCA_963556465.1). Classification (NCBI taxonomy): domain Eukaryota; kingdom Viridiplantae; phylum Streptophyta; class Magnoliopsida; order Ranunculales; family Berberidaceae; genus Berberis; species Berberis vulgaris. Next base: position 14,957,337 of record OY747126.1, on the reverse strand, counting down.
CCGTCACCAAGTTAGTGGCCACGTCAGCATACCCACTAACTAAATAGGGGAGTAGCTGATGATTGGTTCGGGTTTAACTGGCATAAACAAACATGCTAATTTGACCCACTTGTAATAACTGCAAGTGCATGGTGTCTAACTGGTAGACAACTGCAAGTACGGGTCGATCCCACGAGGAAGGTGGATTAAATTGAATTTAATAATTTACCTAAACTAATTTGGAGAAAATGGGGGTTACAGTGTTTAAAAATCCGAGTTAAACAAAAGTAATAAAAATAACAATAAATAAAAGAAAAGAGTTGGAGGGAAACCACAATTTGCAAATATTTTTCAAGCTCATAAAATTATATTCAATTTTTCTTATTATTCCAATTTCAAATAAATGACTCTAGCAATGTATAAACTCCTAGCATTAATTGTCTTGTTATGGCACAATTAATCACAAGTTTAATTATTCAATTAAAACATGCTTGATTTATAACATAATATTTTTTCTAACAACCTAAGATGCATGACATATTAGGTGAAAGTAAAATATTATAAATCGCGACTCAATTAATATTAATCATGGAATAATAAACTAAAATGAAATTAATTCTAGAGTTCGAGACTTAATTCACTGTGGTGTTACAGAGCATTCAGTAGGGTGCAAACAGGAACATGTCTAGTGTGGCTCAGCAAATCCCAGTGGGTGCAAATAGTTCTGATCTTTCTCAGCCGAGGTGCTCTCAGCAAGGTCCACTGGGTGCCAGTAGCGTCAACTTGATTTAAGTCTGTGGCGGTATTGAGTTATAAGGTGGGGTGCAAATAGTACCCCAACCTTTCTTCCTCAATTCGAACAGAGAGAGAGGCGGGAAGACGCTGTGGGCGATCTGCTCCTGTCTGGTGGTGAGCAGAGACTGCGACAAGAGCTGATGTGGTCTTCCGGCGAAAGATGTTGGTGGTGGTTGATGGACGTTGTGATGAAGAAAATGAATGAGAGATGAGAACCGAGTGGTGAGTGGTGGTGCAGCCGGTGACGATGGTTGAAGATGAAGTGAAACAGGGTTGTCACGCCCCTGTTTCGGTGGAGTGAAGGATAGAAAACAGAGATGGATAGGCTGTGGGTGGTGATTTTGCTTGGTTGGGATGGTGATGAGAATCACAAATTGTGAAGAAGAGGTTTTGGTATTCTGTATTTTTTTTCTTTCCCTTCTCTTCTTCCCTTTCTTATTCATTTCTATTGTATTTATAAAGAATTAAGAAAATGAACTTGGACAAGTTAAGGGGAGGGTTCAATGAGTGATTTAAGGCTTAAATCAAACTAGAATCTTGGATAATTAAGAGAATATACTTTGGGTTTGATTGGGCAGCATTGGGTTTGGGTTTACTGATTTGGTTTTGGGTTTGGTTTTGAGTTTAGGTTATGGGCTTAGGCTATTCTCACCTCCACTTCCTCTGAAGTCACCGTTTGTGATTTATTCATTGCATTTTTCTTTGATTTCTTCGTTATTGCTCCGAATTCTACAAAAACACAAAAATTTAATAATTAATTTAAAATAAAATAAAACAAGGATTAACAAAAATATAATAAGAGGTAAAAAAATGTTATAATTATGTGATTATCAAATACCCCCAAACCTATATTTTGCTAGTCCTCGAGCAAAACAAAGAAGAAAACCGAAAAGAAAATCCTAACTCACTTTCGCAGGCATCGTCAATTGCACTTACCTTTGAAAATGTGCAACAAGGCTTTGAATCCCTAGATTACCTCTAGGGGACGAGTTATAGTCTCGTGAGGGTTTCCAGAAAATGTTACCCACAAACATTACTGACTCAACAAAACTTGGTCAAACAGTATTTATTTTAAAACTTCAAGATATGCAAGAAACCAACAGTGTCATTTTTGTGTATCAACAAATCTCCAAATAATTTAATATTCTCCAAAAGTTAGAAAAAATTTATAATCATCCTCAACTCAATGTGTGTGTGTGAAAAGTACTATCAACATAACTTTTCATTTCAAAGTAACATAATGACTAAATCTCCTGTAGAAAGTTTGTTTTGACTTCAAACCTCTCATGTCACTCACAATAAAACACTAAGAGATTTGGTATTTCACTCTGTTTATATGTGAGGAAAGAGTAAATAATGGAAAACAATCAACTCACATATAGTATTATGAAGAACGGACTTTTCAAGAATGGAATGAACATGATCTCATGGACAGGAATATCAATTACTTTTGGGAATGTTGAATCAAACACCATAGGTCTTGGTTATTAAATCTCCTCATCTACGGAACCAACCTTTACCTAAGATCAACTAGGACTTTGTTGGGTTGTAACGGGGCTTGGGTAATGGTTAATAAGGAATGTCAAAGGATTCTAATAAAAATTTCTAGGAATGTGTACACCCATTCACGAACAATTAGGGCTGTCAAGAATAAACCAATGTTGCGCACCATCAATTTTTTCTTCATTCTCACATCTTTATCCTCATTGAGGAATCATTTTTTTTTTCACATAGAGGATTTATGAAATATCTCATATTTTGCTCTTTAATGCCCTTTTTACACCAAATATATCCATCCATACACATTCCCAGAAAAGTTGGGTAAAGGTTAATGGGTTAACAAATAAAAGTTATTCTGAGGCTCAAAAGACTACAAAAAGGTTAATGTTATGGGTAAGTTAAAAGGCTAGTTAATGGTCTAAAGAAAGAAAAGGAAAAAAAATGCCTAGATCATTTTCTAAATTCAGGTCAGTATTATGACAATCTCAATTGAATAAGCCAAGAAGTTCTAGTGTAATAATTCAATTTTGATGTCATTCCCAAAGCAATTGATCAGAAAAATGAGAATAATGAGATCATCAACGAGATAATACGGATTCAAGAAAAATCATAGTTTATATATAACCCTCGGAAAATAGAAAGGTTCAAAACTTTCAGGGTTAAGTCTCCACTATTATTCTAAGGTTTTCTAGTATATACTTCACTCATCAACTTCAAGTTATGCTAACATGGCTCATGGTGCAAAGATAATCGAGTTGAAAAATCTTATGAACTAGATCTAACTTAAGGATCATACTAAACTTTCAGTCTTTATCAATATACCAATATGTCAAGTTGGCTTGCATTTTCTTGAGCATAAAACATTTAAAATCCATTTTCATAATCGCAAAACACCAAGTTTTCTTAACAGAAAAGCACAATTTTTTTTTAATATTATAGAAAAGAAAACACTACGAAAAATTCACCGACTCATGAACCCTACCCCCAAACCTAATCCAAACATTGTCCTCAATGTTTAACAAAATAATTCTTACAAATGAATGAAATAAGTACATGAGAGGAGGTTAGAACAGTATTACCGCGGTGAAGATTTTACCAATTTACACAAGTAATCCACCGATGAGAGCTCATAGACAAAAGAATTGTGGATTAGTTAATAGAAATAGATAAAATACACACTCAACATGCACTCTTACAACAAAAGGTGGGCTGCCTCCCAGTAGCGCTTGGTTTAATGTCATCAGCTCGACAAAACCCAAAAGATCCTCAATTCTGATACATAGGGTCCTCGAATAGAATCACATCAACCTCGACTTCTAATCGAGGTAACTCTAAGAATGGCTTAAGTCGTTGACCATTTACCTTAAATACATGGCCATCCTTAGGGTTAACGATCTCCACAGCTCCATGTGGGAACACTGCTTTCACAATATAAGGTCCAAACCACCGAGATCTCAACTTTCCAGGAAAAATTCGTAACCAAGAGTTGAACAACAAAACTTTTTGAGACGGTTCAAAGGACTTACAAAGAATGGATTTATCATGAAATATCTTCATTCGTTCTTTGTAGATTTTGGCATTGTGGTACGCATCATTTCGGATCTCTTCCAACTCATTAAGTTGAAGCTTACGATGTGATCCAGCCTTGACCATATCAAAATTGAACGTCTTGATGGCCCAATATGCACGATGTTCCAATTCCACAGGAAAATGACATGCTTTTCCAAAAACAAGCCTATATGGAGACATTCCAATCGGGGCCTTAAATGTTGTTCTATAAGCCCAGAGAGCATCACTCAGACGTTGAGACCAGTCTTTACGATCTGGTCTGACTGTCTTCTCTAGAATGTTTTTAATCTCCCGATTGGAAATCTCAACTTTCCCACTTGTTTGTGGATGATAGGGGGTGCCAACTTTATGAGTGATGGAGTATTTTTTTTACTAATAGCTCGAATGGTCTATTGCAAAAATGAGAACCACCGTCACTTATAATGGCACGCGGAATACCAAAACGAGAAAAGATATTATCTTTTAAGAACCTTACCACAACCCTGTGGTCATTCGTTTTACATGGTATCGCTTCTACCCATTTGGACACATAATCCACAACAACAAGGATGAAAAGATTGTCAAACGAAGGCGTGAATGGTCCCATGAAATCAATACCCCAAACATCAAAAATTTCAACCACAAGAATATTAGTAAAAGGCATCATGTTGCGACGAGAAATGGAACCCATTCGTTGGCATCGATCACAAGTGGTGCAAAAGGCATGAGTATCTCGAAAAAGGGTAGGCCAATAAAAACCACTCTGCAAAACTTTTGCAGCTGTCTTTCTAGAGCTAAAATGACCACCACAAGCTTGCTCATGACAAAGTGAGATGATGCTGTGAAATTCACTCTCAGGAACACATCTCCTGATAACCTGATCAGGACAATACTTGAAAAAGTATGGATCATCCCAGAAGAAATGTCTAACCTCAACAAGAAATTTGGATCTGTCTTGTTTAGACCACTTAAAAGGAAGTTGACCTGTAACAAGATAGTTCACGATATCTGCATACTAAGGTAATTGGGAGAGAGCAAATAATTGCTCATCAGGAAATGACTCATTCAATGGTCAATATTCGCTAGATGACTCTACCAGAAGTCTAGATAAATGGTCAGCTACAACATTTTCCGAACCTTTCTTGTCCCGAATTTCAATATCAAACTCTTGTAGCAATAGGACCCATCGAATTAAGCGAGGTTTAGCATCTTTTTTAGAGAAAAGATACTTTAACGCTGCATGATCAGTAAAAATAATTACTTTGGATCCTATAAGGTAAGACCGAAATTTGTCTAGAGCAAAGACTACAGCTAATAACTTTTTCTCAGTGGTGGAGTAATTAAGTTGTGCGTCTTGTAGAGTTCTACTAGCATAATAAATGGCATGTGGCTTTTTGTTCAATCGTTGTCCTAGGACAGCTCCGAGTGCAAAGTTGGAAGCATCACACATAAGCTAAAAGGGAAAGTTCCAATTAGGAGATTGGATGATTGGAGCTGAAGTCAATAATTGTTTAAGCTTCTCAAAAGCTTTCAAACAATCTTCATCAAAAACAAAAACCGCGTCTTTAGCAAGTAAATTGCATAAAGGACGAGCGATTTTGCTAAAGTCTTTGATGAATCTCCGATAAAATCCAGCATGGCCTAGAAAAGATCTAATTTCCTTAACCGTCTTTGTAGGCGGAAGACTCGAAATTAAATCAATTTTGGTTCAATTCCCTTGTGTGAAATTACATGTCCAAGAACAATGCCCTGTCGTACCATAAAATGACATTTCTCCCAATTTAAGACAAGATTTTTCTCCACACATCTATTTAACACTAAAGTTAAATGATGTAGACATTCATCAAATGAATCACCAAATACTGAGAAATCATCCATAAACACCTCGAGGAACCTCTCAACCATATCGAAAAAAATACTAAGCATGCACCGCTGAAAAGTAGCGGGTGCGTTACACAATCCAAAGGGCATTTTCCGATATGTGAAAGTACCAAAGGGACAAGTGAATGTGGTCTTCTCTTGATCCTCGGGTGCAATGGGGATTTGGTTATAACTGGAATACCCATCAAGAAAACAATAGTAATCATGTCCGGCTAACCTTTCAAGCATCTGATCAATGAAAGGAAGAGGAAAGTGATCCTTCCTTGTGACCAAGTTCAACTTACGATAATCAATACATACTCGCCACCCCGTGGTCATGCGGGTTGGTACTAATTCATTCTTGTCATTCTTGATTACCGTTACCCCTGACTTCTTTGGGACAACTTGAACATGACTGACCCAAGGACTATCCGAAATTGGGTAGATTATACCCACATCCAACAATTTGAGCACTTCGGCTCGGACAACTTCTTTTAGATTAGGATTAAGTCTACGTTGCATTTCACGCGATACTTTGGCATTATCTTCGATATGAATGCGATGCATGCAAACGATTGGACTTATTCCTTTAATATCCGCGATAGTCCACCCAAGTGTTGTTTTATGTTCTTTTAAAACATCTAAAAATTTTCCTTCCTGTTCTTCAGTCAATGCAGATGAATTAATAACAGGTAAGGTATTGTCAACACCTAAAAATGCATACTTGAGGTTGTCAGGTAATACTTTTAGGTCGAGCTTGGGTGGTTTTTCAACGGAAGGGACTTGTTTTGACTCACTGAGTGGAAGAGGTTCCACCATAGGCTTCCATTTATAACTGGTTTCCATTATAGGGGTAGAGTCAAGCAAAGCATTGACTTCCTTGATGGAATCATTAATATCGAAGTCTAAATTAAAATGAGTCAAACAAGCCTCTAAAGGATCATTAAACTGAGGAAATGAATGTTCCGCCAAACTCTCAATCATGTTAACCTCAAAGGAATCCTCAGACTCAGGAGGTTGTTGACTTACATTGAATACGTTGAGTTCGACGGTCATGTTACCAAATGATAATTTCATGATTCCATTTCGGCAGTTAATAATAGCATTGGATGTGGCAAAAAATGGACGACCCAAAATAACTGGAATGTGACTAGAGGGATTGTGAACAGGTTGTGTGTCAAGGACTATGAAGTCCACAGGGAAATACAATTTTTCAACCTTAATGATCACATCCTCTATCACACCGCGGGGGACTCGGACAGATCTGTCTGCCAATTGCAGTGTCACTTGAGTTGGTTTCAACTCACCAAGACCCAATTGCACATATACTGAATATGGAAATAGATTAACACTTGCCCCCTAAATCTAACAGTGTCTTCCCAATCATATGATCACCAATCACACATGAAATAGTCGGGCAACCAGGATCTCTGTACTTAGGTGGGGTTTTGTGTTGAAGGATGGAGCTGACTTGCTCAGTTAGGAAGGCTCTTTTGTGCACATTCAGTTTTCGCTTTTGTGTACACAAATCCTTCAAAAACTTAGCATAAGAGGGAACTTGCTTAATGGCCTCGAGTAATGGAATATTGATTTGAACTTGTTTAAAAATCTCCATTATATCATTGGAATTTGTTCCTTTCTTCGCCGGAACTAACCGCGATGGAAATGGTGCTCTAGGCATATAGGATGCCTTGGTGGGATCAGAGTCAAGATGATGATCCTCTTGAGAAGATGAGGCTTTATCAGCCTCCTTCTCAGATGGAGGTGTGACTTGCTTTGGCGTGGATTGGGATTCAGGATCAATCAAATTAGGCATTCTAATTTGGTTGTCAACTTGTTTTCCACTCCTAAGGGTTATGATAGATTTGACATCTTCATTGTGTGGCTGAAATGCACTGCCTATTTCGAATTGGCCCTTAGGATTTTGAATGAGTTGACCAGGGAATCTTCCTGCTTCTCTTTCAGGAAAGGATTTTGCTATTTGACTCACAGTCATCTCAAGCTTTTGGATGGCTTAAGATTGTTGTTGAGAAGTAGCTCTTAGTTCGGTGATAGCCTGAGAGTTCTGTTCGAGCATGGTTCCTGTTCTCTGCATAAATTGGTTCACTGTATCCTGTAAACTCTGAGTGTTAGAGGGAGGTACATCTTGATTGAATTGAGGCCTATTAGCAGGAAATGGAGCTCGAGGAGCTTGAGGGATAACAACTGGGCCTCCTTGATGTTGACCATGGGCCCATGAGAGATTAGGGTGTTTGGCTAAACCTGGATTGTAAAAATTTGAGTGTGGATTATAACCAGATTGCCTAAAGGTATTGAATGCATTGACTTGCTCAGCAAAATAAGCAGGGTACTCATTTTTCAAGTGACAGTCTGATGTGGAACTTGAACATGCAACACAAACCTCGGATGAAACATTGGTTTGGACTGATGGCTGAGACTTTTCCAGATATGCATCAATCTTCTGTGCCATTGTCATTATAACTGCTTCCAACCTTGAAGAAGGAGGAAGTTGAGGAGTAGATGATGTATCCCTTACTTCATACAAACCACCCTTTCGCCTATCCGAGTCTTTTCTTGAATAATCCCATCGTTGAGAATTTTCAGAAATAGCGTCAAAGAATTCCCAAATCTCATTAGCACTCATCTTCATAAGTGACCCACCACTAGTGGCGTCAATCATTCGACGGTTTTGAGGGGTTAATGCGTCTTGAAAGTATTGAACCAAGCGCCATTTTTCAAAGCCGTGATGGGGACACCTAGCAATGAGTTCATTGAATTTTTCCCAACATTCATACAAATGCTCACCCTCTTTCTGTTGAAAATTAGATATATCTCTTCGGATGGAATTTGTTTTATGAATAGGAAAATATTTTGTCAAAATTTTTCCTGATAGGGCATCCCAAGTGTCGATGGTTCCAGTTTCTAAGGAGTTTAACCATGACTTCACCCTATCTTTTAAAGAAAAGGGGAACATCCTAAGACGAACTGAATCATCAGAAAAATTGGGATATTTCAGAGTAGCACAAATGTCAAGAAACTCTTTGACATGAAGATAGGGATCCTATTTTTCTAGACCATAAAAGAAAGGCAAAAGGTGGATAATTAATGGTTTTAGCTCAAAGCTACTTGCAGTGGTCTCAGGTAAGACAATGCAAGATGGGGTGTTATTGGAACGTGGAGAGAATAATCCTTAAATGCTCTCTCCCCAACCATTTTAGTGGTCTCACTCGACAAGGAGAAAGATTCTAGAAGGTCAATGGGGACTTCAGACAACTTTATAGGATCCTCTCGAATTAGTCTACCTCTCGAATCCCGTTCCCAAAGACGCATAAACAGGTCTACACCAAGTGAGGTTTGAAATGTTTACTAACCTTAAAAAAAAATCACGCACAGACTCAAACACAATCAACAACCAATTGATGCACAAGAAAAAATGCCTCCCTAAGCAATCAGTGTTTTTGAGATTAATTATCTTTTTATCTTTGGGGGACAAATTATTTCTTATGTAATCTTTATATCAGAGCAATGGGTGCTACAAGATGATCCTAAGAGTGTATACTTTACACCACAAAGTTCAAAATCAGTAAGCTGGAGTTTTGTTTCAAAGAAACCGGATTATCGCACAAGAGAAAGAGGTCACAATGGTCCAATTAAGTACTTCCTTGTGCTACCGTTCTGTAAGCCAATAGATGTGAGAACGATGTGACGTTAAATGTACACTTGAGGTTTGTGTTCCTAACCCCAAAACTGTTTGTTACACCAATTCTTCTTGTGGATCGTAGCTTACTTATGACTCGACGTACCGGGTAAATTATCCTTGAGGCAGTGGCCTCTCGGAGTTCATTGAATGATTAAACCCATCGTCAATTTTAGCTTTGATCAACACAAAAATTATTGCATTCACCTTGGTCTTGGTTGTCCTATGAACACCGTACCTAAAAGATGGCTCTATCTAACTTGCTAACTGATTTTAATTATGTTTGGCTATTGGTTGCACACAGCTGGAGTGATGAGGTGGGGATATCAAGTCCCACCAGTTTCTATTTAGAAGCTGGGTCTGCTTATTATGAATTACTAAAGTTTAGCATCTACAATTACAGAAATTAAACAACCAATCACACAATTTCAAACAATTACACAAAGCACCTGGGTCGCTAATACATTGCGTGTGATAGAAGTACTTACAGTGTGCGTATTCCATTCTGCACAAAAAGTTAGCACAATTAAAAAATGTCCGACTTCTTTTTATCCGTTTCAATCAGCACACAAGCATATGCAATCAAATTACTGGTCTTGGTCTTAGAAGTCGGATTTCTAACTCATAAAAAAAATTATTGGGTAACAATTAAAATTGTTTCCCTATAAGTTCTTTTGACATGGAAATTTTTGGGTTTTTTTTTTTTAGATGATTAAAAATGGAAAACAATAGAGTTTACAAAAATTATTACGCCACACACTCGTAAAATGAGGTGAAAATAAAATTAAAACTCCCCTCACAAAATAAATAAATAAAAAATAAAAAAATAAAAAAAAATTTAAAATTAAAATTAAAATTAAAATTAAAATTTGCTTGATGTTTGCAGGATCGTCCAATTTCCTCGAGAAGCGTGTATTCTGCAAAATCAAACAAATAACACGAAATGAGTGTAAAAAGAACTTAAAAAAATAAAAATAATTTTTTTTTCTGATTTTTTTTAAATTAGTGAAAATAAATCTTAAATTCAATTACACCGCTACCTTCCCCGGCAACGGCGCCAAAAACTTTGTGCGAATTTAACTGGCCTAAAAAAACAGGCTAATTTGATCCACTTGTAATAACCGCAAGTGCACAGTGTCTAACTGGTAGACAACAGCAAGTACGGGTCGATCCCACGAGGAAGGTGGATTAAATTGAATTTAATAATTTACCTAAACTAATTTGGAGAAAATGGGGGTTACAGTGTTTAAAAATCCGAGTTAAACAAAAGTAATAAAAATAACAATAAATAAAAGAAAAGAGTTGGAGGGAAACCACAATTTGCAAAATATTTTTCAAGCTCCTAAAATTATATTCAATTTTTCTTATTATTCCAATTTCAGATAAATGACTCTAGCAATGTATAAACTCCTAGCATTAATTGTCTTGTTAGGGCACAATTAATCACAAGTTTAATTATTCAATTAAAACATGCTTGATTTATAACATAATATTTTTTCTAACAACCTAAGATGCATGACATATTAGGTGAAAGTAAAATATTATAAATCGCGACTCAATTAATATTAATCATGGAATAATAAACTAAAATGAAATTAATTCTATAGTTCGAGAGTTAATTCACTGTGGTGTTACAGAGCATTCAGCAGGGTGCAAACAAAAACAGGTTCAGTGTGGCTCAGCAGATCCCAGTGGGTGCAAATAGTTCTGATCTTTCTCAGCCGAGGTGCTCTCAGCAAGGTCCACTGGGTGCCAGTAGCGCCAACTTGATTTAAGTCTCTGTGGTGGTACTGAGTTATAAGGTGGGGTGCAAATAGTACCCCAACCTTATTTCCTCAATTCGAATAGAGAGAGAGGCGGGAAGACGATGTGGGGGATATGCTCCTGTATGGTGGTGAGCAGGGACTGTGACAAGAGCTGATGTGGTCTTTCGGCGAAAGATGTTGGTGGTGGTTGATGGGCGCTGTGATGAAGAAAATGAATGAGAGATGAGAACCGAGTGGTGAGTGGTGGTGCAGCCGGTGACGGTGGTTGAAGATAAAGTGAAACAGGGTTGTCACGCCCCTGTTTCGGTGGAGTGAATGAGAGAAAACAGAGATGGATAGGCTGTGGGTGGTGATTTTGCTTGGTTGGGATGGTGATGAGAATCACAAATTGTGAAGAAGAGGTTTTGGTATTTTGTATTTTTTTTCTTTCCCTTCTCTTTTTCCCCTTTCTTATTCATTTCTATTGTATTTATAGAGAATTAAGAAAATGAACTTGGACAAGTTAAGGGGAGGGTTCAATGAGTGATTTAAGGCTTAAATCAAACTAGAATCTATGATAATTAAGAGAATATGCTTTGGGTTTGATTGGGTTTCGCATTGGGTTTGGGTTTACCGATTTGGTTTTGGGTTTGGTTTTGAGGTTAGGTTATGGGCTTAGGCTATTCTCACCTCCACTTCCTCTGAAGTCACCGTTTGTGATTTATTCATTGCATTTTTCTTTGATTTCTTCGTTATTGCTCCGAATTCTACAAAAACACAAAAAATTAATAATTAATTTAAAATAAAATAAAACAAGGATTAACAAAAATATAATAAGAGGTAAAAAAATGTTATAATTATGTGATTATCAATGATGCATCAAATAAGGCAGACATCTCAGCTGTACAGTGGCAGAGACTGAACATCACGAGGATCAAATGTCTCAATACCAAGCCAATTCATAAAGCCCAAAGAAGACAAATTTAATTATGAAAGCCCCAAAAGGGCCTGTCAGAACAATTCATAATCAAGGGCCCAAAACTAGGCCCGATAATGTTTTCCCTTAAGAGGGAGGAACGTTACTTATAAAAAGAGTAATGGGAGTTACGCCTCCACAGACATATCTTGATAAAAAAGGAGTCTGTTACAGAGAACGTCCCCCATCATTGCGCCTCACATGCTTAAGTCACGCGGGGAATTAACTACGACCATTATAAAAGGTAAAGGGAACTTTCAACAAAGGTATGCAATTCTAACCGAGTTATGTCTAGTTTTATTTCTATCTCCAACCGAGTTACTGACTCAAGCATCGGAGTGCCTTCGGCCACCAAAAAGGTGGTCTTTGGCAATCTAACATTTGTTTGTCAAGTTTTACTTAGTGGAGTCTGGACTTTGGACGCATCATTGTTGTTAAGGAAACATTAGAGCAAGTGGAAATACTCTTGAAGTGGTGCAATACACAAACAATGATTTGAAGCTCGAGGAGCTTGTGGCTGACTGTTTGTGTTTGCATACCTTTCGTCGAATGTCTCATTTACCTTATGTAATGTGCATAGTTGAATCTCTACATGACTTAAGCATGTAGGGCGTGATGAGAGGAGACGTTTCTCACAATGGTTTCCTCCTTCATTGAGATACATCCTTGGGAGTGATTCCCGCCATGACTTGTCGCCTTTGTAACGTCTCTCTTATTTAAGGGAAGAGATTCATTGGGCTGGACTTGGGCCTTTGATTATGGTCTATTGTTAAAAACCTTTTTGGGCTTTAATGACCGGGCCTACCTTTTTGGGCTTCTAGGACCAGACATGTTATCCGTGTTGAGATTGAAGTGCATGTTCCTCGTGACGGATGACCTTTGCCACGTGTACGATCTGGATTAAAGGATTATTTGATGCATCATCAATTACTCCCCCTAGTTAGTGGGCGTGCTTATGTGGCCACTAACTCTTCGGCTCTTGGTTTTTTTAGTTCATCATTGTATTTCTACATCGCATTAAATGTCATTTACAGCTGTCGCTTCAGTTTCTATTCCACTGCACCATTATTTTTTTAGTTTCGACGTAATTTTTGGGATTTCGTGCAACCATCATATCTTGCACGTCTTACCATTAGTTGCCTTTTCGTTGCCCAACCTATAAAAGGGGGCAGATATCTGTTTATTTTCTTTACGCTATCTCCATTTTTAGAGCTTACTCTTCCTTGTTTTCTTCATTCTTTATATTGTCCAATCTCCTTTTCATGGCTTTTAACAGAACCCTAAGTGAAGAGGATCTTGCTGTTTGTGAGGCATTTCTCGATCCTAGGCATGCAATGCAAGAAACTTTAGATTATGTTCTTCGGACGTTCTCTCTTTCATATGAATTGAAGCTTGTTTTGCCTAGGAATGATGACAACCCCTCTCGTCCTAGGTCTGGTTACATTGCACTTTACCCTGCAATGTTCATGTCTGGTCTTCGACTTCCAGTTCTAGAGATCTTTTGGACTTTTTTGGATTTTCTTGGTATTCCCTCTGCTCAAATGGGTCTAAACGGCGAGAGGGTAATGGTTGTAACCATGGTGAGAGCTCTGTTATCTAGTATTTTTTTGAATGAAATGACTTTGCATTCTTTGGTGACATTTTAAGGTTAACAAAAATTGTGTTTGCTTTCTTCATTCGCCTACTTGTTTGGGGAAGACGAAGGATGACTACATGTCCTCGGCAAGGCAGTGATTCTTCGCCTCCATGAAGTCTAGGTATTTCATGCTTGGTAATAGGCTTGTTTAGGAAGCCCAGGAGATGGAATGATATGCAGAATATGAAGTGAGGAAGTAGTTCACCTTGCTTCCTCGTGTTAATTCGGAAGAGTTTCTCAAGCCGGATGTCATTGAACGAAGTGGTTTGTACACCTTAAACGCTTTGGAGCGTTATTTGGTTCTTGAGAATTGTAACCCCGACGTCACTATTGCTCGTGCTAGCGTTGTTGTAGTCTCTAAGTGGCGGAGGGGTGTACTGCTTCCGTTAGCATTGGTTATGCTAGTGTTGATGGGAAAGTGAGCTATGCCAAGAAAGTTACAGATCTCAATGGTCATGTTGGCAACGCTGGTCTGCCATCAGGAATAAGAGAGTTTTCTAGGCCTGCTATCTTGTCAAAAAGGCTGGTTACATGCAATTTTGTTAGTCTTGGTCGCACTTTAAAGCGGAAGAAAATTGTTGGTTATGCTCGGACTGCTCCTCTTCCAAGTTCTGCTGGGAAAGATGATGAATATGATGCCCGCCTTACTGCTCGAGAGGCTAGAAAATTGACTCGGGCTGTAGAGAAAAGTACGGTGGAAGTCTTTGATCCGTTAAGTGAGTATGAGAAGACCCTTCTTTCTACTGCTGGCGTGCCCGATCTCACCAAAGTTTCGGATGACGATGCTCATATCATCATGAATAAGATGAGACAACTTGCAATGGAGTAGTCTCGGAATCAAAATATTAAGAAGACTTTGACCGATTTGGACTACAATCCTGCTTTTGACGAGGTTGAAGTTGATCGTAGTCAGAGCTCCAAGTCTCCTTCTTTTCCTTGTCCTACTGATATGAGGTTTAGGGAATTGTCAGTTTCTTCTCCTCATTTGAAGCCCGCCCCTGCTGTTTTGAAATAGAAGGGTAAAAGTGGTGTTTCCGTCATCACTGACGTTCTGACCGTCAAACCGGTGACTAGAGGTGGGGCTTCATTTCTTTCGGACCCCACCATTCTTCATCCACAGATCAATTGGAAGGAGCCTATTCCTGGAGAGATCCGTATTAATTCGGATGGGAAGTTTAATTGGTATTCGGAGATAGACATACATGATAGTGCACGTTCATCACCTTGTGGCATAAGTGGTTGATTGAGACAGTCCCGATGCTAGTACATCCACCTAGTGAGCACTTTGACCAAGGTCTAAAACAGATAATGGAGGGGATGAACCATCTCACTTATGCTGGGATGATAGAGTCGGAGTACCAGGCTACATGTGATCACGTGTTGGTCTTGGAGAAGAAAATGATGGGGTGGGCGTTGCAGATTTCTGACGCTTTATTTCAAGTTGATAAGCTGAAGGTAAAACATGTTGAGCAAGAGAAGGTTATTGACGCTACACGGGCTTCGTTAAATGAAACATAGTCTGTCTAAGATAGGTTTGCTTCCAAACTTGTTGTTTCGAATGAGGAGATGAACCGCCTGTGGGATCAGTTGGTTGATGTCAAGAGTGAGTTATTCAGTGAGAAGGCTAGTCATGATCAAGCATTGCGTATTATTAACGATCATTTTGTTTGTCGTAAGATTGCTGAGGAGCGAGTGTGGCAGCTGACTGTCGATTTTTCTTCTGTTAAAGCGCAAACTTCGAAGAAGTTTTTCGTGGTTGAAGGAGAATTTACTCTGACCAAGGATGAACTTTCTACAGTTACGGACAAGCTCAAGGCTGTAGAAGTGGTGGAGTAAACCAAGATCGTCAATGGTAGGATTGACACATCAACTTCATTGAGTCGGAGGAAGGTATCTATATGTCAAAATATCGTGTCGTAGATGACCATGTCTTTGAGGACGAGAATGAGGAAGAACCTACTCCAAATCCTCTGAGTGATCTGGTTGATGAAGGTCAAGTGTCTTCTCCTCTTTCTGATAATGCCGATGTCAACAATGCCTTGTCTCCTTTGATTGTCCTTGTTAGTGACGATTTAATTACTTCCTCTATTTGTTTTCCAATTGTTGTTGTAACTTCCTCCTCTGATGTAATAGACTAGATTATTAATGAATATTTCTTCTTTGATATTTGTATGTTTTTGTTGCTTTATTTTCTTTTTTCATAATAGTCATTACCCAACTCATATGTCTCTTTTGATAGATTATGACCTGGAAAATGTCGTAGGCATAGCTTGACTTTAACGTAGGCTAACCTTGTTATCTATACGTAGATAGTAAATATAGCTTGACTTCGTTGTCCGGGTTTTGTATACGTTTTCATCTAACTTAGTATTTTAGACTTGGTTGAATTCTTGCTTTTCGACTTGGCCTGACTTTATTGTCCTGACTAGTTCTAATATGTTTTTTTGTTCGTTGTGATGATTGGACAAAGAGATTTGTAAGTGATGTAGTCAATTTCTACTCTCATTCCTTGCTACTTACCTAGACCTGCACAGGTAGCAAACGTGAGCCAAGGACCACCGTGTGGTGGCTGATGGCACTCTGATGCTTAAGTTAGATAAGGTTTAAGATAGGTTTACAATGGTAAACTGGGTTATATTGCATACCTCTAGTTCATTGACCTTATCTCCCTTTTATAGTGAAAGAGTCCTTGTTCGGCTAGGCCTTTGGTGGCGTAGTTTAGCGAAATTGATCTTGTTGTGGAGATCATTTCTTGATTGGGAGCTATCCATGTGGGATAGTTTTCCTGCACGACTTGTGCTCCTAGATCTGCGGGAGAGATTTTATTTTCTGGGCGTTGTCCATGCAAGGAAGCTTCCTTGCCCGACTTATACTCTAATATATGTTTCATACTCGGATCCAATGTGCTATTGGCCTGCCTGTCTTAGGTAGATATCTATGATACTTACCTTAGAGGTCTTACAAGTATTGGGCCTGACCGCGTGACGTGTGGGCTTACTGGTTCATTGCAACTCAGACCCGACTGTTTGGATTCTGCTAATGATGGGCTTGTTGTTGTTTGGGCCTCACTGGACTGTGCGTGCAATCAGGCTTGCTTTGTTCTGTTCACGAGATTATCATGACATGTGTAAGGTGCTGATCAGAGGACGGTTTGATGTATCATTAGCTACTCCCCCTAAGTTAGTGGGTCATCTTATCGGTTACTAGGTCATTTCATGAAGTAGTTGTGCAGTCATGATGATTCAGTCTAGGAGATTTCCTCGAGCGGCGAATTGCATTAATTAGGCGTGCACCAGCTTGAAAGCGGGAAAGGCGAGAGATCAACTTTCTATATAAATCTCCTGCTTGTGGAGTTTAACTCAATCACTCTTTCGATCTCTGAGATTCTGCTTTGCTGTATTGTTTGTTGTGCCTTTGACTTTGCTCAACCTTTGTATTCGAAAGCTTGTACTTTTATGAGGGGCCGAGATCGACTTTATAATGAACTGTTCGCCAGGGGCCATAAGTTTTTTTTAGGAGAGATTGCTTTCTGAATCTAATCTGGAAACCCTACGTAAGACATTCAAGATTCCTGATGATCTGGTGCTCTCTGAGCGTCAATCCAACGCCATTGTACCCTCCTGAGGGGTTTATCTACCTTCATCGAGGTATGGTGCAATCGAGTGTCCATTTTTCTGTCATCAAGGAGATTTGGGAGTTCCTGGGGTACCTTGGCATTGCACCTGCTCAACTTGTGCTGAACGGATATAGGACTTTGATCATTATTTTGATTAGGGCTAAGGACGCTGGTATCCGAGTGTCTTTGAGGGCGATGCAATTGCTCACTTGTTCTCGGATAAACGAGCACATTGTGTGTGTAATGAAGTCGCCGGACTGCTTCGGCAAATTGCCTGATGATTTTAAATCGTAGCAAAAGTATTGTTTCATGGCTCCTACGGACTCCCCATACTTTGAGCTTGCTGGTTGTCCGGTTGAGCATGAATTTCGACCACTAAGTAAGTTGATTCCTTCTCCGGTCTTACTTGTGTAAATTTCATATTAGATTGATTTGTTGTGACTTTTGCAGGGAGATTATTTCTTTCGCCTATTTCTGCTGAGGATTTTGGATGCATTCCTGCACATGCTTCATCTGGAGGTAGAAGATGTAGTCAAGCCTTCTAATGTTGGGTGTAGTGGTTTGTGGGCTCATTAGCACGTGGCTCCCACTGTGTATCGAATGAAGAAGCCAAAGCCTGAAGAAGCGTCTGTTTCGCAGATGAGACGCTTCCTTCTCCTTTGCATCAGAAGAGATCTCGTGTTTTGTCTAGGCCCGTTCGCAAGCGTCTGGCCTCGTCCAAGGAAGTGATGCTGTTGGGTAAGAACCTGGTGAGATTGTTGTTTCTGAGGGGTGTGATGCTCAAGTCATGGCCCCTGCCTCTCTTCCTGACTTGGAGAAATAATATCTGCAAATGGTGGACATGGAGGATGTTACCAAGCTGAGCACCAAGCAGGTGAAGTTTATGAATAAGATGTTGCTATAGGCGAGCATGGAAACTTCGAACTGTTGCCTTTTTCAACAAAGAACTTTGAGCTCCGCGTCTCTCTGGATCATGAGCTCGTTGAAGAGTCGTTTGATCATCGGCGTCATGGCTAAGGCTCTTCTTCTTGTCATCTCATTCCCGTTCTCATATTCAACTGAAGACGGGTCCAAGGAATAACTTGCTTCCTTCTTCCTTCTTCCCATGAAGTTGGGCCGACATGTGAGAGAGAGCCGGCAGCTACGGGCAAAGGTAAAGTTGTTGATGAGACCTTGATACAGTGAAGGCAGCCAAGGGCGGTGCTGGAGTGATTTTGGCTCCAAATGATCTTCATCCAGATGCACATATCACTCTGTTTGCTCTAGATGTAATAAGGATAGGCAACCAAGCTTGATATCAGAAGATTGGCATCTTTTAAGCTGCTAGGAAGCATATCAGCAGGTGAAATGATTGGCTTGCAAACTGTGCTCCGGAGCCAGTAGGAGTGACGCGGGGAGAGCATTTAGATAAAGGGCAGAAACACCTTGTGTTGTGGATGTTATATCTAAATCAGGTGGCCACATATGGAATTGAAGTCGAGGTCACTCGTGAGAGGGTGTATACCATGGAGCGAATCTTCACACATTTGCAGAAGTCATACTCTGATGCTCTTCACGTGATTGAGTCGTTGAGGAAGCAACCTGAAGCTTTCTCAGATACTATAGCGGAGTCTAGGTCCATTAAGTTGAAGGCTCAGATGGTTCGCTTGGAAGCGCTTGAGTTCGACTTGGCTGGGGCAGTGTCCATGAGGGATCGGTTCGAGAATGAACTGAAACTTGTCTGTCGTGACTTGCTACTTGCCCGTGATTTTGTCAATGGAGTGCAGGCTGAATTGCAGGCTCTGCATGTTGAGAGGATTAAGGAGTCTGAGTGGACTATTCGGTGTTAGCAGTTGTAGGCTAGCGTTGAGTTTCATGTCGAGCTTGCACGGGTCGCTGGAGAACAGTTCCAACTAGCGCAGAGTAAGCTGAGTATCGCTAATGATAAGCTGGATGCAGAGCAGTTCAAGACTGAGATCATGTCGAGTGAGTTGTAGTTGTTGCGTCTGATGGAGGATGAGCATCCCAAATGGGATATCTCCTATTATAAAGATATTGCATATGCAGAGTTTGGTGCGACCTACGATTTGTTTGAAGAAGAAGGTGGTCCTGATGAGGGGGTCAAAAGGCAGCACCAAGTCTCGTGTTTCTTCCCCTGCCAAGTCTGGTTCTGTTGTATCTGACTCTCATCCTGATGATAGGTGAATCATGTACTTGTGTTTGCAAATGAATAGTACTTTGCAATTTTTTTTTTCTTCCTTTGCTTTCCTGCTAGCTTTGTCCTTGCTTTGTCTTATTTCGACATTGGTCATTAGACGAGGAACTTTGCTAGGCTAGGTAGCTCATGTTTGATTTGTTGTTGGGAGCTCTAACTTCTTTTGTTGCAGTAATTGGTGCAGTTCTGGTCAGATTCCTTTGTAGAGATCAGGGAGTGTAATACACCCCTTGTTTGGCGGCTTGATTGTCTGTTAGACAAACAATTGTTGTCACCGTTATATGCGTATTAGTCAAATTGTGGTCCTAGTGCTCGTGCCCTTGTAGATGAGTGGATAGTAGTCTTTGGGATTCATCTGGGTCAAGTTTCTTAGAACCCTGACCGGACGTTGACTCATCTTTATTTGCTATTCATAGAATAGGCTTAATTGGACCAAGGGTTGTTATTGCCAGTTATGACTGACTATACCGGGGTCAGGTTTCGGCAACCATGGTGGTCCCTAGCAAGCCGTCTTCACCAGGATACATGAGAACTGACTAAGCTCCCACTTTCCAACCCATCTTGATCCGTTTGTGGTGGACTAGGAATTGGAGCGATCCAGCAGTTATCATCGTCAATCGTTCTGACTAAACTTTTGGCGGGGTTCGACGACTATTGTCTGTAGTTGGCCAACGATCCTTGGCAAGCCGTCTTCACCTGGCTACATGAGCACTAACTAAGCTCCCACTTTCTAGGCCGTCGAAATCCGCGCCCAATGAACTAGGATTTGAGCAGACCAAAACCATCGTCATCAGTGGCTACTAACTAAGCTTTGGTCGGGGTTCAACGATCACTATCTGCGTACCAATAATGACCCCTAGCAAGCCATCTTAATAAGGAGTCAAGAGCGCTGATTAGACTCCCACTTTCTAAGCTGTCGAAATTCGTTATGTACGGACTAGGCTTCGAACAAACCAGAAGCTATCGTCGTCGGTCGTCACCGACTAAGCTTTGGTCGGGTTTGGTTTCTGTCATCCATGTTTGGACAATGATTCCTGGCAAGCCATCTCGATCAGGCATCAATGCGCAGACTAAGCTGCCACTCTCTAAACCGTTGACACCCATTTAATTTAACAGACTGGGCGTTAGAGTGTAACAAAAGCTGTTGTCATAGGTCGAAACCAACTAGGCTTTGGCTAGTATAAGATTTTGGGCGCATAAGTCTAACTTGGTCGTCCTGACTCACTTAAATCGCCTGAGAAATTCAGTGCGTGTAAGTCTGACTTGGGGGTCCCGACTTACTCAACTCACCTGAGATATTCGGGGCGTGTAAGTCTGACTTGGGGGTCCTGACTTACTTAACTCGCCTGAGAGATTCGGAGCGTGTAAGTCTGACTTGGGGTCCCGACTTACTTAACTCGTCTGGCAGTCTGATTTCAATGTCGGATTGATAGATCAGACTAATAATAGGTTGACCGTCTTTAATGAACAGTAGCGAAATAATAGTGGAGCTAATGCCTTTGGTTTAATAATACTCTGTAGGGGCAATCCTTATTCTATGAGCGCTCAGGGCATTTGTTGGTTTTTCTTTTGAGTGTGCAGGGCCGGATCTAGCAGGGCATAAGCTTGGGCCCATTAGTTGAGGGTCTCATTTAGAAAAAACTTTGTGGATTAGCGTGCCAGGGATATGACACATTATCGAGACGGTTTAGCATCGATTACTCCCCCCATTTAATGAGGCTGCTTGCAAAACCATTAATTCAAAAGATGTGGACTTGTGCAGTTTCTATTGGAACCGTCGTTTTCCCGATTTCCCATACGGCCTTTATGCTGAAGTAATTGCCTGTTGACGCCTCTTCGTAAACCATTACGACTATATATGGACTGGCTATTCTGCGTTCAAGCACTACAATGCAAGTAGTAGAACATGTTAATCAAATGCATCTTACCAGAGAGTTTGCTTTGGGTTTTCCAAAGGCTGAAGGAAAATCTTTTCCACTAGATTCTTCGAATGTTCTGACATTTTTGCCGATGGGTCTTGATAAGACTTGCTGTTATGTGGTGTCGCCGGACCTGGGTCGGCACTGGATTGATCTCATGAGATCTTGTGATGTCTTCTTACATTGCGAAGAAGAATTACCGACTTTCTCTTGGGGGTCAAGTCTGTCTTTCATACTCCGGTGCTCAAGCACTCTCTCATTCGTGTACTGTTGTCGAGGGATGTTCCTCACAGCTATTTTATGGTTGATGGGAGCATTGGAGGTCATGACTCTCATCCTTGGGGTGACACATCTGCTTTACTGCAGGCATTACTCATTCGAGAGTCGGCCTTGCTTGGCAGCATTGTGAAACCTCGATCGTCCGGGGACGTTTTCGTCAATTTTTTGCTGTTTTCTTCTGTTCCTCCTCATGAGGCAGATTGAATCGAGGTTTCCTTTCCGAATCGCCTTTGTGGGGATGATTTGATAGAGCAATGAATTGAGTGTGTTCCTTTTCTTTCTGCTTCTTACGCTTTGCTTTCACTACCTTATCTTCTGGAGGTGGAATAGTATATCAAAGTCTCTACCTTGTTTCAGCAGATAGTTGCTTGCATCGAACTTAGATACTTGTAGTGTATAAACTGATGTACTAGTTAGTCGACAAACTTTGTAATAACTCTCATTGCAATCAATAAAATTTGTTTTATTTCATGAATGTGTCCTGTACGAACAACTCTTCTAGACTGAAATGAAAAATAGAAAACAAGAAATGAAATCAAAGCAACAAATAATTTAACTCCGAGCGGAGACTAAGCTAATCCGGCCCCGAAGGATGCGTAAATGGTCTTGGCTCAAATTGTGTTGTCCCTCTAGTGAAGTTTTTTTTTGTAAAAGCTAATGAAGTTATTGAATAGTGGACTTCGTGCTGGTGGACAGTTCCTTGCTGATGAACAACTCTTGGAGTTGGTGCCCATTTTATGCTGAAGTATTGTTACTTAACTCTTTGTTAGTCTGGATTGCCTCACTAGCTTTTACTTTTGGATCTATGCATAGTTGCTCTTTCGTTATGTGGCCTCCTCCGCCTTCATAGAGCAGTACACCTTTTACGTCCTGGATCGATGCCTGACATGTTGGTTCTGTGTGCTCGAGTTGTAACTGAGAACAGTTCAGCTGCTTTAGGGCTGCGTAATGGCAGTCTCTTGCTACTGGCCGGTCTCCTCGAATAGTCCTTTAAGCATGGTTGGTTGAATACTTTATGCATTGTTACAGGGTGGATACCACTGCTTCCATATGATGTAGGCAGGGCCTTCCTAGAATGATGTTGTAGGTGGACGGGGCGTCAACTACCATGAACTCTTGGACAAGGTACTTCGGTAGTTGTGGCTTTCCTGCCACCACCACTAGATTTATCTTCCCTGTGGGAAGCATTTTTCTCTGCTAAATCAGACCATATGGTGGCTGGCAGGCGTTAGGTCTTTCTCTTGTTGTTGCATGTTGCGGAATGCACTGAGGAACATAACATTTAACGAGCTTCCAGTGTCCAACAAAGCTCTTTTTACCTCCCACTTAGCAATAGGATTGAGATGACCAGGGCATCATTGTGAGAAGAATGTACCCTTTGGAGATCTCTCTCCGTAAACGTCAGTGATGGGATCAGGCTGTGAACTCGTATGTGCTGCACTTGTCGTTCCTCATACTGAGATGGTGTCTGCATCTCGGCCAGTGTCATTTTGCGGGACCTGTTTGATTGTTCTCCCTCGAGACCGACCCTGTGGAGGACGTAGATGACGCCAAAAGCCTCCTTTTTTATCTCCTTGACAACGTTCGCTCTTTCCTTTACTCGGCCCTGCCTTCTGTCCGATACTAGGAACTCCTTGAGTTTGTCTTTCCTTATCCAGTACTTGACTTCTCCTTTGAGGTTTCTGCATTCCTCAATATCATGTCCGCCTTCATTGTGGTAGGCACAATATTTGTTATTGTTGCGCTTAGCAGGGTGTCATCTTGCTTAGGCGACCACTTCAGCTCTACCCAATCCTTGATGGAATCAAGGATGTCTGACATGCTGGTGTTTAGAGGGGTGTTAGACATGGACCTGACGTAATTCAAGGCCTTGTCCTGCCTGAGGTGGCTTGAGTCAGCCTTGCTGTCTGTGTGCTTCCTCTTGTTACAGTCGTCGTCTTATTTCCTCTTTGTCTATTTCCTATCCTTGAGGACAGAAGATTTCTTGTCTAACTCCGCCTCTCTCTTGGCGGCCAGCATTTCAACCATAGTGATGTATTTTTGAGCATCTCTGACAAGCCTGTCATATTGTCTGGGGGGTTCAGGGTGAGGAAGTCATAGAACTTGCCTCTCTTCAGACCTGAAGTGAAAGCCGTAATACAGCCATCGATGAGGGCCAGCTCATCATTAAAACAAATTACGTACTCCCTTAACTTCTCGTTCTGTTTTTGCTTTAAGGTTAGCAGATAATGCGTGCCCCTTCTGAGCCTTTGGCTACCCATGAAGCATGTAAAGAACGCCAATGTCAATGACCGGAATGAATCAATGGATTTTGGATGAAGGCTGTGGAACCACGTCAGTGTTGACGTTTTCAAGCTTGTAGGGAAGTATCGACACAATTATTGCATCAGACCCTTCTTTGAGAGCCATAACATGCTGGAAGTGGCACAGGTGATCAGTCGGGTCTCCCGTCCTGTCATCAAACTCCAACTTCGGTTGGGTGAATTTCTTGGGCAGTGATTCGTCCATGATATGGCCCATGAATGGAAGGACCGTGAGGCTGAACATCATATTTGGGTATGTGGCCCCATTGCGGAGGGGGTTGTGCGAGACGTGCCTGTCGAATTTGAGTGTTGGATCTTTATTGGTCGTGCCTCCTCCTCTTGTCCATTAAGAAGTTGTTGGGGCCACGCGACTCTCCTAAACATGCTCCGTGGAACTTTTTGGGGAACGAGCCTTTCGCTGCTCATAGTCTCCCTCCGCAAGTGGAGGATTCCACTGAGCTTCCATTGTTTCTGCGATCTGCTGCATTTGTGTTGAGAGTAGGTCCACCCTCGGGTTTGCTGCGGTCGCCATCGACGCGGGAGTCTAAGGAGGTTCCTCCCGTGACGATGGTGGAACTGGTGGCGCTGTGCTGGTTTGAGCGTTCAAAGGCTTGACAACATCTCCATTGTTGCGAGACCTTGTCGTCACCATCTCGTTGATTCTCTGGAAAAGGTGGAACTACAGTTCTTATTGAGAAACTCTGTCGTTCC